>JAWNNO010000660.1:0-358895 GCA_035044985.1 Lordiphosa fenestrarum
TGCCTCACATTTGCCTATATTTATCGTACACGCGCCGCCAACCTCACTATGAGAATAAATCGAAACGAAACGCGTTTCACCTAAATTTATTTCAATTTCAAATTGATATGTACTACAGTATAAAATGAAAAACCAGAGCTTTGCAAAGACATTTGCATACCAGTCCAGAGCAGAGCAACGCTCAGCTGATTGTCTCTATTCAGGCTCTCTCTCTCCACTTCGTTATCTTGTTGCTCACGTTGACCGTCATGAGGGGGGTTTTGTCACGTATTCTAATTAGCACTTTGCTTGCGGCATTCGAGTGAGTGAGTGTTCCCATTTTATGGAAGAAACAATTATAATTTATTTGTTGTTATAAAAATCGTTTCCAACTAGAATTGTTATTGCATCATGCCAATATAAAGATAGACATACAAAAATCAAGGTATATTTGATAAGAACTGCACTGGGAATGTGGCTAATGTTTCCTTATTAAGGCATATTACAGTAGATAAAAATGCTTATGCAAAATAACTTATCTACTATACCAAATTATTAAGACTTACAATTCTTTTCAAAGCTATTCAATACCAATTTAATATGATAATTTACTGCTGACGACAACAAACAAGCAGACCACATACCGAACCTTGTAGGTTAATGAGCATCGAACTTGAACCCGAACCGGACCACGTCTTTTTAGAAACAGTTTAGGTTTAAAATATAACTTTGTGTCATCTACAAAATTTCAACTTCAACCTAATTGTTTAGCATCTGATTGATGCCTATACAAAAAACGAGAAAGCTAAGCTAACTTCGTCTGGGACAAAGTTTTTATAACCTTGCAAGTGCTCGCTTAAATATTTTCAAAAAATACTTTTTTGATATAGTCATCCGATTTAGCCAAAAATTTTTAAAATTATGTGAAAGCATGTGAAACAATCAAATACGAATGCTACCATTAAAAACTGTTTTTCTAACTAAGATTATTTTTCAGACCTATCTTTTGTATGGCAGCTATACCATATAGTTGTCCGATATTAATAAAACTTGGTAGAAATATAAAAAACATAGAAAACCTACGATTACAAAGTTTGGAGACGTTTCCATCGAAAAGAAAAAAGTTTTTCATACAAAAATTAGTTTTCCGACCGATTGTTTCTATGGGAGCTATGAGATATAGTCCTCCGATTCGGTCGATTAATATTAGTAGTGTGCAGCAAAAAGAAGACTCTGTCTGACTAGTTCGCGTAGAAACAGACAGACAGACGGACGGACAAAGCTCTATCGACTCAGCTCGTCACCCTGATCAAGAATATATATAGAGTATGGGGTCGGAAATGAATATTTATGTGCGTTGCAAACTTCTGGGCAAAATTATAATACCCTTTGCAAGGGTATAAAAGAGAGCCTACTTCTCACTGGTATCATTCATGAAGATTGTCATTTCTACAATATTTCTTCAGGGGTAGAAAACCGTGCGCAACCGAACCCTGTACTTTTCAACGGGTTCAAGCCTCCAGACCGAACCTTCTGCACAATTTTAAAGGCTGCCAGCCTTGACTTTAACATTTATGGAACAATTATTATCTTTGCTATAAGTAAGAGGTCTTAATGAGGTGTAAGTCGAACAGTCAGCAAGCCCAGGCAGAGAAATGAAAAGTTGAAGATGGAGTAAAGCTTGGTAACAATTAGTGTAAGTGAATTTTGTGACTTTCATAGACAGTAATCAACTAATTTTTGTCTCTTAATATTTGGAAAACTGAAATGATATGGTCAACCAAAATAAGGTCAATTGCGGTTTTGGTTAAAAGATACATGCTCCCATTTTAATAATATTCTGACAAATGACTTTACTAATTATTTTCCCATTTGCTCTTTTCGTTTCCACAAGGCCACCCTGTATAACAAAAGTGCCGCCGAAGTTGCCATATTAACCTCTGCGAAGGTAAATGGAGCCACCCCGCTGGTCATATCCTGTCGCAATGGACACTACGATATTGTGGAATATTTATTGACAAAGTGTCGCGCCAATGTGGAACAAGTTGGCTCTGTTAGTTTCGATGGTGAGCCCATAGAGGATGCTCCTCCATTGTGGTGTGCAGCTGCCGCGGGGCATTTGGGCATACTCAAAATGCTGGTGCGAAGGGGGGCTAATGTCAATAGCACAACAAGAACGAATTCAACGCCATTGCGGGCAGCCTGCTTTGATGGTCATTACGAGATAGTCAAATACCTTGTGCATCATGGAGCGGGTGAGTGGCTTAAGCAACTGCAATTTCAACTAGCTAATCGTATTTTCTCTAGACTTCGAAGTGGCAAATCGCCATGGCCACACCTGCCTGATGATTGCCTGCTACAAGGGTCACTATCGTATCGCTCAGTATCTACTCTCGCTGAATGCTGACGTGAATCGTTGCAGCATCAAGGGCAACACAGCCTTGCACGACTGCGCCGAATCGGGTTCGCTACAAATTCTACAGCTGCTGCTCAAACATGGCGCCACCATGGATGTAGATTACTATGGTATGACTCCATTGCTGGCTGCCAGCGTTACCGGACACATGCCCATAGTAGAGCACCTGATCACATTGCCCTGTGTGAGTCGTGAGGCCAGAATCGATGCGCTGGAGCTGCTGGGTGCCACCTATGTGGACAAGAAACGTGATATGGCAGTGGCACTGACATTGTGGCGTAGAGCACTTGAGGAACGGGCCCTAGAACCGCCGCTGACCAAAAAGGTGCAAGAGCCAGTGCCGGCCTATGAGCTGGTTAGCGAAGTAACCAGCATTGAGGAGCTAGAGGAGTTGGTCTTGGATCCAGACGAGATGCGTATGCAGGCACTAGTCATACGACAGCGAATTCTAGGACCCACACATCCTGACACCAGTTACCTATATCAGATTTAGGTGAGAATCGTTAAGAATGTTGCGCCCCGATCCTGAGTGAATGAATCTTTACAGGGGAGCACACTACGCCGACGCTGGACGATTTGATCGCTGCATTGAGCTATGGTCGTATGCCTTGACCATGCAACAAAAAATCCTGCAGCCACTCAGTCCCATGACTCAATCTTCGCTGCTTTCATTTGCCGAGCTTTTCAGTTTTATGCTAGTGGAGGCGGGTCGACTGTTGCCCCGCGGTCGTGTGGTGCCGCCCATTGAGGCTGACGGCATGTTGACCATTTTCTACAAGGCCGTCCTAGAAGTGGAACGCGGGCAGGCGTTTACACTGGAACAGCAGCAATTGCCGACAGCCAGCAAACAGCCCAGACAGCCACCTTCTTGTGCAGCCTCCTCATCAGCCACATCAACCTCATCGTCCACCTCCTCATCCACAACGTTATTGTCGGCCCACCAGCATGACGGCAATCATGATCCGAATGCCTTGAGCCGCACTCTGGTTAGTGCCCTCCACATAGGTTGCCTGCTCAGCTCACTGCTGGATACGGAAAGCTTTTGCCCAGACATGCGCCATCAGGTGATGAGTGCCTTATACCGTCTCAATCGGCTGAAGGTTCATGTACGCTCGGGTCGAACCGCCCTGCATTATGCTTGCTATCGCGAGGGCACTCTGCGTGGGTCGCTATCCCTCCTGCCAGTTCCCCTCGGCCACGCTGGCCAAGGCCTTGCTGGAGGTGGGGGCTGATCCCAATGCTGTGGACGATGCGGGCAATACGCCGCTGCACTTGGCAGCCACTTTGCAGCCCTATGTGGAGCCTTTGGCACATACGCTACTCGAAGGAGGAGCTCATTTGGTAAGTGAGATACCAGCAGAAACATTATTAAGCAGCTTACCCTCGGAATTCCTCCTCCATTAGGATACCAAAAACGATGCTGGCGAAACCTTTGAGAGTCTGCTGGCGCCCACTGCCTTGCACAAGATCCTCGACCCCATGAAGTACACATCGTTGGCCTGTCTGGCTGCGCGAACCATCAAGCAGCATGACATCGAGTACGGAGCAGACTGTGCCGGCCGCCCTGTACGACTTCATCGAGCTGCACTAAGCAACGCCTGGACGAGAGTCAACCCAAACTCAATTCACTCAATCAACCGCCCGCCACATTACAACAACTACTACAACTATGACTATTACTAGGAGAGAAAATGGAGCTGATGGAGAGCGTTACTAATGACTAGGAACTGATTTGTGATGTTTGCAAGCTAAGTGCCCCGGAGTCCTGTAAAGCAACAGGAACCGGTTCGGAGACGTATTCAGATGACGTATCGACAACGACAACAACATTGATTGAAAAACCGACCCAAAAAATGCTCTATACAAATGTTGCTTGCAAAATGTGTTTTTTTTATTGTGTTCTTGCTCTACTCTATTTTGTATGAATTACGGATAATCTAATATTATGTATATGCTGGCAAAGGGCGCGTGCCATGCGATCGAGCAGCAGCTAAACAATTGTCCTCATAGCTGCGGCGATCAGGCGCACGCTCGTGTCCCGGCACTTGTTATATTACGCGTACGATTATTTAGTATAAACAAACAAAAAACCCGCCCAACTTAACTGATGCGTTTTGCCCAAGGAATAAAACGACAAACAGAGTTTTGGAAAAACAATATTACTTACGTTTTTACTCTATGTATTTATTTTTCATTTGCTTGGTTTTCGATTGGGGCGAGTGTAGCTTAATTGTGTAGAACCTACTAAAACATACTGAAAGTATATGCAATATATGTATGTAACCTGTAAAAAACATAATTAAAAGTATCTAAATCGAAGCTAAGGTATGACGCTTATGTATGTAATGTGCGACTTATGTGGGGCGTCTTGTCTTTCTTATCGAAACTGGGTCGTTTTTCATGTTTTCAGTTGTCGTATTTATTCGGGAAGGCTAAACCAACGCGCCCGAGTTATGACGTCGTGAGCCCACATAAGTAGTTAATCCAGAAAAAATAGTGCATCAGCGACATGAAAAGGAAGACCTACAGCTTTCTGAAATAAAAGTTTCTAATCAAATTAAAATGACGTCGACCGTCCGAGTCTTGTTTATTAGCTATCCACGCAGAATTTTGCAGAACTTGCCTTCTGGTTTTCACTTTATTATGTTCCCTTTTCTAATAAGCAATTAACGACATCGGAGTTAAACCTTACGATTCTACTAACATTTGATTCGCCGGATTCTGCATCAAGCGGGAACTACTACAGGAAAATTATATTCTGAGCCCATGGAATAATATTCAAGCCTATCTTGTAATCAGCATTTGCCCTGCGGGGTAAATATAAACTCATATGAGTTCGTAAGATTGTCAGTTTTTGTGAACCTTCTAAATTCAAAGCAGGAATCGATTTAATCAGTAACATACTCTGTACCAACAAAACTATACACTCAGCATAAATTTTGATGCTGCAGTAGCAGCTGAAAGCAGCGCTGCTATTGCGCTGCAGCAGCGAACAGTCTTTTGATCATAACTCGACAACCGTTCATCCGATCTTCTCCATTCCTTTGGCGAATCGATAAGTTATCCTGCTAACTAAATATGTTAGAGCCTCGTGGTTTAGTATACATCAAGCTAGGCCCAATATCTATCTATTCTGAAAAGAACAGTCAGATCGGACAAAAAACACCGGAGCTATAAGCGAAACAGTTGAGCTGATAAGAGCACCCCCCCATTTGTTGGTCAAGACTAGAAAAAAGTGTTGCCTACATTTAGGATGACAATGAAATTAACACAAATGAACAGGGTATTTTGTGGTCGGGAAACTCGATTGTTACTTACTTGTTATACTCTGTACCGTAGGTACATAGAGTATTATAAGTTTGTGCAAAACTATGTAACATCCAGAAGGAAGCATCTCCGACCCTATAAAGTATATATATTCTTGATCAGCATCAACAGCCGAGTCATCTCCGTCATGTCCGTCTGTCTGTCCGTATGAACGCACAGATCTCAGAGATGGTAAGAGATAGAGGTTTGACATGTATGGGACATATACTTCTTATGTCTGCAGGCAGATCAAGTTTAGTTCCAATTTTGGCCATGCCCCCTCCCGCCACCGCAATTTAGAAAAAACGTCATATCTCCCACAGACATATTTAGTTATCAAGATAACTTATCGATCGGATGAACGGTTTTCGAGTTATGATCAAAAGACTGTTTGCTGCTGCATAATTGAGCGTATAATTATACTCTGTACCGTAGGTACATAGAGTATTATAAGTTTGTGCAAAAGTATGTAACAGGCAGAAGGAAGCATCTCCGACCCCATAAAGTATATATATTCTTGATCCGCATCAACAGCCGAGTCGATATAGCCATGTCCGTCTGTCCGTCCGTCTGTCTGTCCGTATGAACGCACAGATCTCAGAGATGGTAAGAGATAGAGGTTTGACATGTATGGGACATATGCTTCTTATGTCTGCAGGCAGATCAAGTTTATTTTCAATTTTGGCCACGCCCCCTCCCGCCCCCGCAATTTAGAAAAAACGTCATATCTCCCACAGTTTTGAAGATAGATGGCTTGTTTCTTCTGGACATATTTAGTTATTAGGATAACTTATCGATCCGCCAAAGGAATGAAGAAGATCGGATGAACGGTTTTCGAGTTATGATCAAAAGACAAATTTTCTTGGTACAGAGTATGTTATTGTCGGGCTTGACCGACTTTCTTTCTTGTTTTCTTGGTACAGAGTATGTTATAGTCGGGCTTAATCGACTTTCTTTCTTGTTTAATTACTGATTTTTCGAAAAAGTGTAAGCCGCCTGGTTCAAAACCCAAAAAAACCCGAACCGAGCCGGTTCTCAGGGGTTCGGTTCCGGATCGGTTTGCAGCCTTGGTTTAAATCAATGTGCTGGTCGCAGCTTGGTCATACATTTCTCGCTTCCCCATCCAAAGACCTTAAAAAATCGTCGCTCTAAAAAAACTTAAGTTTAAGTATCCAAATGGGAAAAATGGTATTTGCGATATTTTGCTTTTTAATTCTCGATATGGGTAATGAATTATAGTACGATTAGCTTTCTCATGAAAATAAGATACAACAAAGTGATTTTATGTACTATTTATTACATGTGACTGGGTTTTCTGTGACCTTTATACTGAGTAAGCCTGCAGTTTTTAGCCGGCTCGAGGTCATGTTATGCTTTCGCACAACTTTAAACAGAGACACAACAATACAAAGGATGCTGGTAGATCGTACAGCTGTTTCAAGAGGAACCACCCTCTATCATCATCGCTCAATGCCTACCAACTTAACGTTTCTTAGAAGTCTCTACATGCAATTGGTGCCATACCCGTTTGGGAATCCCAAAGCAGAATGCGCCAAAAAACATCGAGAGGCAACGTAGAAAGAGACAGTCGCCTTTGTGTTGTGTTGTCCCCATGGTCTTGCCGCTATTAGTGTGAGAGATACTCTTCCCGCTGCCATTAACGGTGACCAAAAAGATTGTTTGCATAAATGCATTCAAACGGGGGTTTTTAGTTGTTATAAATTAAACCATTTAATATTTAGGTTCATACAACAACAACGCCGTGCCTTGCGTTTTTAGTATTAATTATTTAGTATCGTTGGGACTTTCGGTGAAAATGCCCAAATGCAAAATCATATTTAGAATACAGGGTTGTCCATATTCGACGGACCCATCTGGCAACGCCATAACTTTTGACAGAGATGTCAGATCGCTTAATGACATACCGCGTTGGAAGCGTCAGTCCAAGCAGATTTTTACCATGGAACAATACACGCCACGCGAGCGCTCTGAAATAGTTGAAATTTACATTCAACAGAACAAGTCAATTGTGAAAACTCAACGTGCTTTTAAAAAATTAAAATTTCACATTGAATGGGACCGTAAATAAGCAAAATTGCCGTATTTACGCCACTGAAAATCCTCAGGAGATTCAAGAAGTGCCTCTTCATGACGAAAAAGTCACAGTTTGGTGCGGCGTTAGTGCGAAAACGGTCATTGGGCCGTTTTTCTTCCAAAATGAAAATGGCCATGCTGTTACCATCAACCAGGAGCGTTATCGCGACATGATGACCAATTTTGTGATGCCAATTATTCGTCGAAAGCGTATGAGGCAGTTCTGGTTTCAACAAGACGGCGCTCCACCGCACACAAGTCGCATAACAATCGATTTTCTGACGAAATTGTTTCCGGGCCGTTTGATGTCGAAAAGTGGTGATTTGGACTGGCCACCGCGTTCGCCCGATTTGACGCCGCCTGACTTCTTCTTGTGGGGATATTTGAAGTCAAAGGTTTACGTTAACAAGCCAAGGACCGTAGAAGAGCTCAAGGACAACATTCGTGAAGAAATAGCCGCTATTCCGGCCGAAATGTTGGCGAAAACGATGGAAAATGCTGCAAAAAGGGCACAATACGCCATCAACGCCAGAGGCGGCCATTTGAGAGATATCATATTCAAAAAGTGATGTAAACAAATCTACTTGGAACAAATTAAATGATTAAGATTGCCAACCGCCAAATTTTTCTTTTTTTCTTTGATTTTTAAAAAAAAAAACATGGGTCCGTCGAATATGGGCAACCCTGTATATATATTAAATATTTATAAAGGCATTTCTACAGCACGAACGTGCCACTCGTACGCCATTATTAACCTTAAATAATATTTCACTCATTTTAATACGTTACATCAAGTTCGTTATGTGACATATTCTTTCTTTTCTAATGCAAAGCAAAAACTTACGATTAATAGCAATAACATAAGTTGTAACGGATTCTTATGGATCATTTTTACTCTTGGTAAGAAAGATTTTAGAGAGCAATATTCAATGAAATCTATTGGCATGCTTATATGGGCATTTCCTGCGTTACGTATGTTACATTGACACGCATATTGGTGCTCACTTCTGTCGATTTGAGTGATGCATTCTTTATCTAAGCTTGGGGAAAAATGTTGTTCAGTTTGCTCTAGGAAAACGAGAGCGTAAGTTAAATTTTGCCCTGCTCAGACTTTGATATACCCGTTACTCAGGGGAATTAATGTTTAATAACCTCACCTTAGGTTACTAATAGAGCATTAACATTAATTTGAATATTTTCCACATTATGTAAGAAAACAGCGCATGCGGCTCAGATAAGTATGCAACGTTTTTTTATAACCTGTATAACTCTGCCATTTATAATCCGATCTTTATGAAAATTTGTCAGACTGTAGATATCGGCCACATACACTACACTGCAAAATATGAGGCAATACTAGTCTACATCAGTCGCAGTCTACAGTTATGCGTTCGGACGTGCCTATTGCACTATTTCGCGATCATGTCTATTTCTACCTGCGCTGAATGCAAAAACGAAGTGTCGGCTTCGCAGCTTCGATGCTTTGCGTTGCTCTTCATTGTGCCGTAGCGTTTTCCATTTGCCCTGTATCGAACTCGGAGCAGATGCCATTAAGCAATTAATAAACTCTCCTAACTTAATTTGACAATGTGACTATTGTGTTGTGGCAAATGATTCGCATTCTGTTGTTGACGACCTTAAAGTTCAAATTCGCAACCTGGAAAATTTATATGAAAGCTTAAAAAATACAATAAACAATTCCCTCAAATCAAACACTGTTAAGGGTATTCCCAAACCAGCTGAGCGTCCTAATAAAGAGAATGTCAATTCTGCTCGTAATCCCAAGCCTGCTGCCAATCGACTTCAGCTGCAGCCTGACCCGGTTATTGACCCTTCCAACGGACTTCATTCTTCTTCTGCCGTTGCTTCTGCTACGAATAAAGAGAAAGCTAAAGCAACCACGAATTCCATATTTTCTGCTAATCAGCTCCAGCATCAACCTGCAGCAGGAGCTGACTTCTCCGATGGACATCTCTTATATTTGGCTGCTGCTGCTACAACCAGCTGAGCGTCCTAATAAAGAGAATGTCAATGCTGCTCGTAATCCCAAGCCTGCTGCCAATCGACTTCAGCTGCAGCCTGACCCGGTTATTGACCCTTCCAACGGACTTCATTCTTCTTCTGCCGTTGCTTCTGCTACGAATAAAGAGAAAGCTAAAGCAACCACGAATTCCATATTTTCTGCTAATCAGCTCCAGCATCAACCTGCAGCAGGAGCTGACTTCTCCGATGGACATCTCTTATATTTGGCTGCTGCTGCTACATCTTCTTGCTCGGAAGCTGATAACTTTGTCACAGTTAGACGAAAGACGAAAAAGAGGCGCGTCAATAACAACAAGCGATTTGTTGGTGTAGCTGCCAGCTGTGATGATCTAAATGTGTTGCCCTGCAATAAATACATTCATGTCGGTAAATTCCCTCCTTTGACTGAGCCGGATGTTGTGATTGCCTACGTAGCCCGCAAACTTAATATCCCTGGTAAAGACTTATCCTGTGCCAAGTTGGTTAAGCGGGACGCTGATGTCAACTTATTAAAATTTGTCAATTTTAAGCTGGGAGTTCCTGAGCCGCTTTTCTCTTCGGTGTTCAGCAAAGAGTTTTGGCCGCTATCGGTTAAGGTGGCCCGGTTTGTTAATAGACCACGGCCAGAAACTGAAGTTACGGCTATTAACTTGCTAGCCGAGGCGCAACCACGGATATCTACACCAGTTCAGGGACTTCCGGGTGCAACATCGCCAATTTCAAAAAACCCCCTTTGAATGGCACCTATGGTGTCACAGTTCGCAGCAGCTGGCATCGTCATTTGGTGTATGCTAATGCTCGCTGTTTAAGTAGCGCCTTCTCTTCTTCCCACCGCTCTGCGCTTATCGCAACAACAACTACTATTGTCGCCTATGTTGCTTCTCGTTCTATGTGAGGAGGTAGACGCATTGCCGCCAATTCGAGTGACAACGCTGCTTAAACATCTTGTGCGCCGCGAGCCTCAGTTGGCCTTGTCTGATGCTGCTAACATTCTTCCCACCCCCGCCCGCCATGCCCAGCCAACTTTAATTAGTTCGAGCGTTGCTTCTGCATCTCGCAGTACTGATACGCTTAGAATTTATTTCCAAAATATTTCTGGCATGCGAACAAAATCTGATTTGGTGTTGCCCATAATCGACGGACCCATGTTTTTTTTAAAAAAATCAAAGAAAAAAATAAAAATTTGGCGGTTGGCAATCTTAATCATTTAATTTGTTCCAAGTAGATTTGTTTACATCAATTTTTGAATATAATATCTCTCAAATGGCCGCCTCTGGCGTTGATGGCGTATTGTGCCCTTTTTGCAGCATTTTCTATCGTTTTCGCCAACATTTCGGCCGGAATAGCGGCTATTTCTTCACGAATGTTGTCCTTGAGCTCTTCTACGGTCCTTGGCTTGTTAACGTAAACCTTTGACTTCAAATATCCCCACAAGAAGAAGTCAGGCGGCGTCAAATCGGGCGAACGCGGTGGTCAGTCCAAATCACCACTTTTCGACATCAAACGGCCCGGAAACAATTTCTTCAGAAAATCGATTGTTATGCGACTTGTGTGCGGTGGAGCACCGTCTTGTTGAAACCAGAACTGCCTCATACGCTTACGACGAATAATTGGCATCACAAAATTGGTCATCATGTCGTGATAACGCTCCTGGTTGATGGTAACAGCATGGCCATTTTCATTTTGGAAGAAAAACGGCCCGATGACCGTTTTCGCACTAACGCCGCACCAAACTGTGACTTTTTCGTCATGAAGAGGCACTTCTTGAATCTCCTGAGGATTTTCAGTGGCGTAAATACGGCAATTTTGCTTATTTACGGTCCCATTCAATGTGAAATGGGCTTCATCGGACATGATAATTTTGTTCCAAAATTGCTCGTCATCTTCGGCCATTTCGATGACTCTTTGGGCCCATTCCAATCGACGAGGCTTGTCCGCAGGCAACAATCTTTGCGTCAATTGATTTTTGTACGGGAACAAATGCAAATCAACGCGAATAATCCGTTGTAAAGTGGACCGAGCCATGCCCAACTGCTGAGAACGGCGTTTTTGGGATGTTCTGGGGACCTCTCAACACTGGCTCGTACGGCAGCGATATTCTCGGCCGATCGCCTTGGTCGACTTTTACTTGGCCTCTTCGGATTAGAAAGAGCCTCACCAGTCGAAAATTTTTCGTATAAACGCTTAATGGTGTTCTTAGAAGGCGCACTTTTCACATTTTTTAATTTTTTAAAAGCACGTTGAGTTTTCACAATTGACTTGTTCTGTTGAATGTAAATTTCAACTATTTCAGAGCGCTCGCGTGGCGTGTATTGTTCCATGGTAAAAATCTGCTTGGACTGACGCTTCAAACGCGGTATGTCATTAAGCGATCTGACATCTCTGTCAAAAGTTATGGCGTTGCCAGATGGGTCCGTCGAATATATATATGTATATGGCGACTTCGCATTGCGACTTTGACATAATAATTTTAGTTAAAACTTGGCTCAACTCTAATTTTTATGACGAGGAATACTTCGACACCAATCTTTACCAAGTATTTCGCAAAGACAGACCCGCCTTGAGAACGGAGCGAACAAGAGGAGATGGAGTGTTGGTGGCTGTCAGGCGTTCTCTTCATTGTGAATGCGTCAAACTGGAAAATAATGACTCGCTTTTGGAACAAACTGCGGTTCTGATAGTGGGCACTTTGGGCCAGCTCTACATATGTATGTTCTTCCTACATATGTACCACCTAGTTGTGACTATGATCTTTATAGAGCACATTTGTTAAACATATTGAACGTTTATCAGCTTTTGGATGATCATCAACACCTTTGCGATATGGGAGACTTTAACTTGGGCTCAATTGTTTGAACTCACGATCCAAATTCTTCGGCTATGGTGCCGAGTAATGTTCACCAGCCTCATGAAATACTCCTTCTTGATGATCTATTTAGTATGGGCCTAACCCAGATCAACAGTATTTTTAACTTTTTGCATAAAATTTTAGATTTAGTTTTCGTTAGCTCTGATTTTAATTCGTCTTTAAGGAGATGTGAATTCCCCATTGCCACTTGTGATAGGCATCACAATTCTTTATTAATTAACGTTGATTATTATATGTTTGCGCCCTCTGTGCATCATTTTTCTAAATTTGAATTTCACTTTGATGAAACAAGTCTAAGTTCTATTAAAAGCTGCCCCTCGAACATTAATTGGTCGTCGGTCCTTCGCATGCTATGGTTATGATAGCTTTATTAATATATTTTTAAACATCGTTATCGAAAATGCTCAAAACAAAAAGCATGGCTCGTACAAGTTGCCATGGTACACTAAAGGGTTAAAAAAATTTAAAAATCTTCGAAATAAATTTTACAAGCGCTTCACTAAAAGAAACGATCCTGCTGATGGGGAGACATATAGGCTGCAATTTCGAGGCAAAGAGTATCTGGGATGACCAGTTCACTCTTGATTCCATTCCTTCTATATTTAATGTCGGGACTATTCCCATATCGGATGACGATGTCTTGGAAGCCATTAATGACTTTGAAGACTCTTTCAAGCTGGACAGTGATGGAATTTCTTCTTTTCTCCTGAAGAACTGCATTGGTGTGCTTTGTGAGCCTCTCACTATGATTTTCTCTAAGTCCCTTAAGGTTGGTAAATTTATAAGAAAATGAAGGGGGGAGCTTCAGTTATCCCTATTCACAAAAAAGACTCAAAAAGCGATGTCTCTAATTATAGGCCAATTGCTAAGCTTAGCAATATATCAAAGCTCTTTGAACGTATAGTCGCAAAACATCTTAATTTCCTTTTTATACTCTGTACCGTAGGTACACAGAGTATTATAAGTTTGTGCAAAAGTATGTAAAAGGCAGAAGGAAGCATCTCCGACCCCATAAAGTATATATATTCTTGATCAGCATCAACAGCCGAGTCGATATATCCATGTCCGTCTGTCCGTCTGTCTGTCCGTATGAACGCACAGATCTAAGAGATAGAGGTTTGACATGTATGGGACATATGCTTCTTATGTCTGCAGGCAGATCAAGTTTATTTTCAATTTTGGCCACGACCCCTCCCGCCCCCGCAATTTAGAAAAAACGTCATATCTCCCACAGTTTTGAAGATAGATGGCTTGTTCCTTCTGGACATATTTAATTATTAAGATAACTTATCGATCCGCCGGAGAAATGAAGAAGATCGGATGAACGGTCTTCGAGTTATGATCAAAAGACAAATTTTCTTGGTACAGAGTATGTTATAGTCGGGCTTGACCGACTCTCTTTCTTGTTAATTCTTATATAGATCCCAACCAGCATGGGGTTTTTCCAGGTCGTTTCACGGTAAAGAATTTAACAGTTTTTAGCAATATCTGCATTTCTGCATTCGAAAATCGTTGTCAAGTCTACATATGTGATCTACACAGATTTTTCTAAAGCGTTTGACCAAGTCTGTCATAGTGCTCTTTTATCCAAGCTCTCCAAGCTTGGCTTTCATTCTTCCATCCTCAATTGGTTTGAGTCTTATCTTGATGGTCGATCTTATCAAGTTCTCATTAATGGCACACGTTCTGGCCCCTACATAGCAACATCTGGCCTCCCTCAAGGGAGTGTACTGGGTCCATTGCTATTCACTATTTTCATTAATGATATCGGTTGCCTACTTAACTCACATTATTTAATGTATGCTGATGACTTAAAAATTTCTCGAACTGTTAAAAACCTCAGGGATACTGAAATTCTTCAATGCGATTTTAATTCGGCTGCTGACTGGTGCGGGCGCAATTTGCTGCCTCTTAACTTCTCAAAATGCTTCCTTGTTACGTATGGAAAGCGCGAGCTGCCGATACTGACATCGTATTCCATTAGTCATCACGCTTTAAGACGGCAGTATGAAGCTATGGATTTGGGGGTGGTGTTTGACTCCAAATTTCAGTTCTCTGAGCATGTAAACTATATCCTCCCTAAAACTTATGCAATGTTGGGATTTGTAAAGCGCAATTCTAAACAATTTAATGATCCCTACACACGTCTAAGTTTGTACTCTGCGTTGGTGCGTTCAAGGCTTGAATATGCTTCTCTTATCTGGAATCCTTCTGCTGCCGTTCACATAAACAGGCTTGAGCGTCTACAGAAACGCTTCCTAAAATTTGCACTTGCCCTTTTAAATTTTTCCGATCCTTTTCCACCGTATCTTAGTAGATGTCGCCTCTTGCATATATCAACCTTTGAGGATAGAAGGACAATTGCATCTTAAGTTTTTATACTCTGTACCGTAGGTACTGTCCGTCCGTCCGTCTGTCCGTCTGTCTGTCTGTCTGTATGAACGCACAGATCTCAGAGATGGTAAGAGATAGAGGTTTGACATGTATGGGACATATGCTTCTTATGTCTGCAAGCAGATCAAGTTTATTTTCAATTTTGGCCACGCCCCCTCCCGACACCGGAATTTAGAAAAAACGTCATATCTCCCACAGTTTTGAAGATAGATGGCTTGTTCCTTCTGGACATATTTAATTATTAAGATAACTTATCGATCCGCCGGAGAAATGAAGAAGATCGGATGAACGGTTTTCGAGTTATGATCAAAAGACAAATTTTCTTGGTACAGAGTATGTTATAGTCGGGCTTGACCGACTTTCTTTCTTGTTTTAAATGACATTGTACTCGGAAATACTAATTGTCCTATGCTACTGGACAAGATTCCATTTAATGTTCCCACCAGATCTTTGCGTGACTTGGTCCCATTTAGAGGGGCAACTCATTGGGTCAATTATGCCAATAACGAGCCGATATGTAGAGCCCTATTAGCATATAATCGTCTTCCAGTTGGCATGCGGTTCGACTTTAAAAACGACAATATTATTGTTAAGCGACTTCTTAGGAACTTCTTTTTGTAGTTAAATTGTTACTGTTAGTTGTAAGTTTTATTGTAGTAGCCAGATAAGTTTATTCGTTGGCGAAATACACTAAATAAATAAATAAAAACATTTTAAATTTGGTTGCTCTAGCTCTTCTACTCTCTGAGATGTAGGTGTTCATTAGGGTGTCCCAAATTTTTTTTTTTGTTTGCACAAGCATTTTCTTCAAGCTTTATAGAGTTAAGTATTTTTGAGATTTTTCGGAAGAGGTTTAGAGGTCGCGCAAGTCGCTTTTTCCCCAAAAATCGAGTATTCCGTAGTGTTTTTGAATTTTACCAATTACTTGGTCAATAAGCACGATTTCTGAGTTTTCAAATCAACATCTTTAAAGCAAAATGTCCAAGTTTTACTTTTATGAGCATAAACCATAAGCTTTTTCTTTGCTTTTGCTCATTTAGGTACCATTTGGGACACAGACAGACAGACGAACAAGGCTATATCGACTCGGCTGTTGATGCTGATCAAGAATAAATATAGTTTATGGGGTCGGAGATGCTTTTTTCTGCCTGTTACATACATTTGCACGACTTTAGTAAACCCTTATATAGAGTAAAGTTAACTTCGGCTCGGCCGAAGTTTGTATACCCTTGCAGCACGATTTTCGAACTAATTTGAAGGACATTTGAACTGAAATCAAACAAGTTTTTCTCACTAAGACTACTTATTACTGAGTACTGTGTATATTCAATATGCCCTCTGCAAGGGTATAACAATTTTTGTTTTTAACCGGAGCATCCTGAAATTTTGTATTTGTGTGTTTTATAGTAGTAGTAGTAGAATTATCATTTATTTTTCCATTTGTTGACTAATATTGACATAATCTAATTAGGACTTATCTATACATCGTTTTTTAACAAAAAGAATCTTAAAACAATAATTAGAGGTAACACCGGCTTGGCTTAAAGCCGTCAGCCGTACTCTAAACGCGTCTCTCCGCTTCCGCAACTACTACACCTGGCTTCCCGGGTCTTCCCCAGATACCAGATCGTTCGTTTAGGAAGCTTCAATCTGCGCAAGAGTCTAACTTTACTAGTTGAATTCCTCCTTTACCAATTGCCTATACCGTTGAGCTTCAAAGATGTAGCCAATGAGTTTCGGCCAGCTTTCTCCATTTAAAACATCCAGGTATTCTTCTCTGCTAAGACTGTCTTTTTCCCAGTAAAAGAACCTTATCTCCCTTAATATTGGTCATTTTGCAATAAAGTGGTGCGTATCTTCTCTTTCCCTCATGTTGCATAAAGCGCAATATTCCGAACGGTCGCTTCTGTGGGGGGAGTATTCTAAATTCAGGAGCTCTACTCTTGCCCTGAAAATTGTCGGAATTCCATTAATCTTAATATCATCGTTGAAATAGTTTTTGGATCCAAGGTTATACTCGAGTGCTTTGTAAGTTTCGCGTGTCTCGCTTTGTCTCGCCCTACACTCCGCGTTGTCTCGTGAAGATCTTTTCACCGCCTCTATTACGAGCCCATGGTTGATTTTCCAAGCGGACCGGTTCTCGAAAGAGCAGTGAATGTCGAGTGATGATGCAAGAGATTCCCACTTCTGAAAGCACTGCTTTTTTGTTTGCATCAAGTACGTGGCGATAATTCTTGGCAGTCGGTGCGGTTCCATGTTCATGATCTTTCTCACGTAGCTTAGATGCAACTGTAGCGTATTGGCATAAAATGGCGAAAGCCCAGTTTCGAGAATTATTGCATGGTTTGGTGTATTGATTTGATTTGTCTCCTTTCCCCTCCCCGAATCAAGCTGTTGGAAATCGTTCAGATAATCCTGCTTCTGTCCGTAGATTCGAGCAGTCCGCATTAACGTCGACTGAACCTGTGGGCAGTGTTTCCGTCTGCGTTCCCATTCCTCCTCAACCTCCTCTACTGTCCGTGATAGCACCGCGTAAGCAAGTATTTGTGTCTAGGTTGTCTCCGGAAACTACTTGCGAGTCAATTGCTGCATACATTGCGAGCAAATGCTCAGCAAGTGTTTCTATTTCAAAGTTTAGTTTTGCTCAACCCCGTGATATAGCTTCGTTTAAGTTAAGTGTTCCGTCTGAATCATTTCCAATCATATGTGACCCAGCATTCTGGTTGCCAGATATGATTGTGCATGAGTTCAGGCAAAAAAGTCCAATGAGGCCGATGCCAGTCAACTTGCCCTCATTTAGTTCATCCTCACGTGTAGCGTCTACTAGGGTTTCAAAAAACTAGTTCCGTCCGTCTGTCCTCTCATTGCCTATCAAAACGTTAGGGGCCTTTTATCTAAGCTCCATACGTTATTTTTGAATAGTGCATCTTTTGAATTTGACATAGTTGCATTTTCAGAGACTTGGTTAAAATCCTCAATTTCTGATTGTGAAATCTTGTCAAATGACTTTTTTATCTATCGACATGATCGACCAGATCGCAAAGGTGGTGGTGTACTGATCGCAGTTAAGACCAGCCACAATTCCGAACTGATCATTGTTGATAAGCCTGTGGATGTTGAATTTGTTGCCGTAAAGGTAACTTTTCCATTATTTTGTTTATTTATTACTTGTTCTTATATCCCACCTTCGTCCGATATTGAAATTTATATGCACCATGTAGCCTGCATTAAAGATGTTTTAGCCCACTTACGGGACTTTGACACATTGGTTGTTGTAGGTGATTTTAACTTGCCTAACATCACATGGTCAAATCCTAAAGGGTCGACTTACCTTGTACCATCAGTACAGCATGATTTTTTAGATTGTCTGCTTGGCATGTCTCTTTTTCAAATTAATCCTGTACAAAACAATTTAAATAAATTGTTAGATCTTATTTTTGTCACTGATAGCACCAATGCCAGTGTCTCTAGGTCTCCCCCTCTATCACTACCCGAAGATTCTTACCATCCAACACTGGAAGTCTCGCTTTCAATATTTGGACCTGCCCCTTCAAATTCAAAAATCCCTAATATACCTCGTCGTTGCTTCCGTAAAGGAAACTTCACTTTGCTAAGTCAACTCATTTGTGCAACAGACTGGTCTCCACTGTACAATGCGGTTGATTTGGATTTTGCTCTTACCTTTTTCTACGAGTCTATTAATTCTCTCTTAGATATCTGCATTCCTAATAGCGTCGCTTCCACCACGTCACTTAATCCCCCTTGGTACTGTCCTAGTTTATCAAATTTGAAAAATATTAAATCTAGATGCTTTAAAAAGTATAAACATACTGGTTCTGCGATTGATTTTTCTAAATATTCAATAGCAAAATCTAACTTTACACTTTTTAACTCCGAGTGCTATAACAATTATCTTGCTCGGTGCAAAATTCAATTCGCACAGGATCCAATGCAATTCTATAGCTTTGTGAACTCTAAGCGAAGATCTTCTTCTTTACCTTCCTCTTTTTTTCTGGGTAACCAAAAGGCTGGCAATGATTCCACAGCTGTTGACTTGTTCGCTGATTTCTTCCAATCAACATATTCCTCTGCCCATTATGCGAACACTTCTTATCCTTATAACATTACTTCTTCCAACTCTATATGCGATCCCGAAATTTCCGAAACTTCTCTTCTTTCATTTCTAAAATCACTAAAATCCTCATTTTCTCCCGGGCCTGACAACATTCCTAGCTGTGTGCTCAAAGAGTGTTCTAGTTCTTTATGCCAACCATTGCTAAAGCTTTTCAATCTATCACTCAAGTCGTCTGTCTTCCCATCTCTTTGGAAAGAATCTTACATTATTCCTCTCCATAAAAAGGGTCGAAAGTCGGATATTTCAAATTACAGAGGCATTGCTAAGCTTTCCGCCATTCCGAAATTGTTTGAAGAGATTATAACCTCCACATTGCAGCATTACTGTAGATCTATTTTGTCACCTTTCCAGCATGGTTTCATAAAGCGTCGGTCAACAACGACCAATTTGCTCGAATTTACTTCATTAGTTAATGATGGATTCCTTGTGAAAAGGCAAACTGATGTCATTTACACTGACTTTAGCAAAGCCTTTGACTCTGTCAACCATGATCTTCTCCTCTTTAAGCTCGATCGATTAGGATTTCCCTCTTCTTTTCTGCTTTGGGCTTCGTCCTATCTAAAAGATAGAACTCAAAAAGTTCTGCTTCGTTCTAACACTTCAAAACCTGTGACTGTAACTTCTGGTGTACCTCAAGGTAGCCACCTGGGTCCTCTGTTCTTCACTCTATTTATCAATGATCTTCCTACAATATTATCATATTCTCGGATACTCATGTATGCCGATGACGTTAAACTTAATTTATCTTTCAACAACCCGATTCAGTCTATTGGATTGCAAGATGATCTTAACTCCTTGCAGTCTTGGTGCTTGGTAAATCATTTGCATCTGAATTGCTCCAAGTGCATGTTTATGACTTTCCATCGATGCAAACCATTTCTGGTTTCCTATAAGATTGGTAATGAACCGTTGCAACGTATTTCGTCTGTCGTCGATCTTGGAATTCTGTTTGACCCCAAATTGAGTTTTAATCACCATATCTCCACTATTGTTAACAAAGCGAATGGTGTACTTGGATTCATTAAACGTTGGTCAAAGGAGTTTAATGATCCCTACACCACTAAACTTCTTTATACAGCTTTAGTCCGTCCCGTGCTAGAATACTGTTCATCCGTATGGGTTCCGCAGTATAAAAAGCATGTTGATCGTATTGAATCAGTTCAGAAACAATTTTTGCTTTTTGCCCTTCGTAGCCTAAATTGGCACCCTAACCTCCGTTTGCCATCGTACTCCAGAAGACTCTTGCTTATAGACCTTCCTTCGCTAGCTAACCGTAGAACAGTCTTAGGTGTTTCATTTCTTCACAAGTTAATTATCGGTGATGTAGATTCTTCTGAACTCTTACGTCGCCTTAACTTCTCTGTTCCTTCTAGGCCAACCAGAAACTTTTTTCCTCTAATCTTGTCTAGATGCACAACTGATTATGCCCAGCATAATCGATTTCGGGTTTTATGTCAAGACTACAACGATCTTTATCACCTCCTCTTTACAGATCTCTCTCTCTTCTCCTTAAAAACGTCCCTTTACACTTATCTCCGTGAAAATCTCTGACCATTCCCAGCTGTGAATAGGGGCATAGCTTGCCGGACTGGCTAATAAATCTTCCCCCACCGGGTCAGAGATTTTTCGGTTATCTTTTTAGTTTTATTTTAATATATTTTTAATTTGTCATTTTCTATTGTTGGTCACTCTTCCATTTTATCTTTAATCGTATAGTTATAGTTATAGTTTTATGCCTTTATTCCTCTATGTATTTGTAAGCCTGTATTTTCTTATTCTTTTTTTCTTACCTCTTCACATCTCTTCAGGCCTGTTCCGGGCTTCACATAATTTATTAAACTTCAAATGAAATTAAATTCGAACGATTTTGTGTTCGCTGTTCTGGTATTCGGTTTGCAATTTGTCTGTTTCATTTCCAAATTGTTTTTCTTTTAACAATTCGCTGAACTTAATCAGTTGGATGAAACAATCAAAATACAAACTCTGCAATAGCTTAATATAGCTGTTTAATATTATATCTCGCTTTATTTTAATAGCACTTAATGAAAATTACGAACTTACATCTGATTTCACATGCTCCAAGCAATGTGAATTCAAATCGAGTAATTCTATCAAATTATGAAAACCAGAACAGGTAGCCAAGTCGAAATAGAGATAATTTAATGTAAGTGAAAAACTGAACAGGCCTGTATATTTGTTAAATGGTTTTGTTAGCTCTAATATCGACTCTGACCACAACAGGCTGTGAATCGGGGCATAGCTGGCCGGACCGGCAAATAAAAATCCCCCACCGAGTCGGAGTCGTTATTAGTTTATTTTGTAATTTTGTTAGGCTTTCTTTGTATGCCTCCTTAGTAAATAAGCCTTTTTATAAAATTAATTATTGGAAGCCTAAACATTCGCTTTATAAAACCCATTAATAATTTTTCCGCTTCTTCATATTGAGTATGTCCCCATACTTGGGCCGCGTAGCACATTATGGATCGGGAAGTTGCTTCAAATATCTTATTCTTTGCGCTGCTTTTCACATCCTTTTTGGCTATAAAGGAACTCCATGTACTATTTATAGCTAGCTTGGCATCTTTCAGTCTTTGTCGCACATGTTTGGTAAAGCTCATTGATGGGGTCAGTAGCACTCCTGGATATTTGAATTCTTTGACCACTTCGATTTCTGCGCCGTTTAGAGTCCACTTCTCATTTCGTGATAACCGCCCTCTTGTATCTTTTATGCACATAATTTTTGATTTTTCGAGATTTATCTGTAAATTCCACGTGGCGCAGTATTCTTGAGTGCGGTTGATCATCTCTTGCAGCTTTTGTGGGCTGTCAGCTAGAAGCACCATGTCATCTGCGTACATGAGTACCTTGACAATTAGTGATCCGATTTTTACGCCTCCTGGCAGAATTTCCGTGATATCATCGACAAATAGCGAGAACAGCAATGGGCTGAGCATACACCCTTGTTTCAGTCCTGTATTAGTCTCAAACCACTCTGAAACAGATTTCCCATCCCACACGGCTGTGCGATTCTCACTGTACAGGTTGCGAATAATTTCCAGCATTTTTGTTGAGATTCCGCAATTAGATAGCTTCAGCAGTAGAGCCCTTCTATCGATTGTGTCGAAAGCCGATTTAAAATCAATAAAAAAGAGATAGATTTTGTCCTTTCGTTGGAAGTACTCTGATGCTATAGAAGTAAGCACAAATATGCTGTCTACTGTGGAGTACTCGTTGCGAAACCCCGCTTGAAATTCGCTCAGAATACTGTTGCGATTAACCCATGTAGTGATCGTTTGTAGCAATATTGACGAAAACAATTTTTGGATGCTGTTTAAAAAAGATATTCCTCTATAGTTGTAGGCGCTGTTTGGGTCACCTTTCTTAAAGATTGGATAGATAAGATTTCTTTTAAAGCTTTCTGGAGCCACGCCTTCCTCGAAAATTCGATTACAAGCTTGCAGAAGCTGTGTAAATAGTTCATCCGTCGCGTTCTTCAGAAATTCACCGGGAACTCTATCGATGCCAGGCGCTTTGTTTGTTTTCACTCGTCGAACCGCATTCTGTATTTCGCTAAGTGTAATAGCCTCATCAAGATCTTGGATGTACACGTACGGTAGAGCATAGCTGACTTGAGACCTGCAAGGATGCTGGAGCAGACTTTTAAAGTGTGTGTATAGCTCCTCCGCGACCACTTTAATATTTCCGGTTGTGCATCTTCGGCCGTTTAGCTTTTTGGCAGTTGCCCAGAAGCTTTTGCTGTCCCTTATGCTGCTTATTTCTAATTCCATTCGCTTATAGTATTTGGTCTTCTTCTGCTGGCATAAGGATTTGTAAGTGGCATTTGCTTTTTGGTACTCTAGTTTCGCAGCTTCCCCTTCTGCACTTCTGGTCTTTTTAAGGTGCTTGAATGCGGCTATTCTGGCCGTCTCGCACTGCTCATCAAACCATGGTTGCTTGTAACTCTGTCGTTGGGGGCCGTTGTATAGCCTGTGCAGCCTCTTGTATATTTTTGGTGATTTTTTCAATGGACGGATCTTCATGTTCTTGACGACGCCTCAAACAAATGTCGAGCTCTCTCTTATAGTTGTGTGATTTTGGGTCATTCCACCTTAGTTTTGGGAACAGCTGGTCTTCATGTTGTGTCTCATATTGGTCGCTCGTTTGAGCACAAAATTCCACGCACAGTGGCATATGATCCGAAAAGATTTCTTCCCCGATTCTAGCGTCTTTTAGCATTTCGTGCCAAACTCCCCGAATCGCACAGTAATCAATAGTGGAGCATGCAGCTCCACGCATAAATGTGTAATTGCCGTCCATATCCTCTTTCGTTCTTCCATTTAGTATAGTAAGGTTGGTGGATTCGCATAGTTCGATGAGTTTTCTGCCGTTAGTATCAATGAATTTATCTCGGGAATCACGGATGTCTCTAAGTGCTGTCGACGTGAGGAGGTTACTCTCAGTGTTCGTTTGCATCTCACTTATTCTGGCATTTAAGTCCCCGATTATTAGCACATTTTCACCATCGTGCGCAAGTATGGACCAATTATGAAGTTCCTCGTAATCGTGGTTCCAGTTGTTGCAGTTTAGATACACGGGAACAATGCACAGTTTGTGATGCCCATGCTCCATTGTGATTGTGGTGGTATTTTGGTCCTGCTGAATGTGGCATTTTTGGGTGGTACTAAATTTTTTGCAGATACCTAGGAGCTGCCCCCCACTTGCTCGTCCTCTGGAGAATCTTCTTTTTGCTGCGATCCAGTGCAGATTATGGTTCGGAAAGTACAACTCATAATTCGTAAAATTGGTTTCGACGACTTTTTCGGACAGTAAAAATATTTCGAATGAGTTTACGAAAGAGAAAAATCTACTAAAAAGGTGCTTATTTGCTAATCCTGCTACATTATATGCTAGTACATTAAATTTACATAATTTTACATTTTTAAAATTTTTCGCATTTTTATTGGTTGGCGTTTCAGGATGATGTGGCTTGTTAAGCATATTTAGTTTTTTGGCTCATTGACTTTGCGAAGAAGTTCAGCATAGTTGAGATGGATTGCGTTTACCCCGTTTCCGTAGATCTCCATTATTTCATTGATTGCGGGTCGTTCCTTGTGCATAAGAATTTTCTTGTCGTTGAAATGCATCCACCTTCCCTGTATATTTATTTTGTCGTCCTTTACTAGTACTTTGTGCCTGTTGTTTAAGTGGACCAGTTCTTTTTTTAGTTGTGTTCATGCTTCTCTAAACTAAGATCTTTTTCTATGAAGATTCTGGATCCTGCATGTTTTTTACCGCATCTAAGAGCTGATCCCACCATTTCCGCGGCTTCTAGTTCTGCAAGTACTCCAACCGAAGAGTTTCTTTCAAATAGCACTCTCGTACTTCGAACTGCTGCGTGGGTCATTTCGAGTTTTTCATGCAGAAAGTGCTTTACCCCATCAGTGGTTGCATTACTTTTTTGTAGGCCCTTAATGATCAGATTTTTGCCTCTGCTTTGCTCCACTCTTTGTTGGGGTCATAGGTGATCTGCCTCCAAAAAACGCCATTTCCCCTAAATTTCCAACTGCCTAGAAGTATGCTATAAAGTCGTGGAGCTTTCTTACCTGTGCTATGGTGGCGCCGTGGGTCGGATCTTTTCGGGAGCTTTTAGTTGGCAACACCCACACCCACTATTTGGGTTTGTTGATGTGTTTGTTTATCAACTTGTGTTTGTGTATGTCCCGCCTGAGACTTCTGCGGCCAGATGTGACAAAATTTAATTTTGTATCAACAATATTTGATTAGCAACGTGCTGTCCTCGATCACTTGCGCGTTTCACTTTGCTTGCCGCTCATCACTGACACTTTACTGGCTTTGTAGCTGGTATCCTTCCTGGAGTTTCAAAATTATTTTGGCGAAGCTCTGAATTAGCTAGACTGCTTTACGTTTACCGTTGTGTGTTTTATATGCCTTCTCCTAATTCTACAAATTTTTCGAATTCGGATGACTATATCATATAGGTTCCATACGAACGATCGGTTAGATTATTTCTAAAATAAATCTTCTGTATAAATCTGTACAAAATTGGTGGGCCCCTATTCGATGTAAGGACTTTACCATAGTTTAAATACTGCCAATGGTCAATCACCACATAATCGATGAATGTAAAATCAATCAGACTGCTTGCTCATCATTTATTGCTATCTACTTTTTAGCCCTCCCAACTATTTAACAATTATACATGATTCTTATTTTGATCAAATCGCCTACGGATGGTCCACGCACTTGCCCCATATCTCTTTCTACTGCCTTGCCCTCTACCAGAGCTCTTATTGTTGGCTTTGTTGGATCCTTAGCAAAAGCATTCTTCGAGTAGTGCATCACACTCAGATAGTCATAAGGTACATCATAGGTCGTGGTTTGCTCCATGGCCATGAACTGAGACCAATATTTGCGTGGTATATTATCGTAGTCGATTTCTACAAAATCGTTTCGATCCGGACGACTCTGCTCGTGAAAGAGACCCAAGACATGAAACGTCTCATGCTGAATCACCCCCGGCATGGAAAGGCAACGTTCGGTGAGCTGAACATCATGGGAGCCAAAAGGCTGCAATGGTTGGTAGCCCACACGAGTGCCGCACATGTTTTTAGATTTCTTGTAGTAGACATAACGACGCCCTGCTGAAGGAGTTCCCCTGATTTCCATAAACTGCAGGCAGGTTTGTTCATTGAATGTGGCCAATGCAGCTCGCACATTTGTAGCCTCCTGATCACTTAAATTGCTGGCAATGCGATAGTATAGCGTTTTCCCAGGCCATCTTTGAAGCGGCGATTGCAGTGCATTGCGAGTTTTGGCCTCTGCCTGCTCATCATCCACATGGATCTCGTTGTAATAGTTCTCATAGGACTCTATGCCTTCAGCTAGAACAGAGACCAGGCTCAAGAGTAGAACAAGCACTTGGAGGTGCATTTTGCTTATGACCAATTCGAAAATTTAATTTGCCTTTTTATAGGCACAATGAAACATGCGATTATCAGTTTCGGCAAGTCGTTTTTTAGCACTACAAATTTGAATAAACTAAAATAACTTGCATGCTTTGTATACCTTTAAATACACTGAACTTAAGACTAAACTTTGCCTCAAGGTAAATATTTAAGTTTAAGTTTGATTTAGACTTGGCAACCAACTTAAACTCAACTATTTTGTTATCAGTCCAGAGGGGAATCCCAAAGGATTTTAAGTGCTAAAGCAGACCTGGCCGGTAATTGCACTGGGAAGCCGGAACAAGTCGTTCTTTTCAGACGCTCTACGAACTTGCGACTTTTTGTGATATAAATGCAGAATAACACATAAATTGGCTGTCTGTAGAGCTCGCCAACACATGCATATTTTTCTGTCCTCTCTCTAAAGAGACCAGTTTTAGATTCCTAGAAACAAATATTTTTATAAATTTGTGTTGGTACTTTATACCTACTCAGGGATTCGAGCACGGGACCCTCGGACTGGAAATTGGACACGATAAGAATGCAGTTTCAAGGCATTGCGCCATCGCACATCGCTGGTTACTACTACTTATGTTGAATTAAATTGCTTTTTGCTTAAAGTATATAAAGCAACTTAATTCTAGCTCTTCGCAATATGGATGGAAAAAAATGGAAACTAAAACTAGAATTTTATTGAAATCAAACTGAAATTCGTGATTAAATATAATTTAATCAAATGAAGGCTATTAAAATTAAATAGGGTTGTCAAAGTTGTACAATGAGATTTTTTCCTGAGTGTTCGTACATATGGAGCTAGTGTCGATTTCGTCTGTAACAGCTTATTGCGACTTAAATGACTAGATTGTTATTCAATTAGCATAACTTAACATAAGTTCGTATAGCATATAAAATGTACCTTTTACACTGACGGCAAGTCGACAAGTCATTCCAAAGAGATAAAGCGGAGTCGGTTCCCCAGTTTGTAAAAATAGAGGAAAGTTAACTTCGGCTCGGCCGAAGCTTGTATACTAGAGTGGGTCAATTTGTATGGGTTTCAAAAAATGCACCAAGCGGTTGTCAAAATCGAAATCTTCGATGAATTCTAAGAAGGTTTGCCCAAGAAACCATGGGTCCAAAATCAAAATCGAGATTCCAGTTTTTAAGAAGAAGTTGTTCGTCTTATAATGGGCTAAAAACTAAGATAAACAAGTTAAAAATCGATCAAGACCGGATATTATACACTCTGTACCTCCCAAAAATTGCGTTAAGGTGTGTGAAGTGCCGCCAATCGCAGTTGCGGTCGCTACCACCAAGCATCATTTTTGTTTTCCTTATAACTCGACTACCGTTCATCCGATCTTTTCCAATCCTTTGGCGAATCGGTAAATAGTCCTGACTACTAAAAATGTCCAGAAGGTACGAACCATTTAACTTCAAAACTGTGGGAAATATAGTTATATTAAAGCTTCTTCTTGCTGGGATTCGCCTTAACTTCGGAGACCCGGGCTTAAGCACCAGGGTAGCCGATAGTGAGATGAGACTTCCTTGTCTTATCCGTTGGAGATACAGTGCTGGGGTGGCCGATGTTAGGTAACGGCTTCGTTGCCTGGTCCAATGGTTAGGCACGTTTGGATGGTTGTGAACTCTGGTTCACAGCTATCAACCCCAGTAACAAACAGCTTTATTTAACTAAATAATAATTAATATTGTTTATTTTGCTTCCGAACTCTTGTGCGGCCTGTACCAAACTGCTTCGTTTGCTAGAGCTTCTTCAGCTTCCCTTATCTTATTCTCTATGCTTTTCTTATACTCTGTGTACATGTAGTTGTATGAGTGCTTACAATGTAAATAATAATATATGTCATTTGTATATGTAACTCCCCCACAACAAGTTTCAACAATCCTTATTTTTGAAGTACAACCAAAATTTCTGGACCTTATACATTTACATGGATACTTTGTAGTTTTGATTTTGTAATTTTAGCTTTGAAATTTATATTTTCTCTTTACTTGGTCTTTGTATATTTTCTTGTTATTATTTTCGTTTGATTTTAGGTAATTTCCTTCTTGGCTATAATCTTGGATAGACTTATATTTAGGATTTGATTTTCCGACCTTATTGTTTTTAACGTAATTATTTTCGAAATCAGCGTTATTTTCCGTGTTTTCCTTAAGATTAGATTGTTCTTTGTTAAATTTAATTGTTTCTGATAATTTTAGTAGCTGCTCTGAGCTAAGTGAGTTATTTAAAAAATCTATAGGCTTATATTTTGTAGTTGAATGGATTGTATTGTTGTAATAAACAATTGCTTTAAATACTTTATTTTGGGTATCTTTGTTTTTGGTGTCTGCATTGAATAATCTTAAGTGTTCATTTAACGTTAAGTGTAGTCTTTGAACATCTGAGTTTCCAGTCTTCTTGTAAGGAGTAGTGAAATGAATTTCTATATTATTTTCGGAAAGATATTGCTTTATTAGAACGATATTAAATTCGTTATCTGTTACTATAAGCTGAGGTTTTCCTAAGTTTTGGATTCGTTCTTTTGTTGCTTTTAGCAATGAAACCCATGACCTATCTTTTAAATAATGTGCGGTAGCGTATTTAGTGAACTTATCTATGGTTGTAAGATACATGATGTTTCGCTGGGGAAACCAAATGTCTATGTGAACTATCTCGTTGTGTTTCGAAGGGGTTTCTGTGATATTTAGTTTATATTTTCTTAGCAAGGTTACATATGTTACAATTGTTCACGTATTTTTGAATTTCCTTTTGTAGGTTTGGGTAATAGTACAGCTTTTTTATTTCTGAAAAAATTTCGGGTATTCCGCTATGATTGTTTTTTAAATGTTCGTCTTCAATTATTTTCAAAATTTGTTCTTTGTCTGTAATGTCGTCTAAAAGATGACATGATCTTATTACTTTTAGGTTTTGATTGCATGCAAAATATTGTCTATAACATTCTTGGATCTTTACGTACAATTTAGTATCTTCGCAATGTATTGCGATAAGACCTTTTTCGGGAATCACTTCCAATACTTTAAATATATTGTTCTGGTCTCCGTTTGTCGTTACGAGGTGCCTTATTTTGCCTTTGTACAAGATTTTGAAGGTTCGTGACTCATTTTCAGACTTTTTTATTACCAATTGTGTTTTATATATGTTTAGAGCATTTTCTGTTATTTTAAATAAGTTAAGATTATCAGATTGTGCGCTGTGAATAGTTTCACAATCGTCTGCTTGGCTTGAAAATAATTGTATTAACCCTGGACCGAATTCCTCGAGATCATGGTTTTCTCTATTTACTTTTACCGGTTTCTCAAATTCCATCAAAAATATGTCAATGTTGTCGATAGGGACGGTTGTGTCGTTATCTGATACTGTAGTGCATGAAGTTTCGGGATCGACTATCCTACTAAGTCCGT
Organism: Lordiphosa fenestrarum; assembly: GCA_035044985.1. Lineage (NCBI taxonomy): Eukaryota > Metazoa > Arthropoda > Insecta > Diptera > Drosophilidae > Lordiphosa > Lordiphosa fenestrarum. The sequence goes on from JAWNNO010000660.1 coordinate 29,604, forward strand.
CTGCTAAAACATTTTCTTTGCCTTTTATAAATGTTACGTCGAAATCGAATTCGTTCAATTGAATCTTCCACCTTTGAAGTTTAAAGTTTAGTTTTTTCAAGTTGTTAAGCCATACCAATGGATGCGCTTCAGGATACCTATAGGCTTTCAAATAAATAGGTATATTATTTTATGTAGTAATCTTATGTTTTATTTCATTCGTGAAAGAAAGGTTGTCTCCTTCTTTGTAAAATATTCTTTCAAAGTTGCTGAGAACATTGCTGAGAAGCATTTTTGATTTGGGATCCAGATGATCCGTTCTAATCATTTTGATCATGTTCACTTCAGCATTATTTATTTCTTTTGAGTTTTGAATAAACAAGTCCAAGGTAACGTTGTTAAGTATAATTTTTCTATCTGGGTAATTTATAATTGCATTTAAATCATTTAATAATTTCCCCCAATTATGCCGTCAAAATTATGGTGAAAATTGTATTCCAAGAACTCGCACCGATAATTATCTTTCTGAAACTCTTTAAATGATGGAAATCTACAAAGTGTGTTTACTCTGATGGTATTTCCCATGGCTTTGACCTCTACGTCAACATTTTGTTTCCATTTTGGATGACAGACATTTTCGTTAATGATACTGAAATCCGCTCCAGTATCAATGATGAAGAAAAGATCTCTAACACGGGTTTTTATTTTTATATAGGGTAGGTTTCTGGTCCCTCTGGTTGAAAATTTGAGTTATCTTGGCCTATTTCCATAGGACGCGTTGTTATTATGCGAGCTATTCGTAGTAGCAGCTTGATAAGTATGAGTAGTATTAGTAGACATACGGGAGTTATTAGATGCGCTATCGGGGTTCTTATTATTCAAAAAAAAGTTCTGTTTCCCTCGTATTTTTTAGGGATATCTCCTATTCGAGCCACTGGGAATATCGTCAGATTGATGCTGATTTCGTTTAATACTTGGTCATTATTATTCTGACTGTCGTTGCTGAAATTAGTTCGAAAGTTAGTTTTATTGATTTTATTTTTTCGAATAGGCCCATAAAGTGTATAACTTTGGTGTCGGGCTTCTTCAATGATTTTATACGCGTCGTCCAATGATTTGGGATCTCTGGCAAATATCATAGTCTTAGTAGGCTCTGGTAGGCTATCGCGAAAGACTCTTAGTGCAATTCGATTGATTTCAGTTGTAGTATAGGTTTCGTCAGAATGTGTTAGTATTCTGTTGTGTAGTCTGTTAGATATTTCGTTAATCTTGTCATAGTATTGCTCTATTGTTGATTCGACCCTACACAATTTTAGCATGTCCATAAATTCGTCACTGTTTTCTTTTTCGCCAAAATGTTTAATTAGAATTTGTTTTAATCGGTCCCAAGAATCCACGATTCCATACCTATGTAAAACTAGTCTTGTTAATCCAGTACATTTGTTTTTTATATAGCTAAATAAGATATTCCTAGATTGTTGTTCAAACGATTCAAATATTGGCGTAAGTCTTTCAACTTGCTCTAGAAAGTCTGGAAGTTGATTTTTGTCTGAACCGTCAAAATCTTGTATAGCCTTTATACAATCCAAATAAAGATTAAATGCCGCTATGTGCTCTGAATTCATTGTGATGCTTGCAAACAATAATATTATTGGATATGTTAGATAAGGAATAACTTGGTGGCCCAGTAACTAAATTGGGCTTGGTATTTATTTTCGTTTTTGCAAGAAACGGGAGGTGATAGTTATGTACTACGAACTCGATGATGATAATCGGGCTTGGAGTCCGAGTCAACGGTGTGCTGCCTTCTGCTTGCAGGTAATTGGTGCCGGTAAATGATCATTAGGCGACTGCTGATAAGACTTTCATGCAGTCTATAGGCATTGTAGCCGGCGTGATGATCATCAGCCTCTGCTGGTTGACTTACTTGCGGTAATTTCTTGAGCCATGTGGTTTTGAATGGGCTAAAGCGTGGTTTTTATTGCGAAAATGTTGTTTTAGAGTGGTTTTTTTTTATCCTCGTCGCCAGTTATATTAAAGCTTCTTCTTGCTGGGATTCGCCTTAACTTCGGAGACCCGGGCTTAAGCACCAGGGTAGCCGATAGTGAGATGAGACTTCCTTGTCTTATCCGTTGTACAGTGCTGGGGTGGCCGATGTTAGGTAACGGCATCGTTGCCGGGTGGCCGATGTTAGGTAACGGCTTCGTTGCCTGGTCCAATGGTGAGGCACGTTTGGATGGTTGTGAACTCTGGTTCACAGCTATCAACCCCAGTAACAATCAGCTTTATTTAACTAAATAATAATTAATATTGTTTATTTTGCTTCCGAACTCTTGTGCGGCCTGTACCAAACTGCTTCGTTTGCTAGAGCTTCTTCAGCTTCCCTTATCTTATTCTCTATGCTTTTGCTTATACTCTGTGTACATGTAGTTGTATGAGTGCTTACAATGTAAATAATAATATATGTTATTTGTATATGTAACTATATGACGTTTTTTCTAAATTGCGGGCGTGGGAGAAAGCGTGGCAAAAATTGAAAATAAACTTGATCTGCCTGCAAGTATAAGAAGTTTATGTCCCATACATACCAAACCTCCATCTCTTACCATCTCTGAGATATGTGCGTTGATACGAAAAGAACGCTGTGATCTTTAAAAATAAAAAGAGATGATTATAAAATTTAAGTTATTCATCAGCAAAATATTATATATTTATAAAATTAAAGTATTTCAATAGAGTTTTAAAAACCTCTTTTTAGTGCTTTTGGTTTTCCAAGTGATTTACCCAAACTAAATCTGCCCAGTTGCAGCGATGTCTTAAAACATTTTTTTTTCCTGAGTGATCGGTCTAAAAATGAAAATGAAATGTTTTATTGTTTTTAAATGTTCAAGAATATATATACTTTATGGGGTCAGAAATGTTTCCTTCTCCATGATCCCACTTTTCCCATTTTCAATGGAAACAGGGTATACATACACACCATTTGTCGAGGCAATGAATAGAGTATTCTATATTGGAAAGTGCAAGTGCAGTTTACAAAGCAGTCGATGTTCATGTGGTTTGATGCCCAGTCGCTTACACGAATTTTTGACTGATCAGCTTACCGGAAGAAAGCTGACAATTCCTGAAGTCCTGACGGATATTGTTGATCTGCGACAGATTTGGTGTGTCAGACAGAGTTGCTGCATGTTTGGCTACTGCAATTTTTAAAGATGTCAATTTCAAAGACAACAATGGTGATTTTATTGTTATGGACAAATGTAAAATAGCGAGAGAAAAGAACAAAATCAGGGATTCTATACGTGAAAAGCAATGCAGGGATTCTAACGTACTGGCATTCTCTTTTGATGGCAGAAAAGATGAATCAATGCAAATGGAGAAGATTAACAATAAACTTCACCCGAGGATGGCATATCGTGGTTGTGAGAGAACCTAAAACCGAGCTTTTGGGTCATTTAAGATTCAATGCTGAGGACGCTGGAACAAAAAAAATGAAACTGGATGACTTTTCAGTGAAAAAGAACTTGGCTCTTTACGATATAGTTGGTACATTACGACGGTTGAAGTACTATTAGACAAACCATTGTACTGAGTTGTTTGCTTGTTACATTTTAATGAGTTACCTTTTCGTCACTTATTTGCTGCGGTGGAAAAATCGACTACAAGTGGCCCGCGAACGGACAAAGGAGCTATGCCGAAATTAATGGAAACTTGCGAACTGGTTCAGGTGAGCAATCAATTGGTACTTTAATAAATATCTCTATATTTGCTTCTAAATATGTAACTTGTTCTTTTTATACCCTGTTCCCATTGAAAATGGGAAAAGAGGGATCATGAAGTTTTGCGAATGTATGTAACAGGGAGAAGGAAACATTTCTGACCCCATAAAGTATAAATATTCTTGATCAGCATGAACAGCCGAGTCGATATAGCCATGTCCGTCTGTCCGTCCGTCCGTCTGTCCTTCTGTCTGTCTGTATGAACGCGTCGATCTCAGACCAAGACCTCCTCTAGACATTCTAGACCTAAAAAACCGCCAGATCCACTATTTTCAAGTTAGAGCTTCGTGGTTTAGTATACATTAAGCTAGGCCCAATATCTATCTATTCTGAAAAGTACAATCAGATCGGACAAATAACACCGGAGTTATAAGCGAGTTGAGCTGATAAGAGCACCCCCCAGTTGTTGGTCAGGACTAGAAAAAAGTGTTGCCTACACTTAGGATGAAAATTTACCGGTTACATTCATCTTCAAAAATTCAAAAACAAATAAATGAAAACAAATGAACAGGGTATTTTGTGGTCGGGAAACTCGACTGTAGCGCCCTTACTTGTTTAGGTTGTACCCGACTTTGAACGGACGTTAAGTACTTGTATCGGATAGCTAATGCGGTTCATAACGGATACTTTCCAGAAGGTTTAAGCTATATGAAACCTGGGCCAATCGTTCATTCTCGCTGGTTAACCAAAGCTAGTAGACTTCTGCGGCAGTATGTAAGTACAAATTCACCATCCGAAAATTAAATAATTTTGGCAACATTTATTATGAAAGTTTACGTACCCATGTACTTTAATGTAAAGTATTACAACTCGGTTATACATGGCAGCGCACTCTTGTGTAAATTCATTTCTTAAACGCAATACTGCGCGAAATTGTAAATAATGTTGTTCAAAATAACGCCTATTTTGCCCACTCAGGAAATGTGCTTTTTACAATGCTTTTTGATGACAGAAAGGAAGTGCGCCAGAGGGCTTTTAAAAAAATTGTATATTATCGTGAAAAGCTTCAGACCCAACAAAATTAAGAGCTTACAGAAAGCCCACTATTAATTTTAACTGCACTAATTACGTTGACATGATAGATTTGGATAACGATAGCATTTTATCAGAGCCGCCATTCACTGCAAGCATACCCTATGACCATTTGCATAGAACTTGAAGATCCACCGCTTCCGGATCCGCAAATTCCTCCACACATTCAAGGAACCGAGCGATTTGTGCAACTACTGACCAGTGTTTCACGTCGAACTATTGAAAAAAATCGCGATGGTGATATGGCAGTCACTGTTGAAAGTCGAAACGCAACACCTAGGATGGACAGCAAACAAGACCTTAACAATATATAATTCTTTGCATGGTGAATAACTTAAATTTAATAAACATCTAATTTATTTTTAAAGATCACAACGTTCTATTCTTATCAACGCACATATCTCAGAGATGATAAAAGATAGAGGTTTGGGATGTATGGGACATAAACTTCTTATACTTGCAGGCAGATCAAGTTAATTTTCAATTTATGCCACGCCCCTTCCCACGCCCGCAGTTTAGAAAAAACGTCAAATCTCCCACAGTTTTAAAGATAAATGGTTCGTACCTTCTGGACATTTTTAGTAATCAGGACTATTTACCGATTCGCCAAAGGATTGGAAAAGATCGGATGAAAGGTAGTCGAGTTATAAGGAAAACAAAAATGATGCTTGGTGGTAGCGACCGCAACGGCGATTAGCGGCACTTCAGACACCTTGACACAATCTTTGGGAGGTACAGAGTGTATAATTGTCGGTCTTGATCGACTTTCTAACTTGTTTATCTTAGTTTTTAGCCCATTATTTGACGAAAAACTTCTTCTTAAAAAACTGGAATCTAGATTTTGATTTTGGACCCAGAAATCGTGCTTGCCGATTCGTGCTTCATTTCTCTGGGTTTACTTTTCTGATTTTACTTTTGTATGACAGCTATACTATATAGATGTCCGATTTCGACCAAACTTAGTGGAATAAAGGGAAAGCATAGCAAACTAATCGAGAAAGCCAAGCTAACTTCGTCTGTGCCGAAGTTTTTATACCCTTGCAAGTGCTCGCTTAAATATTTTCAAAAAATACTCTTTTTCCCATTTTCCGACCGATCGTTCGTATGGGAGCTATGAGATAAAATCATCCGATCCGGTCGGTTCCGACATATTAGTAGTGTGCAGCAAAAAGAAGACTCTGTACAAAATTTCAGCTCGATAGCTTTAAAACTGAGAGACTAGTTCGCTTAGAAACAGACAGACAGACGGACGGACAAAGCTCAATCGACTCAGCTCGTCACGCTGATCAAGAATATATATAGTTTGTGGGGTCGGAAATGAATATTTCGATGCATTGCAAACTTCTGGGCAAAATTATAATACCCTTTGCAAGGGTATAAAAATACACAGTTTTGAGGCGTTTTCTTTGAAAACAAAAAAGTTTTTCTCACTAAAACTAGTTTCTTTACCGATAATTCCTATGGCAGCTATAACTTATAGTCATTCGATTTTGACAAAACTTTGAGAAATTGTGCGAAAGCTTATAAAATAAATATATGCCAATTTTAAAGAGGCTTACATTGAAAACAAAAAAGTTTTTCTTACTAAGACTATTTTTCTAGCTCTACTTTTCTATGGCAGCTATACCATATAGAAGTCCGATTTCAACCAAACTTTGCACAATGATGAAGAAGCATAGAAAACTAGTAAATGCGGAGTTTGGAGACGTTTGCATTAAAAACAAAAAAGTTTTTCTCACTAGAACTAGTTTTTCGATCGATCATTCCTTAGCAGCAATATGTTATAGTCATCCGATCAGGCCGGTACCGACAAATGTGCAGCGTATTTGATGAAGCGTACCAGAAGACTTCGTGCAAAGTTTGGTCGCGATAGCTTTAAAACTGACGGAGGAGATAGCATAGAAACAGACGGACAGACGGACATGGTTATATCGACTCAGCTCGTCATGCTCATCAAGATTATAAATACTTTATGTGGTCGGAAATACTTCATCTGGACAATTTCAATATACCCTCTGCAAGGGTATAAAAAGAATTTTCTTTTGGAAATCCGAGTAGGCGCACTATGAAATAAAATTGGGATATTCGATCACGAAATGGGTGAAAATGTCAGTAAAATTTGTATTTATGGGGATGAACAAGCTATGAACTTGATTTAATTCACTAGTCTCCTTAATAGTTGCTATGGGTCAAATAAACTAAGATTTTGCTCTGTTATTAGTAGGCTTATGTGACAGATAGCTCTATGTAGCAGATTAAAAAACGGCCCTCAAAAAGTAAAGAATATACCTAAGACAAACAGAGCCACATCATGGCGTTTACCGATTTATTATAAGCAGAGCTGCAAACCGGTTATGAACCGAACCGGTTCGAACCCGGAATTCCGACTTCCAGATTACTGTGAACCGAACCTTGAACCGAACCTCTTTAGTTTTTAAAGCCGAACCTGAACCCGTTCCGAACCCAAAATTTCGGTTCGGTTCAACAAACATTATAGATTTGAACTATTTTCCAGTGACTTCTTCTGTCTTTAAGGGCTGTATCCAGAACTTCGAAGTTTTTATTTCGTCACAATACTTTATATAAGTAGAAACACTTTGTCATTGCTTTGATGGTCATGAGCTGTATAAAAGTGTTTCTATTTATATAAAGTATTGTGAAATCCCATCCCAACCCAAAATCGAAACAATTCCCTAACGGATTATGTCGGTTCTTGGTCGCTTACTATATAAACGTGTATAAAGCTTTGCTGAACTAAGGTTCGAACCAAAACCTTGTCCCAAAAACCTTGAACCTCCAATTTGTGAACCTGAACCATTGGTAAATTTTGGTTCGAACCCGCGAGCCGGAGATCCACGAAATTTTTTGGGTTTGCAGCCCTGATTATAAGAAGAAGTTGGACTAATTCATTAGTCCTAGAAGACAAATGAATTAACAAACTGAATGAGAATTATCTGGTTGGGTTTTGGGAAATCGTCTAAGAAAATCTCTTATTAATAGGAGTCTTCCTTGCAGTGCTGTTTTATGGATAAGAGCTTAAGCTAGACAAAATTATCGCTGGTCATTAAAAACAACTGAAATAAAATTACATTATATTAATTTATAATAAGTATTGTTTTATTGTATTATATAATAAAAGTAAGATAAATAAAATTCATTAAGGTTTCTCAAACTTCGTCAGGTCATCAGTCCAACGTTCTCGAAATAGTTGCACGTTGAATCGACAGTTCTTTCCTTAATTTCAAGATTTGTTAACTTCTGAAAAGAAATGTGCATGTGGGCAAGGCAAACATATTTAAGTTCTATATACAGCCAACATCTATATGTCGGAGCGAAAGTAATTTCGATTACTATTCTTGAATTTATCGCCTTTGAGGCGAGTAGTGTTGTCTTGAGACAGTGTTGCTTGAGACAGTGTTGCTTGGCAGTGTGGCGATATTTCGATAAGTATCGCCGAGTGTGGCCCTGATGGTGGTGGCCGGTCGAGAGGCGGAAGTGAGACGGCACTTTTGCGGCAACCACAAGGAGGGACTCACTGCACTGAAGCACGTTGATACAAAAAATAATCGTTAACGACAAATAAATCTACAAAATACAACTAAAAACGACTATGGACAACAATAATGAAAACCTTGCCCCGACATCAGAAGTGGGATCGGCTTCGGCGCCAACGATTTCGATGGATCAGCTTCGCCTTATTATGGAGATGCAAAACCAAAACTTATTGCAAATGATGAAAAATATGGAAGCATCAAAGACTGAGCATCAGCAAGCGCGTGGCGTTGTGCTGCCAAAATACAATCCTGACGCAGCGGGTGCAGATGCTTTAAAATGGTGTACAACTGCGGACATAATTTTGACGGAGCAGCCACTCGAAGGAAGCCGCCTCATCATGGCTTTAAGCAACGCAATGGAGGGAAGTGCTTCACAATGGTTGACGCAGATTTCGTACTCTGGAATGAAGTGGAACGAGTTCAAAGAGTTACTTCTTAAAAGATTCGGCAACGATGAAACGCCAGCAGCAATGTTTTTCAACATGTTGAACAGCCGTCCGTCTAACAACGAGTGCCATGCGGTTTTTGCTAGCCGCTTAGTGACATCGCTAACAACCGCTTGGGCCAATAAGAACACTGAAGAAATTGCTGTCTCGATTGTGCTTGCGCATATGGCCAACATCGATAGCCGTTTGCAGCGAGTCGTTTTTACTTCGAAAGTCAATACTAGAAGCGATCTTCATTCCGAACTGAAGTCGTTTAATTTCCGTAAAATTCGTTCTCATGACAATGACGTGGATTCTGGACCTGAAGCTAAAAAGAAGAGAGTGTTGTCAGCAGTGTGCCATTTCTGCGCAAAACCAGGCCATAAGATAGCAGAGTGTAGGAGTAAGATGCGGCAGATGGCGAATGAGACGAAAACACAGGAAGTAAGGACAACCATCATCTGCTATAAGTGTGGCCAGCAGGGACACATTGCGAACAAATGCCCACAGGGAGGAGGAAAACAACAAGTGACGCAGCAGAAGATGGTGAACCAATGTTTCGTATCCGAGCCAGCAGGAAAAATGATGCAGCGAGCTGAAGTATTTCAAACCTGTTTCGATTCGGGTGCAGAGTGTTCTCTAATAAAAGAGAAAATTAGCGGTAAGCTATCTGGAAAGAGGATCAACAACATCATTATGTTAAAAGGTATCGGGAACACCGGTATATATAGTACTCAGCAAATATTAAGTGAGGTTAAGATAAATGACTACGTGTTAGAAATATTGTTTCATGTAGTGCAAAATGACAATTTAAAGAACGATGTTGTTTTAGGACGAGAAATTCTTAGTCAAGGTTTCAATGTCATCATTATGCCAGACAAGTTTACAATTGTTAAAACCAAATCTGTTGACCTATGTTCACAAGTCGAAGAACCACACAACCTTACAGACCTTGACACCGACTTACAGAACAGTGAAAAAGAAACATTAATAAAGTTACTCGAAAATTATTCCAAAGCTTTTGTACAAAAGATACCATCTACACGAGTTACCTCGGGAGAAATAAAGATTCGACTAGCCGACCCTAATAAGACAGTCCAACGCCGACCTTATAGGCTTAGTCCCGATGAGAGACAGATAGTTCGTGACAAGTTGAATGAGCTACTTAAAAACAATATCATCCGTCCTAGCTGCTCCCCATTCTCAAGTCCTATTTTGCTCGTGAAAAAGAAAGATGGGTCAAATCGTTTATGTGTTGACTATAGAGAGCTCAATTCAAACACTATCGCCGACAAATACCCCCTGCCACTTATAAGTGACCAGATTGCCAGACTTCGGGGTGCAAATTATTTTACCTGTTTGGATATGGCTAGTGGTTTCCACCAGATTCCGGTTCATTCCGATTCTATAGAATGTACAGCATTTGTAACTCCGGATGGTCAATTTGAGTATCTGAGAATGCCTTTCGGTCTTAAGAATGCGCCGGCTGTTTTCCAACGGGCATTTATGAAAGCTTTGGGTGATATTGCTTATTCATTTGTCGTTGTCTATATGGACGACATTATGATTGTGTCGCCAACAATTGAATTGGGCTTAGAACGGTTGAAAACAGTGTTAGATGTCCTTACGACTGCGGGATTTGTGTTTAATATTACTAAATGCAGTTTTCTGAAAACAGTTGTTCAGTATTTAGGATATGAGGTCAGAGCGGGAGAAATTCGACCAAATCCGAGAAAAATTATTGCCTTAAGTTCCTTGCCACCTCCAAAGACTGTTACTGGATTGCGACAGTTCATTGGATTGGCTTCCTACTTTCGTAAGTTTATTCCGAATTTTTCCAAAATAATGAAGCCTCTGTATTCTCTCACGTCAGAAAATGTTAATATTGTTTGGAGAGATGATTTAGAAGAGATTCGAAAGAAAATCGTAACCATTCTCACTCATGAACCAGTTTTAGTAATCTTCGATCCCAAGTATCCGATTGAGTTACATACGGACGCCAGTTCTCTTGGTTATGGTGCAATTCTCTTACACCGTATTGATAATAAACTTCACGTGGTGGAATATTTCAGTAAAACCACAACCTCTGCTGAATCTAGGTATCATTCGTATGAACTCGAAACCTTGGCCGTAGTCGAGGCTGTAAAACACTTCCGGCATTATTTGCTTGGGCAAGAGTTTGTGGTATATACAGATTGCAACTCATTGAAAGCGTCACGTACCAAAATTGACCTTACCCCTAGAGTCCATCGGTGGTGGTCTTATTTGCAGTCATTTAACTTTGACATCCAGTACAGAGAAGGAAAACGAATGGCCCATGTTGACTTTCTATCTAGGAATCCAGTCTCTTCGAAAGTGTTGGCTGAATTGAATAAAGTTCCAGAAAAGCGAGTAAACTTGGCAGAGATATCGGGTGATTGGTTATTAGTAGAACAACGTCTAGACCCCGAGATTAATGAAATAGTAAAGAAACTCAATTCCAACGAGTTATCGGAAGATTTGGCCAAAACATATGACTTAAGAAAAGGAGTATTGTTTCGAAAGATTCAGAAGAATAATAGATCACGATGTTTGCCAGTTGTACCGCGCGCCTTCAGGTGGTCAGTGGTCAACCAGATACATGAGTCAATTATGCATCTTGGATGGCAAAAGACTCTTGATAAGATTTATCAGCACTACTGGTTTGACAAAATGAACAAATATGTTCGCAAGTTCGTTGACAACTGCATTACCTGTCGGGTTGCCAAATCACCTTCTGGAAAAGTACAGGCTGAACTTTATCCTATACCGAAAGTTAGTATTCCTTGGCATACCGTTCACGTCGATATAACGGGAAAACTGAGTGGTAAAAGTGACTTAAAGGAATATATCATCGTCCAAGTTGACGCGTTTACAAAATTCGTATATCTCTATCACACTCTAAAGTTAGATACGGAAAGTTGCATGAAGGCTATGAGATCATCCATTTCGCTTTTTGGGGTCCCAAGTCGTATAATAGCCGATCAGGGAAGATGTTTTGCAAGTTCAAAGTTTTCAGACTTTTGTTCTACACAAAACATTAAGCTACATTTAATTTCCACAGGCTCAAGTCGTGCAAATGGTCAAGTCGAACGGGTAATGAGCACGCTAAAGAACCTATTGACAGCTGTTGAGTCTAGCGAGAAATCTTGGCAAGATGCCCTTGGTGAGGTACAGTTAGCATTAAACTGCACAATCAATCGTACAACAGGTGCAAGCCCTTTGGAAATGTTGATAGGAAAAGAAGCTCGACCCTTTGGCCTAGTTACTCCTTTAGAAACGGAATCAGTTGTTGATTTAGATAGTGTCAGATCGCGTGCTTGTGATAATATGAAGACGGTAGCGTCTTATGATAAGGAGCGTTTTGATAAAACCAAGGCTGTAGTTAATCGACATAGTATCGGTGATTATGTTCTTTTGAAAAACGAGGAAAGGCACCAGACTAAACTGGACCCTAAGTTTAAGGGACCATTTTTAGTTGTTGAAGTTCTAGACGGTAACAGATATACGTTGAAGTCTTTAAAAGGTAACAGACTGTACAAATACTGCCACGAAAATACTAGAAAGATTCCCGACGGTCATGTTCTAAGTGAGTTTGACATTGACAGTGTACAGGACGACTCGTCATTGAATTTAAATGAGACCGAATAGGACTAGTCTACAAAACTAATAAATTAAGTTTAAATTTTAGTAAACGATATATGTCTGACGAAACAATAAATTATTCTGATAAGCAAAGTATATTGTGGTTATCCGTTCAGTGGAACGATGGTTATCCGTTCAGTGGAACGATGGTTATCCGTTCAGTGGAACGATGGTTATCCGTTCAGATGAACGATGGTTATCCGTTCAGAGGAACGATGATTATCCGTTCAGTGGAACGATGGTTATCCGTTCAGTGGAACGATGGTTATCCGTTCAGATGAACGATGGTTATCCGTTCAGAGGAACGATGATTATCCGTTCGGTGGAACGATGGTTATCCGTTCAAGAGGAACGATGAATTGTTTTTGAACCAGATTAGTGTTATCCGTCTACGAGAGACGAAGGTTTTCAGTAACTAGAAGCGTCACGTGGATTAGGGACACGAGAGATCCTTGATATTGAGACGCCACACGAGGACGTGTCTTCGTCAGAATGGCCGTGTCGGAGCGAAAGTAATTTCGATTACTATTCTTGAATTTATCGCCTTTGAGGCGAGTAGTGTTGTCTTGAGACAGTGTTGCTTGAGACAGTGTTGCTTGGCAGTGTGGCGATATTTCGATAAGTATCGCCGAGTGTGGCCCTGATGGTGGTGGCCGGTCGAGAGGCGGAAGTGAGACGGCACTTTTGCGGCAACCACAAGGAGGGACTCACTGCACTGAAGCACGTTGATACAAAAAATAATCGTTAACGACAAATAAATCTACAAAATACAACTAAAAACGACTATGGACAACAATAATGAAAACCTTGCCCCGACATATATATATACTAGCATATAGCCCGACGCGCTTCGCCGCTGTCATCATCAGGGTAGTCGTTATCATTATCATTATCTCTTTAGCTATCGCTATCGTTATCGTTATCGTTATCGTTATTGCTATCGCTATCGTTATCGTTATATGTATCGTTATTGTTATTGTTATCATTATCGTTTACGTTATCGTTATCGACATCGTTATCCTTATCATGTTCGCTATAGTTATAGTTATCGTTATCGATATCGTTGTCGTTATCGTTATCGTTATCGTTATCGTTATCGTTATCGTTATCGTTATCGTTATCGTTATCGTTATCGTTATCGTTATCGTTATCGTTATCGTTATCCTTATCCTTATCCTTATCGTGTACGTTATCGTTGTCGTTGTCGTTATGGTTTTGGTTATCCTTATCGTTATCGCTATCCAAAATCGGAAAATAAAATTTCAATTTAGTTCACTTACTATCCTTACAAACCGAATTTCAAGTCAATCGGATGAAAAATAGTTAGTGAGTACTAAGACGGGGTTTTGGAAAACTCCACCCGGAAAAGTGTCGGAAAAGTTTGTATAGGGAAAATTTTATTTTTGATCCGTTTGATTTAAAACTCGGTTTGTAAGCAAAATATGCGAAATAATTGGACACGTGTTTTCCCGATTTCGGAAAATCCGCCGACATGGAAAATTCAACATGCAAATATCTATATTTCACCCGACTGACTTGACATTCGGTTTGTAAGAATAGTAAGTGATATAAATTGAGATTTCATTTTCCGATGTTGGAAAATTTGACCGTTAGGTTGGGAAATTCCCGGAAAATTCTGCATGCTAAATAACTATATTTCATCCGATTGACTTGAATTTCGGTTTGTAAGGAAAGTAAGTGATATAAATTGAGATGTCAGTTTTCGATGTTGGAAAATTTTACTGTTCGGTCGGAAAATTCCCGGAAAATTCTGCGTGCTAAATAACTATATTTCATCCGATTGACTTGAAATTCGGTTTGTAAGGAAAGTAAGTGAAATAAATTGTGATGACATTTTCTGATGTTGGAAAATTTGACCGGAAAATTCCCCCAAAAGCGTCGGAAAAGTTTGTGGTGCGAAAATTTTATTTTCCATCCGATTGACTTAAAATTCGGTTTGTAAGAAAAGTAAGTGAAATAAATTGACATGTCATTTTCCGATGTTGGAAAATTTGACCATAAAATCGAAAAATTCACGGAAAAGTCTGCAAGCTAAGTAACAATAATTAAACCGATTGAATTGAAATTCGGTTTGAAAGAATAGTAAGTGATGTTTCATCCGATTGACTTGAAACTCATTTTGTAAGGATGGTTAGTAAGATAAATTGAGATACCAGTTTGCGATGTCGGAAAATTCGACAGTAGGCTCGGAAAACTCTTGGAAAATTCTGCATCCGAAAAACTGTTTTTCATCCGATTGACTTGAAACTCGGTTTGTAAGGACCTTAAAATTAATATGTAATGTGATTTTCCGTTTTTTCATTTTTTCTAAATTGCGGGGGCGGGAGGGGGCGTGGCCAAAATTGAAAATAAACTTGATCTGCCTGCAAACATAAGAAGCATATGTCCTATACATGTCAAACCTCTATCTCTTACCATCTCTGAGATCAGGCAGACGGACAGACCGACAGACGGACATGGCTATCGACTCGGCTGTTGATGCTGATCAAGAATATATATACTTTATGGGGTCGAAAATGTTTCCCTTTCCCAGTTACATACATTCGCACAACTTCATGATCCCCCTTATCCCATTTTCAATGGGAACAGGGTATAAAAATTAGTTCTTTTGAGATATTGATGGATTTGTATGACAAGTAAGTGAAGCTGTGGTACAATGAAGACATTATTATACCCTTGCAGAGGGTACATTGAAATTGTCCAGATGTTTGTAACGCATAGAAGGAAGCATTTCCAACCACATAAAGTATATATATTCTTGATCAGCATGACGAGCTGGGTCGATATAGCCATGTCCGTCTGTTTCTGTGTTATCTCCTACGTCAGTTTTAAAGCTATCGCCACCAAACTTTGCACAAAGTCTTCTGGTCCAAATACGCTGCACATTTGTCGGAACCGGCCGGATCGGATGACTTTAACATATATCTGCCATATGAGCGATCGGTCGAAAAACTAGTCAGATTTTTAGACTGCTTATTATCGCCAGCAGTATTTGGCTTTTTAGCGGGATTAGCTTCAGGATTTTTGCCATGAGAATCAGGTGAGTCAACTGCAATCCCATCGTCAGTCTAAGAGGAGTCTGAGTCGGTGAGAAAAGAAGCATTATCTGATAAGCAGCGGGGATCCGGAGGGGGAACAGTTTTAGTTGGTCCTTTTACAGCTTTAGGCCCTAAGAGCAGGGCATCCATAAGAGTGCGGGGAAACTTAGACATTTTGGTGTGGGAATGCTTGAGCATTGTCCCACTCACACAGGCAGGCATGGAAGGTGGAGCCCTTCCCTTCATCCTGTCGTCCAAATTTGCATTGGTAGCTGCTTTGTTAAGCATTTTAAGGCCAGAGGTCTCCTGGACTTCAGCAGTCTTTGCAACAGGTGGCGACTTCCTTCTCTTAAATTCCTCAATAATTAGTGACATATCCAGTGAGGAGTTATCGGCAGGGACAGCACCGTTACCGTCACGTATACGGGCATTGAGATCAGTAGGAAGCGATGATCTTTTTTTGCCATTTATTTTAGCAGCCATTTTTTAGAGACAAGTGCAAACACACACACACTATTAATCGGTTTAGTGCAGAGATGGGCCCGTCGCGACGTCCCTGTGCACACGCTGCCTCGTGTGCATAGGGCTCTGCCGCGGCCGACTGCACAAAATCACACGTACGCTATAAGCATTGCTTGTATGCATGCTTGTATGCGTGTGAAAAGTGTGACGATATGTGTGCATGCCCATCTCTGGTTTAGTGCAAAGAGATTAGTGGAGAGAGCGTAAGAGTGAATTGCATTATTGTGTGTGTGTTGGTGCTTTAGCTGCACTGGTATTTGGCGCCAAAATTGGCTTGTGGATACCAAGAGACTGTCCACACATAGATTCAATTGGTGCCGTAATCGGACACGTAGCGACTGAATGCTGCAAGCAGCATTCAGCCTCATTTTATTTATTTATTTTATTTATTTGAAATTTATAAATATTTTTAAATACCAAACATGTTAAATAACATCGTTGGAACTAGCGGAATCAGTGCTGAGGGCACTGCGTCAAGTAGCACTTTATGTGCTGTGTGACAAAAATATGGGCATATTGCTAGGCCAATAAGGCGTTAGGGATTTAAATGTAAACAATAGGTAAAAAGAATTTTTACAAAATACAATTAACATAATTAAAATTATTTTCTTTAGGCCCACAGGTGTGAGCAATAGTATATTAGGCCGCCTGTGGCCAATGCCAAGCAGCTCCAGCCGGGCAGAGGCCCAATATCTATCTATTCTGAAAAAAAATCAGATCGCACAAAAAACACCGGAGTTATAAGCAAAACAGTTGAGCTTGACGTTAGTTAGGCCAAGATATATTTAACTAGGTAGGCGCACTTCCTCTCATGTATGCTTACTAGAGCCCTGCATGAGATCAATCAAAGTTCCCCTTGACTTTCTTACTGATTTGATCTATCTATAAATTTCTAGTCATAGTTCACAAAATTATTGACTCATTGAATTATAGCTCATGACATGAGGCATGAGCTATATGATCTGTTTGAAATAGTTCAGCTCAGCTCAGCTCATGCTCAACTCAAATAGCTCATAGGGTTCAAAGTCAATATGAATAGATCAAACAGCTCAGAGCCTTAATGTCATAAGTTTCTGGACTTGTTTTTATTAAAAATTTTAATTTTATTGCAAAATCAAGAACTATTAATAAGAAAGAAAGTCGGTCATACTTTGTACCAACGAAATTATACGCTCAGCATTAACTTTGATGCTGCAGTAGCAGCTGAAAGCAGCGGTGCTTTTGCGCTGCAGAAGAGAAAAGTTTTTATACCCGTTACTCGTAGAGTAAAAAGGGTATACTAAAGTCGTGCAAATGTATGTAACAGCCAGAAGGAAGCATCTCCGATATCATAAAGTATATATATTCTTCATCAGCATCAACAGCCGAGTCGATATAGCCATGTCCGTCTGTCCGTCCGTCCGTCCGTCTGTATGAACACCTAGATCTCAGAGACTAGAAGAGCTAAAGCAACCAAATTTTATACGTAAGCTAGTATTGTCTGTAGGCAGATCAAGTTTGTTTCAAATTTTGGGCACTCCCCCTCCCGCCCCCGCAATAAAAAATATTGAATAACTCCTACAATTTTTAAGATATCGAGCTCAGATTTTGCAGTGTAGTCTATGTGGCCAATATCTACAATCTCACAAATTTTCAAAATGATCGGATAATAAATGGCCGAGTTAAACAAATGTTGCGTACTTATCCGAGCTGAGCTGAGTAACGGGTATTTCGAAGTCGGGCAGGGCCGACTTTAACTTACGCTCTCGTTTTGATAAGAAATGGAGCATAAGTTGAATAATGAGACTGCAGCAATCTGTAACTTACTACATTAAATGGTAGTTTAATTTATAGCACGTTTAAACGCTTAGTCGGTTGCTGAAAAAATGGTAGGACCCCACAGATAACTCTACTAATTCAATGTTTTCCTTAATTCAAAAATTAATTCATCGAATTCCACCGAGTCTTCAGAGACAATCTCAGAAAGCATCAAAAGGTAGTTTATTTCAGGAGAACTCAAGATTTGCCAAAAGCGCGGAAGAAGCAAGGGAAGGTCGCAAACTTTTTTGGCTGCAGAAAGTGCTGCAGGGTTTTTAAACTTAATAAAATCACATCCAATTTGACCCGGCATATGTGCTTCAAAACCTCCGAAGACAACTCAAGCGATGATCCTTTTGAGCCGTGTTTGTATTTTGTTTGTCGCCAGTTTATTGGCGATACGGATGGTATTAGCCGGCAAAAGGTCTTTATATCTGCTGTCATGAATAAAAACATGTGGGAGCTAGGTATGGGGTAGTTACGCATCGACTGGAAGCCAAGAAGGCTGTATCAGCAGCATAAGTGGATGTGTTTTGGGGGTCTGAAACCAGCAAGTCGGCGGTGTGCAGTTTCTACAACACTGGGCCAAATAAAGAGCGAGAGAGGTATGAATTTCTGTGCCTACTTGTGACGCTCGCTCACAACTGTTGTTCACAGACTGACGATTTAACATACATCAAAGAGGGCTAGAGAGGAAGTGCGCCTACCTTCTATAATTGTATCATGAGTTAGGCCTAAAACCGCTGAAATTACTAAATAATGTGGTGTTACAAAAAAAAAGCTTACTTTCAAATTCAAAAATTCACAAATAAATAAATGAAAACAAATGAACAGGGTATTTTGTAGTCGGGGCACTCGACTGCAGCGCCCTTACTTGATATACCCTGTTCCCATTGAAAACGGGAAAAGGGGGATCATGAAGTTGTGCGAATGTATGTAACAGGGAGAAGGAAACATTTCCGACCCCATAAAGCATATATATTTTTGAAGGCATGAAGGTAAATGTATGCCATACGCAAATCAAGTTTGTTTCAGATTTGAAAAATTCCCCCCCGTCCCCTTTTTATCCCCAATAAACCAGTCAGATCCTAGAGCTAAAAAACAGTCAGATCTACAATTTAAGACTCGGGGCTTAGTATACATTAAGCTAGGCCCAATATCTATCTATTCTAAAAAGTTCAATCAGATCGACAAAAAACTCCGGAGTTATAAGCGAAACAATTGAGCTAATAAGAGCACCCCCCCAGTTGTCAATCAGGACTAGAAAAAAGTGTTGCCTACATTCAGGTACAATAACCGGTTACATTCATCTTCAAAAATTCAAAAGCAAATAATAGAAAACAAATGAACAGGGTATTTTGTAGTCGGGAAACTCGACTGCAGCACCCTTACTTGTTTCAATTATAAAATAAATTCACAATTATCAGATTCCTGATCTTCTTCTTCAGGAAAGTTGAAACTCGCAAGCGACGGTGATTACAAAATTGCAAGTGAAAGTGATATATTTATCTTCTTATGCCCAATTTCTCAAAGTCCGGTTGGTCAACTTGACAGGCAGTTTAACCGAATTTGAGTGTCTCATGATGTATGTGGCGTAACCGGAGGAACAAACTTAAACGCTGCTCATCCACCGGTCAACTTTAACCGCGAGCTCAGCCCCGATGAAATTATCGATATTCTTATCGATTTACAAACAGCTGGCCGCTCACTTACTTTGTTTATTGTTATATTTGCTGCACAACAAAATGTTTATGAATAATCGAATTTTTTAGCTCCACGCAATGGAAATGCAATTCGATGAGGCAGAACATAGAATTTTTGTCAACTTTTACGCAAAACAATGACCAGCAACAACCAATTGCATTAAAAAACAAACAAACCAAACAGAGTCAGCTGTTCACTCGTTCGTTTGGTCAAACAGTATGGTCACACTGAAGCAGCGATAGGCATTTGCCGATATCAGGCGAAACTGCTGCTGAGAAAAGCAAATGACTTAACCGCTCGTCAACTTGACGATCAAATCTGACCGGTGGTTGGCTAGCCGGAACCTTTGAGAAATCGGGCCTTACTCCAATTATTAATTTATACACTTGATACAAGCGGATCTGATGTGTCCACGAACCTGTGAAAAAGTCACTAATATTATTAACTTCTATTTGCAGGAAGAACTGCATTTGCCCTTGTGGTCTGCAATGTAATTTGGTCTGTAGCATGATGCATCAAGAGAGGTGAGGTGGCATCAGTATGAGTTCTTTGCAAAGTACCTTAAAGCTCAGTACTGCGCGTACTTTTGAAGCGTAAGCACTTGGCAAAAGTACGCATCACACTCATAACGCTCCACCTTGTATTGTTGCATCATGGTCTGTAGTATTTTCTCATAGCTAGGGTATAAGTCGAAGTTCTTCTGAATGCACATTGCTCGAATGCAGTTGTACTGACTTTTGGTTAAATAATTGTTCAGCTAAGGCTAAGGCGTCATCTTCTGTTAAAGGAACCGGTTTTTTGCATCCCAGAGTGTCCTTTACTCATCCTTCAACTTTTTTCGCAGAAACTGATGCTGCGTGTAGAAGAACGTAGGCATCTTTCTCTTTCGATAGATGGGGTGTCAAACGAGGCCGATCTTGTTTATTTTTTGGTTATTCTTCAGAGCCTGCGCCATATCTTTTTATACTCTGTACCGTAGGTACACAGAGTATTATAAGTTTGTGCAAAAGTATGTAACATCGAGAAGGAATCATCTCCGACCCTATAAAGAATATATATTCTTGATCAGCATCAACAGCCGAGTCGATATAGCCATGTCCGTCTGTCCGTCTGTCTGTCTGTCCGTATGAACGCACAGATCTCAGAGATGGTAAGAGATAGAGGTTTGACATGTATAGGACATATGCTTCTTATGTCTGCAGGCAGATCAAGGTTATTTTCAATTTTGGCCACGCCCCCTCCCGCCCCCGCAACTTAGAAAAAACGTCATATCTACCACAGTTTTGAAGATAGATGGCTTGTTTCTTCTGGACATATTTAGTTATTAGGATAACTTATCGATCCGCCAAAGGAATGGAGAAGATCGGATGAACGGTTTTCGAGTTATGGTCAAAAGACTGTTTCTTGGTACAGAGTATGTTATAGTCGGGGTTGACCGACTTTCTTTCTTGTTTTAGTTATTTTAGTTGTTTTATGCAAGTACAAGTCCATATGTGATTCGAATATAGCATTTAAATAGACTGGTTTGGCATGTTTAAAAAAAGCTAATTTTTCAAGCTAAGCCGTCAGCACTATACTCAAATTGAAACCGACTTGCAAGAACATGCTCAATGCTCAAATTAGCCTTGACATTGTGTGTACGTACACATGTATGTATGAATGTGCATTAGGGCGCTCTACGTATGTATGAATTAGGGCGCTCTTTTAAAGGTCAAAATTGAAATTTACTAAGGGCGCCCCCTTAATCGATTCCTTTTGCATTATAGATATTAAAATTTTGAACCAAAAAAAAAAACAGTTTTAATGGGCGCCGAGGCCATAAAGTTAGCTCTAAAAATTACCCATACGCCCCGTAGTCTACATCGAATTTCCAATAATGAGATCTGTGCTACATGGGTCGAGCGGTCAATTTTTGAAAGTCTGGCAAAAAATTTCGATTTTGATATTAAAATTCCCCAATTGTAAACAAAAATGGACAAGGAACCTCACGCATTCTTGGTGGGCGCTTTAAGCCCCGGTTTTGTCGAGTCAGTTGGGCTGCCTTGTAAAAGAGATGCACAATTTATGGACGGACGCTTAAGCCCCAGTCAAAAGCTTAAGACGCATCGTCTACGATATAGTTGGACTTTATCAGGAATATACTGCTCTGAAAAAAAAACATAAATAGAATGGGTGAGACATTCAGAAGGCGGCAAGGAGATTTTGAAACCACTTTAGGCAATACCTTTCAATCTCTCAAACAATAAAGTTGGAGCAGGTGCCGGCTATCATCGAAATGCTTTTTAGTGGCCAAATCCCAATACATGAGATGCTTTGATCAGCGCAACATGTTAGTCCTCCACGAAGTAGTTTAAAGCTTTAAGAGTATGTTTATTCCTCCAGCTGGTTTTACTACTTAAGTTAGTGAGAATAAATTATTTTATTTGGTATCTTCCCCTATGCTTTGCACACTATAGTTTAAATCAGAGCAACCTTTTGAAAACACGAAAACATTTTGATTGAAGTCGACGCCAACTACAAACATATGGGTAATTATTTCTCAAGTGAGCAACATTTTTATACCCGTTACTCGTAGAGTAAAAAGGGTATACTAAAGTCGTGCAAATGTATGTAACAGGGAGAAGGAAGCATCTCCGACATCATAAAGTATATATATTCTTTATCAGCATCAACAGCCGAGTCGATATAGCCATGTCCGTCTGTCCGTCCGTCCCATGGCAAAATAAGTGCTTGTGTATAAGGTAGTCTACTCGGCTGCCAAACTAGCTCTTGTATGATTGCAATGAGTGCGAGTGAAATGGCACATAGTACATGAGTGCGACTGAAAGGCACTGCTGTGAGTTGATTAACCCCTTGTTGCCTGTTGGGGTGGAAAATAGCCTACAATAATGAATTGAGACGATGTTATTTTTGTGTTTATAATTTTATTTTTAATAATTTTGAATTTCCAACTAAACGTTGTTTTTGATTCTTAATAGCTAATTTTTTGTTTAAATATTTAAGTCTAAAATAAATTCTAGTTTTAAAATAAAATTGTTTTACATTATTATCAATTTGTACATGTTTAGCAGCAATTAATAATTTTTTTTTTATGTCTTTAGTTATTTCAATAGTATTGTGAATATTTGGGAATTTTTGCTTAGGCTGCACCCCAGGCTTTCCTCCCACAGCTTTCTCTTCATTTCACATTTCGGGGCATGAATGATTTTCACGCCCGGTACATTCTTGCGGCAAAAATAACAATAGTTCATTTTTTTCTTTTTTTTGAACACGTTAGGGTTAATGCGAAAAATAAAACGAGAAAAAATCGTCCGTAACCAACCTTCCACTTTGACAAGCAAACGTGCACTGGCAAAAGAGCTAGTAAACCCGAAAGCAAAGGCAGCCGAGTAGACTACCTTACGAAGGCACTCGTTTTGCCATGGTCCGTCCGTCCGTCCGTCCGTCCGTCTGTATGAACACCTAGATCTCAGAGACTAGAAGAGCTAGAGCAACCAAATTTTATACGTAAGCTAGTATTGTCTGTAGGCAGATCAAGTTTGTTTCAAATTTTGGTCACGCCCCCTCCCGCCCCCGCAATAAAAAATGTTGAATAACTCCCACAATGGGTACATGGGTCGAGCGGTCAATTTTTGAAAGTCTGGCAAAAAATTTCGATTTTGATATTAAAATTCCCCAATTGTAAACAAAAATGGACAAGGAACCTCACGCATTCTTGGTGGGCGCTTTAAGCCCCGGTTTTGTCGAGTCAGTTGGGCTGCCTTGTAAAAGAGATGCACAATTTATGGACGGACGCTTAAGCCCCAGTCAAAAGCTTAAGACGCATCGTCTACGATATAGTTGGACTTTATCAGGAATATACTGCTCTGAAAAAAAAACATAAATAGAATGGGTGAGACATTCAGAAGGCGGCAAGGAGATTTTGAAACCACTTTAGGCAATACCTTTCAATCTCTCAAACAATAAAGTTGGAGCAGGTGCCGGCTATCATCGAAATGCTTTTTAGTGGCCAAATCCCAATACATGAGATGCTTTGATCAGCGCAACATGTTAGTCCTCCACGAAGTAGTTTAAAGCTTTAAGAGTATGTTTATTCCTCCAGCTGGTTTTACTACTTAAGTTAGTGAGAATAAATTATTTTATTTGGTATCTTCCCCTATGCTTTGCACACTATAGTTTAAATCAGAGCAACCTTTTGAAAACACGAAAACATTTTGATTGAAGTCGACGCCAACTACAAACATATGGGTAATTATTTCTCAAGTGAGCAACATTTTTATACCCGTTACTCGTAGAGTAAAAAGGGTATACTAAAGTCGTGCAAATGTATGTAACAGGGAGAAGGAAGCATCTCCGACATCATAAAGTATATATATTCTTTATCAGCATCAACAGCCGAGTCGATATAGCCATGTCCGTCTGTCCGTCCGTCCGTCCGTCCGTCCGTCCGTCTGTATGAACACCTAGATCTCAGAGACTAGAAGAGCTAGAGCAACCAAATTTTATACGTAAGCTAGTATTGTCTGTAGGCAGATCAAGTTTGTTTCAAATTTTGGTCACGCCCCCTCCCGCCCCCGCAATAAAAAATGTTGAATAACTCCCACAATTTTTAAGATATCGAGCTCAGATTTTGCAGTGTAGTCTTTGTGTCCAATATCTACAATCTCACAAATTTTCAAAAGGATCGGATAATAAATAGCCGAGCTAAAAAAATGTTGCATACTTATACGAGCTGAGCTGAGTAACGGGTATTTCGAAGTCGGACAGGGCCGACTTTAACTTACGCTCTCGTTTTTTTAGTCTCCGAAAATTTTCATTTTTTTATTGGGCAATTAACGCAACTTTTAAAAATTTTTAATATTTTTTTTAGAATTTTACCTTTACAAGTAACAAAGATATAGCGATTGTTTTTTTATACCCGTTACTCGTAGAGTAAAAAGGATATACTAAAGTCGTGCAAATGTATGTAACAGGGAGAAGGAAGCATCTCCGATATCATAAAGTATATATATTCTTCATCAGCATCAACAGCCGAGTCGATATAGCCATGTCCGTCTGTCCGTCCGTCCGTCCGTCCGTCCGTCCGTCCGTCTGTATGAACACCTAGATCTCAGAGACTAGAAGAGCTAGAGCAACCAAATTTTATACGTAAGCTAGTATGGTCTGTAGGCAGATCAAGTTTGTTTCAAATTTTGGTCACGCCCCCTCCCGCCCCCGCAATAAAAAATGTTGAATAACTCCCACAATTTTTAAGATATCGAGCTCAGCTTTTGCAGTGTAGTCTTTGTGTCCAATATCTACAATCTCACAAATTTTCAAAAGGATCGGATAATAAATGGCCGAGTTAAAAAAATGTTGCATTCTTATGCGAGCTGAGCTGAGTAACGGGTATTTCGAAGTCGGACAGGGCCGACTTTAACTTACGCTCTCGTTTTTTATTAATTTGCATATAACTAGTATAGTATTTGATGGGTCAAAAAATAAATAAAAATGTTCCAAAAATATTGTTTTCCATTTGCTTCATATAATAAATATTCACGATGACTGAAGTGGATGAAGAAACCGCCAAAACTTAAAAAAAAATTCAATTGCGATTTGTGGAAAAAAGGCCATCTTTAATTTGTTACAAAAATTGGGAGTCATTACTCATGATATGCTTAATACGCAGTATAAGTTTCATTATGGGACGGCTATTACTTCCTGAGATATTAACTATTAAAGAATTAAATGAAAATTTTATATTAATAATGCTTTGACGCTCAGCAAATAAAACAGTGATTATAGGGAAATCGGCCGTTTTGATTTCATTGAACAAATTCTGGAAATATCCTTTCAATAGTTCAAGTGAGCTCTAAAGATTTCAAGATGGGATAGACATGTCTTCATGGTCTTCCTATGCCAAGCGATTGAATGAAACAAACATAATGTGAAATTAAGCTTTATTTTTTGTTGGTCATATTTGTATTTGTTGCGTTATTCCTCCTTTTAGGAAACACGTCGAAGTCATTAGCATAGGAATACGTCTTAAACATAGTTTGGTCATTTTCGTTAGGAATGACGCTGTGATATTTGTGAGTACCAGTCACAGTTTTCGCCTGGTTAAATCGGACGCTCAACTCCTCTGCAACTTTTGCTATGTCAGCTTTGGAGACAATGAATACTTCTGTTTTGTTTAAACTCTTTTTGGCCCAATTGTATATCGCTTCGGGAGACAAAATTTGGTCGGCTGTGTTTACGGCTCTAAGACTAGCCCGTGCTGCATGTCTTTTTAAAGTGCCACCAATGCCAGCGCATGTGCCTTTTCCATGCGCCGTTCCAAAAAAGTGCCACTCCCCGGGAATTCCAAAGTCTTCTCGATGCTTCGAAAGATTAGCAAAATTAAATCGGTTCTTAAAATGTTGGGCGGCTCCATCGCTGAAATAAACTAATTTCAACTTTTCCTTTAGGAACTGCACAATTATCCGTTGGAAGCAATAAAATGCAATTGTATTATGCTGCAATTCATCGGACAATATAACAATTGAGCCATGGCGTAATTCTGTTTGATTTTTATAGCAGTAAACCACAGTAAGCAAAGTGCATTGGTCGTTGTTCCAGTGAAAAGACTGTACCGCATTTTGGGCAACAAACGCGTAGTTTTCAGCAAAGTCGCATTGAACAATAAACTCGCCTTCATTCAAATTTTTATACCCGTTACTCGTAGAGTAAAAAGGGTATACTAAAGTCGTGCAAATGTATGTAACAGGCAGAAGGAAGCATCTCCGATATCATAAAGTATATATATTCTTCATCAGCATCAACAGCCGAGTCGATATAGCCATGTCCGTCTGTCCGTCCTTCCGTCCGTCCGTCCGTCCGTCTGTATGAACACCTAGATCTCAGAGACTAGAAGAGCTAGAGCAACCAAATTTTATACGTAAGCTAGTATTGTCTGTAGGCAGATCAAGTTTGTTTCAAATTTTGGCCACGCCCCCTCCCGCCCCCGCTATAAAAAATATTGAATAACTCCCACAATTTTTAAGATATCGAGCTCAGATTTTGCAGTGTAGTCTATGTGGCCAATATCTACAATCTCACAAATTTTCAAAAGGATCGGATAATAAATGGCCGAGTTAAAAAATGTTGCATACTTATCCGAGCTGAGCTGAGTAACGGGTATTTCGAAGTCGGACAGGGCCGACTTTAACTTACGCTCTCGTTTTTTATTAATTTGCATATAACTAGTATAGTATTTGATGGGTCAAAAAATAAATAAAAATGTTCCAAAAATATTGTTTTCCATTTGCTTCATATAATAAATATTCACGATGATTGAAGTGGATGAAGAAACCGCCAAAACTTAAAAAAAAATTCAATTGCGATTTGTGGAAAAAAGGCCATCTTTAATTTGTTACAAAAATTGGGAGTCAGTACTCATGATATGCTTAATACGCAGTATAAGTTTCATTATGGGACGGCTATTACTTCCTGAGATATTAACTATTAAAGAATTAAATGAAAATTTTATATTAATAATGCTTTGACGCTCAGCAAATAAAACAGTGATTATAGGGAAATCGGCCGTTTTGATTTCATTGAACAAATTCTGGAAATATCCTTTCAATAGTTCAAGTGAGCTCTAAAGATTTCAAGATGGGATAGACATGTCTTCATGGTCTTCCTATGCCAAGCGATTGAATGAAACAAACATAATGTGAAATTAAGCTTTATTTTTTGTTGGTCATATTTGTATTTGTTGCGTTATTCCTCCTTTTAGGAAACACGTCGAAGTCATTAGCATAGGAATACGTCTTAAACATAGTTTGGTCATTTTCGTTAGGAATGACGCTGTGATATTTGTGAGTACCAGTCACAGTTTTCGCCTGGTTAAATCGGACGCTCAACTCCTCTGCAACTTTTGCTATGTCAGCTTTGGAGACAATGAATACTTCTGTTTTGTTTAAACTCTTTTTGGCCCAATTGTATATCGCTTCGGGAGACAAAATTTGGTCGGCTGTGTTTACGGCTCTAAGACTAGCCCGTGCTGCATGTCTTTTTAAAGTGCCACCAATGCCAGCGCATGTGCCTTTTCCATGCGCCGTTCCAAAAAAGTGCCACTCCCCGGGAATTCCAAAGTCTTCTCGATGCTTCGAAAGATTAGCAAAATTAAATCGGTTCTTAAAATGTTGGGCGGCTCCATCGCTGAAATAAACTAATTTCAACTTTTCCTTTAGGAACTGCACAATTATCCGTTGGAAGCAATAAAATGCAATTGTATTATGCTGCAATTCATCGGACAATATAACAATTGAGCCATGGCGTAATTCTGTTTGATTTTTATAGCAGTAAACCACAGTAAGCAAAGTGCATTGGTCGTTGTTCCAGTGAAAAGACTGTACCGCATTTTGGGCAACAAACGCGTAGTTTTCAGCAAAGTCGCATTGAACAATAAACTCGCCTTCATTCAAATTTTTATACCCGTTACTCGTAGAGTAAAAAGGGTATACTAAAGTCGTGCAAATGTATGTAACAGGCAGAAGGAAGCATCTCCGATATCATAAAGTATATATATTCTTCATCAGCATCAACAGCCGAGTCGATATAGCCATGTCCGTCTGTCCGTCCGTCCGTCTGTCCGTCCGTCCGTCTGTATGAACACCTAGATCTCAGAGACTAGAAGAGCTAGAGCAACCAAATTTTATACGTAAGCTAGTATTGTCTGTAGGCAGATCAAGTTTGTTTCAAATTTTGGCCACGCCCCCTCCCGCCCCCGCAATAAAAAATATTGAATAACTCCCACAATTTTTAAGATATCGAGCTCAGATTTTGCAGTGTAGTCTATGTGGCCAATATCTACAATCTCACAAATTTTCAAAAGGATCGGATAATAAATGGCCGAGTTAAAAAATGTTGCATACTTATCCGAGCTGAGCTGAGTAACGGGTATTTCGAAGTCGAGCAGGGCCGACTTTAACTTACGCTCTCGTTGTTACTTGTAAAGATAAAATTCTAAAAAAAAATATAAAAAATTTTTAAAAGTTGCGTTTATTGCCCAAAAAAAAAATGAAAATTTCCGGAGACTATAAAAAAAATGTTGCTCACTTGAGAAATAATTACCCATATATAAAGTTGAAAGGCAACACTGCGTATGAGTAATATCAAAAACTTTGGAGCCCCGGCGCGTCCACTAAATCATAACTTTTTGAATTTTTTTTTTGTATATATACCCTATAAACTATCGAATCAGGGGGCGCCAGTATGACCTTAATTCTTCCATACAAAACAAGTGCGCCCTAATGTGCATATTAATTGTGCCGAAGCAACCAAAGTGTTTGTTACTTGTATGAACACATATGAAATCACATTGTTAAGCAAACTTAACTGTATTCAATCAAAAACAAAAACACTTTTACTTCGATTCACTTTCAGCGATTTTTTTTTATAATATGTAATTTTACTTTAACTCTGCGTCTTCGCTCATGGCACGCTCACTTGTGAAATTCCTTGTACAAATTGGTGTAACCAGATTATGAAAACAACACTTGACGAAAAAGTGCGCGCTACAGTTTTCATTACTGAAAATTTAGCTTCCCTACCGCACAACGAAATGCGGCTGGCTGATGTTGCCTTTTAATACTCTGTACCGTAGGTACATACAGTATATTAAGTTGGTGCAAAAGTATGTAACAGCCAGAAAGAAGCATCTCTCACCCCATAAAGTATATATATTCTTGATCAGCAAAAATAGCCGAGTCGATATAGTCATGTCCGTCAAGTCCGTTTGTCTGTCCCTATAAACGCACAGATCTCAGAGATGGTAAGAGATAGAGGTTTGACATGTATGGGACATATGCCTCTTATGTCTGCAGGCAGGTCAAGTATATTTTTAATTTTGGTCACGGCTCCTCCCGCCCCCGCAATATAGAAAAAACGTTATATCTCCCTCAGTTTTAAAGATAGATCGTTCGTTCCTTTTGGACATATTTGGTAATCGGGATAACTTATCGATCCGCCAAAAAAATGGTGAAGATCGGATGAACGGTTGTCGAGTTATGATCAAAAGACTGTTCGCTGCTGCAGCACAATAGCAGCGCTGCTTTCAGCTGCTACTGCAGCATCAAAATTTATGCTGAATGTTTAATTTCGTTCGTACAGAGTATGTTATAGTCGGGCTTGACCGACTTTCTTTCTTGTTTTACTTAAATTATAAACCAAAAAATTGTTTTGCTTAGAACTTTAGTAGCCACAATTAATAGTAATTAGTATTTGTAATTTAGCGGCAGTAAATCGAGATCTGGCGACTTGAGCAATTAATTGTAATATCCAGAGATTAACATTGTTGTCCAGCAAGGTATAATAAAATTTTTTTTTTAAAGGCCTGTATCCAGCACTGCGGAAAATTCCTGCCAGGAATTTGCTATTTATTTTGAGTGTGTGGAACCCAATTGAAGCAAGGCGGAACGTTCTGTGTCTCTCTCTGTTCTCTATATTCAAGCGTTGTTACAGTCAGTCGCTAGCAAGCATTTATAACATTAATGAATTTAATAATTTTGAACATAATATTCTTTATTTATTTTGCAGCAACACTTTCCCAAGCACTTTTCACAGAAATGTTGTCAAAATGCTTTTTCTCTGTGATTCGCCAAAGACATGGTCTTGCCTAAACTGCTTTTATTTGATTTTATTTATCTTCTCCTCACGTTAAAAATTTCAATTCTATTTTTAGTCTTGCGCACAGTTTTTGCCTCCATCTTTTGCCTAATCACTTCCAAAATAATTGTCAGCAATATATTCCTGGCCTGAATATCAGCTGTTTCTCGTTCCACACACGCTTTCGAAACGCCGCTATTGATACGCCTCTATCTATAAAGTGTGGATTTCGTTCGTGTTGCTGGATACACAACAAACGAAAAAGCAAACTAAAAATTCCTGGCACAGTTTTTTTTATATGAAGTTTGGCAGGAATTTTTAGTTTCCGCTGAGCTGGATACCCGGCTTAAATTATAATTAATAATTCTTCAAAATATTTATATTTTTCGTAAATATTTGTGGGGCTTAAGGCATTGACGTCAGCCCTCACATACACGCCACTTTCTTTACCGATTTAACTCAGAAACAATATGACATTTGTCCGTATTGTCATATAAAATATTTTTAGCCCATTGGACTATTTTTAAGCACACAAATTCCATAGACTTTTTTACCTAAAGGCCTGTATCCAGCACTGCGGAAAATTCCTGCCAGGAATTTGCTATTTATTTTGAGTGTGTGGAACCCAATTAAAACAAACTGTCAAGCGGAGCGTTCTGTGTCTCTCTCGACTCCGACTCGACTCTACAGTCAGTCGCTAGCAAGCATTTATAACATTAATGAATTCAATAATTTTGAACATAATATTCTTTATTTATTTGTGCAGCAACTTGACAACATCACAGAAATGTTGTCAAAATGCTTTTTCTCTGTGATTCGCCAAAGATATGGTCTTGCCTCAACTGCTTTTACTTGATTTTATTTATCTTCTATTCACGTTAAAAATTTCAATTCTCTTTTTAGTCTAGCGCACAGTTTTTGCCTCCATCTTTTGTCTAATCACTTCCAAAATAATTGTCAGCAATATATTCCTGGCCTGAATATCAGCTGTTTCTCGTTCCACACACGCTTCCGAAACGCCGCTATTGATACGCCGCTACCTATATAAGTGTGGATTTCGTTCGTGTTGCTGGATACACAACAAACGAAAAAGCAAACTAAAAATTCCTGGCACAGTTTTTTTTATATGAAGTTTGGCAGGAATTTTTAGTTTCCGCTGTGCTGGATACCCGGCTTAAAGGCCTGTATCCAGCACTGCGGAAAATTCCTGCCAGGAATTTGCTATTTATTTTGAGTGTGTGGAACCCAATTGAAACCAACTGTCAAGCGGAACGTTCTGTGTCTCTCTCTGTTCTCTATATTCAAGCGTAGTTACAGTCAGTCGCTAGCAAGCGTTTATAACATTAATGAATTTAATAATTTTGAACATAATATTCTTTATTTATTTGTGCAGCAACACTTTCCCAAGCACTTTTCACAGAAATGTTGTCAAAATGCTTTTTCTCTGTGATTCGCCAAAGACATGGTCTTGCCTCAACTGCTTTTATTTGATTTTATTTATCTTCTCCTCACGTTAAAAATGTCCATTCTCTTTTTAGTCTTGCGCACAGTTTTTGCCTCCATCTTTTGCCTAATCACTTCCAAAATAATTGTCAGCAATATATTCCTGGCCTGAACATCAGCTGTTTCTCGTTCCACACACGCTTCCGAAACGCCGCTATTGATACGCCGCTATCTATATAAGTGTGGATTTCGTTCGTGTTGCTGGATACACAACAAACGAAAAAGCAAACTAAAAATTCCTGGCACAGTTTTTTTTATATGAAGTTTGGCAGGAATTTTTAGTTTCCGCTGTGCTGGATACCCGACTTAAAATTGAAAGATTTAGGCAATATGTACCATTTTTAAGGCAATTATTGCCTAAAAATTAAAATTTAGGCCATAAAGTCCAGTTTCCTAAAATTTTAGGAATCACTTTTTTCTGAGTGCAGGAAGAATACACCATTCAAGTTTGGGTCAAAACTGCAGCACACTTTCACGGCATTGGGGCTGTCTTGTCACAAATTCAGTCAGATGGCAAGGAAAGGCTCATAGCTTCGTTTTCGGAGGAAAGATATTTTACCAGTATCTTTATGGTAGAAAGTTTATACCGATTACTGATCCACAAGCCATTGATAACAATTTTGAATCCAAGCAAGCATCTACCAACAATGACTTCCAATAGGCTTCAACGCTGGGCTATTATCCTTATGGCCTATAATTTTGACATCAGGTACCATGCTACCATGGCAACGCCGACGCACTTTCACGTCTACCCATACATACAGATGATGATTTCGACAAAGAAGAAGAATGTGACAACATCGTCGAAATATTGCCTCCAATTAATGCAGATATTATTCAGAAGTACATAAAAAAAGACGACATTTTGAATAAGGTTTTTTATTTTGTATCAACTGGTTGGCCTGATATTTATCACGATCCTGAAATAGTGCCATATTTCAATCGCAGATTCGCCTACATATTCAACAGTAACTTGCTTTGTCTACAAACAGACTCCAATCGCATCATTATCCTTCGCACACTAATGGTCATTGGGGCATCGTAAGGATGAAACAATTAGCACGCCAGGTATCGATGAAGATATTCTCTAGTTAGCGATAACGGACCTCAACTCACGGCAGACTCATTCAAAGAGTTCTGTGAACAGCATGGCATAAACCATGTCACCACCGACCCGTTTCACCCTGCGTCAAATGGTCTTGCAGAGCGTTTTGTTCAATCGTTCAAAACAGCAGTCAAGAAAAATATCAAAGACGGTTATCCAGCCAAGACAGCTGTTACAAAGTATTTTGCTTTGTATCGTTTCACACCAAATGGAGAAGGTAAAACATATGCAGAACTGATCCATGGTCGACCCGTGCGCACTATCCTGAGCCAGCTCTTCGAAAGGCCAATCGAATGCAAGCAACAACAAACCAAGTACGTACCAAACCAAAAAGTATTCGCCCGAAACTACGTAAGGGGAGAAAAGTGGATTAAAGCCGTTATAGATCGGTCAATCGGCCGAATGCTGTTCGTCGTTCGTACATAAAAAGGATTCATAAAACGACACATTAATCAATTGAAGCCAAGATCAGAATCAACTGAAAATGCAAGTACCACAAACGACGAATCCACACAAATTTGGTGGGCTCCTGACTCTCAAAGTCTGCCCAACACCCAGCAATCAACAAGCCAAGAAGAACAAGAAAGAAAGTCGGTCAAGCCCGACTATAACATACTCTGTACCAAGAAATTTTGTCTTTTGATCATAACTTGAAAACCGTTCATCCGATCTTCTTCATTCCTTTGGCGGATCGATAAGTTATTCTAATAACTAAATATGTCCAGAAGGAACAAGCCATCTATCTTCAAAACTGTGGAAGATATGACGTTTTTTCTAAATTGCGGGGGCGGGAGGGGGCGTGGCCAAAATTGAAAATAAACTTGATCTGCCTGCAGACATAAGAAGCATATGTCCCATACATGTCAAACCTCTATCTCTTACCATCTCTGAGATCTGTGCGTTCATACGGACAGACAGACGGACAGACGGACGGACGGACAGACGGACATGGCTATATCGACTCGGCTGTTGATGCTGATCAAGAATATATATACTTTATGGGGTCGGAGATGCTTCCTTCTGGATGTTACATACTTTTGCACAAACTTATAATACTGTATGTACCTACGGTACAGAGTATAAAAACAATCAGGCCTGCAGCAGTCCGCACCAATGATTGCTGAATTCAAAGCAAATGCTTCAGAAAATCAACAAGATGTCCAGAATCAGCAACGCCGTTCGGGCATCCCCATTAGATGCATTACTCGATCTCGCCAAGATGTCGACCAATATCAGCCCCCTGATTTCAGAAGACGTAAAACTACTAACAGATTGTAAATTTTGGGAGAAGATGTGTTATATATTTGAATGTCCATCTCTATGGCATTAGCCGTTTACAGCACTCCTTACACACATCACTTTTATACTCCACTAACACACACATATACATGTGGATTCAAATTTTATTAAAAGTAATCTTAGTAATTAAACATTGGTGGGATTATAGTAAACTGAAACTATGCAACTTTACACAACTGTTCTTAGCCACTTCGCTCTGCAAATTTATGTGTTGTGCGTTTTAACTTCAATCGACGACTATCTTTCTCTCTCTTCTTCCTCACTTCACTTGCCTAGATCTCAGTGTGACCAGGTTTTTTAAGGGTGACCGCTTCTGGTTCTTTTAGCGATAGGTTCCTCACAACTGGTTCCCACATACATGTATAACCTCTCTTGCAGTATACCGAAAATAAAGTCAATCATAATCAACATAACACCTATATTCTTGATCAGCATCAACAGCCGAGTCATGTCCGTCAAGTCCGTTTGTCTGTCCCTATAAACGCACAGATCTCAGAGATGGTAAGAGATAGAGGTTTGACATGTATGGGACATATGCCTCTTATGTCTGCAGGCAGGTCAAGTATATTTTTAATTTTGGTCACGGCTCCTCCCGCCCCCGCAATTTAGAAAAAACGTCATATCTCCCACAGTCTTAAAGATAGATCGTTCGTTTCTTCTAGAAATATTTAGTAATCAGGATAACTTATCGATCCGCCAAATGAATAGTGAAGATCGGATGAACGGTTTTCAAGTTATGATCAAAAGACTGTTCGCTGCTGAAGCGCAATAGCAGCGTTGTTTTCAGCTGCTACTGCAGCATCAAAATTTATGCTGAGTGTACAATTTCGTTGGTACAGAGTATGATATAGTCGGGCTTGACCGACTTTCTTTCTGGTTTTTTTTAGTGTGAACATAAGTTTTTCTAAACGGGAGAAAATAATGTCCAAAATTTATATGAAACACTCCAACTTGAGTGGCTATAACTTTACTATTTACGTTGCTAGATAAATAACACAAACCCCGAAATTAGAAAATATAATGGTCTAAGCAAAATACAAAATAGCCTTAGTTGAAGTTTGAATTTTGATGATTTATTTAGGGTAACAAAGGGCTTAGCCGTATAAGCATACAAAAACTGCCCCCGCTCTTATCAGCACCAAATTTAAATATGTGATAGTCATCAATGAAAACATCACTCTCCTAAATTTTTTGTCTAATAGGCGCTATTGGGGTGGAGTTATGAGGGCGGAATGTTAAATCAAAGAACTGTTTTTTCTCAAGAACGGCTTAACCGATTTGGCTGAGCTAAATATATATTGTAAGTGTTCAGAACACGGCTCAAAAAATAATTTTTGCACATTTTTATCACCATTCTAAGGCCTAAAATATATTATTGAATTTTACCATTAATTTTTTTACGTTGTAAATCAATCAATTCCTACAGTGTTTTGCTGGTTTTTCCATTTGGACATCCCTAAAATCATATAATTTTTGCGATGGCATCAGAAGTGTTTAGCATGGTGAAAATTTATAAAAATATGTAAATAGTTTTGAAATATATTTAATACTTTTAAACACACTGTATCTATTCACACAGCATTGACTGAAATTTCCGCTTTTCCCCTTTTTAGTTGATATACAGTGTGCCTTATATGTCTAATATATGTTTGAAAAATGCTAATTTCATGTTTTATTGATTTTCATCATGTCATAGACATGCGATGTGATTGGAAAAAATACATTGCCTTAGGGACCTCTCAATGGAAAAAACACCAAAAAACTATTGGTACCGCAGTATATTAACGGACTAAGAAAATTATTTGCAAGTTTCATTATTTTTTTTTGTGGCTAAGAATTCTTTTTCGAATTGTGTAAAATAATTATACTCTGTACCAAAGGTACATAGAGTATAATAAGTTTGTGCAAAAGTATGTAACATCCAGAAGAAAGCATCTCCGACCCCATAAAGTATATATATTCTTGATTAGCATCAACAGCCGAGTCGATATAGCCATGTCCGTCCGTCCGTTTAGGCTGCGCGATGATTGCCAATCAGTGAATCAGTCAGGACACACTCTTATATATATAGAGAGAGATTATCAGCCATGCTCCCATTTTCGCTTTCGCAAAAACTTTGCGATTTGATCATCAAATCGTAAAAGTTGGAGCTCCGACACTCGGAAATCGCAAAGTTTTGGCGTTTTTAAACCGGCGACATCTGAGTCCGTGAAATGAAAAGTAAATGCAAAATATAGGTTGATGCACAAACAGACAGCCCACGGAACTATTTTTATTCAGTTCCAGTTTAGATTTGTCTTACGGACTCTCCCTCTCCATTCGCACTAAGGCAATATTTTAAACAATTATTTAATAGAGATATCAGCTCATCAGCTGTTTTTGTTATGTGAAATGACACAAAACAAGTTGGGAATGGAACATAATCGATGACAAAAACTGGCGAATTTCGGAGCGCTCTAAACTGAAATCGTACGAATTTGCTGAAATCGCAATTCGCAAAAATAAGTGAAAACAGGAGCATGGCTGTATACATATAAAGTTGTTCAACCTGACTGACTGGGGACCGTCGTGCAGCCCAAACCATAAGAGATAGAAGGCTGAAATTTTGACAGAAGTTTCCTTATGCGGTGAAAGTGCGTACTAAGGCGGGGTTTTGGAAAATTCCACCCGGAAAAGCCGGAAAGCGTCGGAAAAGATTGTATGGGGAAAATTGAAATTGAAATTGGAAATTTGATCCGAATGACTTGAAACTCCGTTTGTAAGCAAATTATGCGAAATAATTGGACACGTGTTTTCCCGATTTTGGAAAATCCACCCACAAGGAAAATTGCTGGAAAATTCGATGTGCAAAAACCTGTTTTTCATCCGATTGACTTGAAATTCGGTTTGTAAGGATAGTAAGTGATATAAATTAAGATGTCATTTTCCGATGTTGGAAAATTTGACTGTTAGGTCGTAAAATTCCCGGAAAATTCTGCATGCTAACAATCTATATTTCATCCGATTGACCTTCAATTCGGTTTGTAAGAAAAGTAAATGATAAAAATTGAGATGTCATTTTCCGATGTTGGAAAATTTGACAGTAGGTCCGGAAAATTCCCGCAAAAGCATCGGAAAAGTTTGTATGGGTAAAATTTTATTTACCATCCGATTGACTTGAAACTCGGTTTGTCAGCAAAGTATGCGAAATAATTGGACACGTGTTTTCCCGATTTTTAAAAATCCACCCACAAGGAAAATTGCCGGAAAACACGATCTGCAAAAATCTATTTTTCCCCCGATTGACTTAAAATTCGGTTAGTAGTGACGTAAATTGACATGTCATTTTCCGATGTTGGAAAATTTGACCGTAGAGTAGAAAAATTCACCGAAAAGTCTGCAAGCTAAGTAACTATAATTAACCCGATTGAATTGAAATTCGGGTTGAAAGAATAGTAAGTGACGTTTCATCCGGTTGACTTGAAACTCATTTTGTAAGGATGGTTAGTAAGATAAATTGAGATACCAGTTTACGATGTCGAAAAATTCGACAGTAGGCTCGGAAAACTCTAGGAAAATTATGCATCCGAAAAACTGTTTTTCAGCCGATTGACTTGAAACTCGGTTTGTAAGGAGCGTAAACAAATTAATTTGTAATCTGATCTTCCGTTTTTTTTTTGGAAATTTGGCCCTAGGGTCGGAAAACTTCCGGAAACTCCGAATGCAATAAGCGATCATCCGATTGACATGAAACTATGTTTGTAAGGATAGTATAAGAAATAGCGATAACGATAACGAAAGTTATAACGATATCGGTAACAGTAAAGGTAACGAGAACAATGACGGTAACGAAAAGTGAACAACGACTGTTGTTTCGACAAATTCAGCACCATGGGTAGAATATTGGTGGTCAAGATTGTATAAAAGTTTAGTTTCCAGCGATTAGCTCCAAACGTATTTTATGAGCTACATTCAAAAAAAGTACGGAATACGTGACTTTACATATTTTTAAAATCAACCCAACGCAACTCTTTTGATCTTCATTTGATCAGCTCCAAAAACATTTTGAAAGCATCACATTAAAAAAAATTTTACCAGCATGATAAATAAGTAACAAATTG
The DNA here is from genome assembly GCA_035044985.1 of Lordiphosa fenestrarum. Lineage (NCBI taxonomy): Eukaryota > Metazoa > Arthropoda > Insecta > Diptera > Drosophilidae > Lordiphosa > Lordiphosa fenestrarum. The sequence goes on from JAWNNO010000660.1 coordinate 67,754, forward strand.
ATGCAAAGCGAGCGAAGCCGCTGGTAAATAAAGCTGTTATAATATATAAATTCTGAGTGTCTGAATGTAAACTCTGAGTAAAAAATAGCTATCTAAAAGAAATCGGCCCATAACTACTAATTTGGATCTTGATATAAATCAAGATATAACATTTTAGAATTGATTATCGAGTTCAGTCTTCTAAAATAAGTATGAAATTATCGCTTCAATGGGTTATTGTGTCTGTAAACAATTTGAATAAAGGGACTGACCAATCTGCTGGAGTTTAAAAGAGGCCTGAATTTATATATTTTATTCTCTGGACACATTAATATTATTCCTGAAAGCAAAAAATGGTGCAAAATTCAATATACTAATTAGTTTTGTACAAGTTTGAAAGAAAGGCATCTTTTGTTTTTTAACATTTATCTTTTCTGAAGCCGTTTAGCACTTGCGTTGCGAAAGAGCTTGCCGAAGAGCTTGTCTCGAATGCATTTGATTTGGCATAAGTGTAAGTGTAAGTGTCAGTTAACTCTGCAGACAGCGAAGTTGAAGAAGAACCAGAGCTGGTCCCGTACCATGACTTGGGCAGGCAGCCAAACGACGCACAGTCCAATCGCCGGCCAAGGCACTGGCACTTAATGTGCACTAAGTGCTTAAGCAAGGCGAATGTCTGGAACTGCCTATTTGTCTGTCTATTTATGTTAGAATGGGGGGTTGGGGGCTGGGGAAGAGCTAGCGTAAATCTTTCGGCACTTGCGAGTGATGCATTTAATGCATGTGGTGGCTGAGTGAAATTCAAGTTGCGGCAATTAACACGAGCCAGGGAACACACATTTGGGTTTCCCAGCATTGTAAATGTGTCAACAAAGCTCTCTTAAATGCGAACTCGAAGAGAGCCGCTGGACAAGTTCGAAAGTTTGCCTGGAAGCGAGCCTCGCATGCTGTCTATATTTTGCCCCAATGTGCGGACCTAAAAGCTCTCTCTCTCTCTGGCCGTCGTTTGAAAGAGCTTTGGCTTTGCCTTGGCTTGCCGTAGCGTGCTCGTTTCGTTTGCCGAGTTCAGTGTATTTAGTGCAGTCGTTTCGCTCGGTCGTTCTAACGGTGCAAACGACGCTTCGCTCGCTTAGAAGGGACAACCTCAATAGTCACTCACTCACACACCAGCGCAAGCCAGAAATCGTGTAGCATACTTAGGTGCGGCAGCGAGTTGAAAGTAAAAGTTGTTCAATGTGCAATAATAGTAAATAATAAATAAGCCCCAAAGAAGAGAAAATTATTACCAAAGCCCGGGGCAAGCACGCAAATTGTGAGAAACCGAAACGGGACGGAGCTATGGCGTGCCAGGTGGATGCAAATTAAATATGCAACATTCGAAGTGTATGATTGTGGCAAAGTGAAAACCAGAGTAGCAGACAAAAATAAAATTAAAGCCAGCGTATGTTCATAATTAAATTAAAGCAAGCGAATATATTAATAAGTTAATACCATTTTGTTCGTAATTTCGATTTCCAATCGGTCTTGACCCAAGTTGGCCATGTTCTTCAGATTTTTTGAAGTCTTGGATTTCACGGCAACCGCTTAACTTTTTTTTAAGAGACAAAGAAATTGAGTTTCATTTCGCGGAATATCTCAATTTCACACCTCTTAAGCCTTGTTTAAACACTTCCCCGAAGGGTTCGAAAACAAAACCTTTACAATTTACATATCTGAAAATCAAAATAAAAACATCAAGCGTTCAGATCCCACATGGTCACCCCGTGAACACCTCCACTTTTCAGCAAGGCAAACAATTGTGGTCGCCACAACGACGGCCAAGAAGGGATAAAGAAATAATTTTTTCGCATCCCAAATTTCAGGCTACGGCATTTCCAGCTGTGCTTTTATTTAACCCTTAAATATGTGTATAATTTGTGCAGAAAATGTGTAGAATTTAATGCTGAGCTTAAGTGAATCTACGGAATCAATTTTAAAATTCTATCAGCATCATCAATAGCCATCGCTGGACACCAGCAAAAAGGTAAGATCCGATTAATTTTATGAGCTAATTATCCAGTAATTTTCGAATTTTATTGTCTAGTTAATACCTATAATCTGGTAATTCCCCAAATCCAACAATAAACAAATAAACAAATAAAATTGCAACTCAATTGTGTCATTGTTGAGCAAAAAGAGAACGGGAAAAGGAAAGCGACGGGGGCCAAGCCACGCGCTCCACTTTGATGTGGTTGGCTTTTGTTTCCATTTATAAAACACAGCGGTTGGTCAGGCTCGGAGTGGGGAGTTTCGGGCAACAATTTAATTATGAATATACTCAAGTATTTTCGTATTGAATTGTAAGCAGGCGTAGTTGGGTGGAAATGACAAATGTAGGATAAATATTATGACAAGAACTTTAAAAAAAAAATTATTTAATTCTGTTCTGTTCTTCTGTTCTGCGGCTCCAAAAAACTTAATAAGGTCAGTTGTGCTTTTAAGAACGTGCATAATAGTGCTTTGTTTCAAAGATAAATCAATTTCGAAACGGTGCAAGCCCAGAGTTCTTAAAAATTGCTCACTGTGAACTGATCCTTAAGCCGAACTAGGTGAGAAAAAAGAGTTGAAGCCACTCCACATTTCAATTCAACAAATTTCTACATCAAATACTTTGAGAGTCTCAACGTAGCCAAGTAGTTTTCATAGGTTAGGTTTCCAAGTCGGGTAAAATGTGGTTCGATCCCAATCCGTCAACCAAAAATCTCGATTCTTTACTTTCCAAACACCAACCACAGGACAAAAAGGCGAATGCAACCGAAATATAGTACATATTTTTTCCGAAGTTTCCAAAAATCCCGACTACTCCGAAATAGTTGTTACAAATGGTATGGCTATACCATCAGCCAATGCTTGTTACACAAATTCGGTACGCAACTACGTGCGAAAAAAAAGCACACTTATTTTTTTAACCAAATACTCAAATCGGACAGGGCAGAACAACGTTAAAAAGAATTGAAAAAATAACACGTACTGCAAGACTGAAAATGCTTATTTTTAAGCGATAGATCCACACTTTGCATTCATTTTTGCTTCAACATCTTTTTTTGACCAAACTTTGAACATGTTTCTTCTTAAATAAACAAATTTATTCAAAGTGGATGCTGGCTGGCTCAAGGTCGGGTTAATTATAATTCAATAATTAACAGAAATCAACAAGGATTTTTGTACATATGGACAGTAGAGGTTACTCAGACAGACTGTTTCAAATAAATTCCCATTTATTCTCATCAGTGAGTTTTCTACGCTGTCACACCATCAAAGCATCCACTTTCCACATCCACATCAGCCAGCATCCACTTTGACTAAAATCAAACCAGGTCGATTAACCCACAGTCATAAACAAATTTATATTATTCAAAAATGGAAAAATTGCTTGTTCCCGAGACCACCTTTTTATACCCTGTTCCCATTGAAAATGGGAAAGGGGGGATCATGATGTTGTGCGAATGTATGTAACAGGGAGAAGGAAAATTTTCCGACCCCATAAAGTATATATATTCTTGATCAGCATGAACAGCCGAGTCGATATAGCCATGTCCGTCTGTCCGTCTGTCTGTCTGTATGAACGCGTCGATCTCAGAGACTATAAAAGATAGAGCCACAAATTTTTGCACGAAGGTAGATTTATGCTGTACGCAGATCAAGTTTGTTTCAGATTTGAAAAATTCCACCCCGTCCCCCTTTTATCCCCAAAAAACCTAGACCTCCTCTATAAATCCAAGACCTAAAATGACGTCAGATCCACAATTTTAGTTAAAAGTTAGAGCCTCGTGGTTTAGTATACATCAAGCTAGGCTCAATATCTATCTATTCTGAAAAGTACAATCAGATCGGACCAAAAACACCGGAGTTATAAGCGAAACAGTTGAGCTGATAAAAGCAGCCCCCCAGTTGTTGATCAGGACTAGAAAAGTATTGCCTACATTTAGGATGACATCTTCAAAAATTCAAAAACAAATAAATGAACAGGGTATTTTGTGGTCGGGAAACTCGACTGCAGCGCCCTTACTTGTTTTAAAGTCTATTTGGCGTAAGCCAGTTGAGCCTTATAACATAAAAGCTCTCAAATAAGGTGAATGTCAAAAATATATATCTCTAGAGATTTTGTCCTTGGTTGGCTCAAAAGTTGGGTGAATAACCGACTGTATCACAAAACTTCGAGCATTTTTTTTAAAAATATTTTAAATCTATTTTAATGATTTGATTTTAAGATAGTGAAGAAGAAATAAGAAATTAAGTAAATAGAAATAAAATAGATGGATAAGCTATGTTTTAGACTGACACCAGATCTGGTTTTGTATGAAGATGGAGTTAGTAGATATTTTTCAGCCCACTTCATTATTTATTTGATGATGCATTGCTTAAGTATGTTTTCCCTGTTAATATGTTCCACAAAAAGTTTCAATTTAAAACATAAAGCATAAAGCACCTTTTTTACCTCTACGAAATAGAAATTTGAAGAGACAAAGCAACTAATGAATTATACATAAGAGCACAGGGAAAGGTCTAATTAGTGTACTGAACTGGATGCTATCAAGTTCTTTTAACGATTCATGTTAACAAAATCATCGTGTTGAATAATTCTATTGGCAAGAGTAATCATGCAATGTTCCCAGAGAGCAAACTTTGGGTTACGATGCGTTCTTTAGCAAATGGCAGCATTCTTATCACTGCTGATGCCGTTTCATTGGTAAACGCTATTGCAATACTGCCCATCTCAATTAGACACTGTCTAATTGATTGGTGATGTAATATTTTAGTGGTCGATTAAATATTTTGTAAGCTTACATTCCATAAATACAAAAGTACCATCATCCCTAACCTCACTTTCCAATGGCACCTGTCGCAGCAATTTGTATCATGCTACTAATATTTTGGAAAATTCACAAGACTTCAACTGAGATGAGTCTCCCGATTCTCAATAAATTCTTGCAGTGATCTCGCAGACAAGCCCCGGCCTTCTACTTCTAAGCTAACTCATCTCTCTTCTTATTTAAACGTCTTTAGGGTATACTAAATAAATTTTATACATAGAGTGTATCTAAGTTTGTGCAAAAGTATGTAACAGCCAGAAGGAAGCATCTCCGACAACATAAAGTATATATATTCTTGATCAGCATCAACAGCCTAGTCGATATAGCCATGTCCGTCTGTCTGTCCGTATGAACGCACAGATCTCAGAGATGGTAAGAGATAGAGGTTTGACATGTATGGGACATATGCTTCTTATGTCTGCAAGCAGATTTTTAATTTTGGACACGCCCACAGTCTCCCACAGTTTTAAAGATAGATGGTTCGTTCCTTCTGGATCGGATAATCGGTTGTCGAGTTATGATCAAAAGACTTTTCGCTGCTGCAGCGCAATAACAGCGCTGCTTTCAGCTGCTAATGCAGCATCAAAATTTATGCTGAGCGTATAATTTCGTTGGTACAGAGTATGTTACCAACTTCGGGCTTGACCGACTTTCTTTCTTGTTACTCTTTTAAAAACCAAATCAAAAACTTTTGATTCGGTGACCGTCTCTGGTCACTTTATTGCCAAAGCCAAGGTTTTTCATCTCTGGTCATTTGGAGCAACAAATTTGTCCGGCAATAACCTAAGCTAAACTTTTGGCAAATGGTAAAAAGTTTTTTTTATGAAGTATACAAGCAAAGATTTGTCGAAGTCAACTTTGAGGCGGATTAAGATTTTATTTCGGCACGATTCAATAACTATGTATTATTTAAAAAACTTAGCATAAAAGTTCTCACACTTTTGTTGTGCATAAGCTTCTTGCCTGGGTTTGACTTGACCACACTGGTCAATCAACAGTGTGGTCATACTACCATCTGTTCATGAAATTTAATTCAATGATGCAAACCGGTTCTGAACCACACCGAAGCAAACCGAAACCGAACTGATAAATTTAGCTGGTAACCGAACCGCAAGCCGAACCAGCGCTCTTTCGAAAATGCTACATCGAACCGAAGACCACAAATATAAACGGTTCGGATCGTTTCACTTCAATGACTAGTGTAAAGACGTGAATGTGAACCGCCACCTTTAGAAAATGATAATTGTACTTTTGGGATATTTTATCGATTCTCAAAGTTACGATTAATTTGACTTTCAGTTAAACTAAGATTCGAACTGTTCCTTAGCGATGCCGAGTTGATGTAGTCTGAAAAACGATTTGTCAATCATTTTTAAACGGTGTTTTTAACAGTACCAGCCCTCAGACCTTTTAACAGATCCGTCTTTAGAGTGCATTTCTTATTGAAAGTTCTGTGGAACGGTATTCTCATGTAAATTATTTTACTGAACGTTGTTTATCGTTTTTACTGAGCACGTTCCAGTAATCCGACGTTTCATGCTCGAAGGCCGACAATCCAATCGAATAATTGTCTGAGTTCGAGGTGAAATCTTAACAAAATGTTCAATGGATGTTGATATTTGTGCAATTTACAAAAAGTGTATAAGGTCTTGATCAGCATGATAAGCTGAGTTGATGAAGCTTTATCCGTCCGTCTATCTGACGGAAATTTTGCATAATATGATCGGATCGGATCGGATGATTATTTCTTGTAGCTCCCATAGGAATAATTTTTTTCAAGTGTATTAAAACTTTGACATAGACGAAGTTAGCTGTAGTTTCTCGTTTTAGTAATATTTTGAGATAATAGAAACACTCTTCTGTTGCTTGAACAATCCCAACCGTCGGGGCATCGAGATAAGTTTTGAAAAGACTGATATGTCAGTTTATGCAAAGTCCTGAAAAATCAGCTGCTTTAATTTTTTTACGGAGTCGAACCGTGTTCCACCTCTGAAAACTTTGCCTGATAAGATGCCCCTAGGCTCCTCAATTGGGGTTAAGTCCGGACTTATTGCCGGCCACTGCATTAAGGGGATATTTTTCGTCTCGAGAAACATCATCGTACACCTTGTAACGTGTATTGTAGCGTTATCCTGTTAAAACATCCACTCCTCGCCATGAAACTCTTCTGCAAATGGTAAAAGTTTACTGTCCCGGATATCCTCATACACTCAAAAAAAAAAACATTACTTAAAAATGCTCAAAATTACCTGAAATTTATGGACATTTTACCTAAAATGACAACCAAGAAATATTCTCCTTAAGTTTTGGCCTCTATTACCTAAAAAATTTTAGGCAATAAAAAAGCGTTTTATGTGAGACCTAAAAATTCAGGCAACATATGATGTTAAATCGTCTTTTTAGGTAATAAATAGGCTTAAATTAAGTCAACAAATAAGATTTTCAGGTAATGAGTGGACTACAAATTTTGGCAATGTATGACCTTAAAGCGATCTTTTTAGGTAATAGAGACGCTTGAAATTTAGTCAATAAATTAGATTTTTAGGTAATAAGTGGACTTATTATTTTGGCAATGTATTTCCTTAAAACGCCCGTTTGAGGTAATAGAATATTTTCCTAATTTTAGGAAGTAAATATTCGAATATAAGTGAATCCCCAAAAAAATAATCCAGTTGTGTTAAGGCTTTTTATTTAATATTCAAAATCTTATATTCTAAAATAATAAATAAAATTTGTGTATATGAATAGGGGGGTTGTTTACATCCTTAAGATCTATTAACTTAAAATTAAGGCGATTTAGTATTTCGTAACTGTAAATATGATGGCGAAACTCTGTTTCCAATTCTTGACAAAATATTAATACGTTTTCATCAGTTTATATAATATCATGAATTTTATAAAAAGAAAATTAATTGGCTGGCCCTCAGCATGCTGACGGTTTCACCTTGTTAATTCCACCTTGGTTAGGTATTTGCAACACATTATATTAGTGCAGAGCGATCTCATAAAAAAAAAACACACTCACACACACACACAACCCTTATATGCACACACTGCGTGTGTTTATTTTTGTAGTCGTCTTTGATACGTAATAGATTTGATGTTTCAACTCGTTTGTGAGGCAATTGCACTTGTTATATTGGCTCTTTGTGCGCCGCAAGGCAATTTTCAATGCGACTGCGTGGCCCATTTGCCGTATAATAACTCTTGGAGTTTCGCCATCGCTGTTTAATGGCACAAAAAAATCAAATGTGAAACGCTATAAAATTTTTTTGATATTATCGCCGTGGCCGCAGCAGTACACTTTACTTTTTATACTAAAGTCGTGCAAATGTATGTAACAGGCAGAAGGAAGCATCTCCGATATCATAAAGTATATATATTCTTCATCAGCATCAACAGCCGAGTCGATATAGCCATGTCCGTCTGTTCGTCCGTCCGTCCGTCTGTATGAACACCTAGATCTCAGAGACTAGAAGCTAGAGCTAGAGCAACCAAATTTTATACGTAAGCTAGTATTGTCTGTAGGCAGACAAGTTTGTTTCAAATTTTGGCCACGCCCCCTCCCGCCCCAGCAATTAAAAAATGTTGAATAACTCCCACAATTTTTAAGATATCTAGCTCAGATTTTGCAGTGTAGTGTATGTGGCCAATATCTACAATCTCACAAATTTTCAAAAGGATCGGATAATAAATGGCCGAGTTAAAAAAATTTTGCATACTTATCCGAGCCGCATGAGGTTATTAAACACTAATTGAACTGAGTAACGGGTATTTCGAAGTCGGGCAGGGCCGACTTTAACTTACGCTCTCGTTTTTATTACCGTGATCAACATTGTATATCACTTTTCTTTTTTTACACAAAAAAAACGCAACCAATAGACAACTGTCCGGCGCGTGCAAAAAACATGAAATGAACGAGTCATCTAGATTTTTCGATTTGCAAGAAGACTTAGTGTGACCATTTGCGTAGAAAAAAAATTGACCTGCGGGCTTGGCGGTTGTTTTTTAAATTCATATTTGAGTCATTAAATTAATTATTTATTAATTGTACTTTAGAATGCATATGAATAAGATTTTTGTAAAGATCGACCAGCGGCCGGATTTGGGCGGATATATTAATTCCCGAGTTTTGGAACTTGTGCTTGACTTACATAAAGATGTCTATGTATAAGATGTTAAATACATAATTAATTGAATTAACCTTTGTAAAATTGCTAATATTCTAAAATACATATTCTGCCCACAAACTAAATATATAACTTAAGAAGGTTAAAAACTACAATAGTTTCCTCTATCTCATTCTGCATTATTTGGTTTGACATTTGGTGGTATTTTGCTATTGTAGGTGGTGGTATGTTGGCGTTGAACAGTCACACGGTACCCTTAGCTGAGCCCCAGCAGAATAAGTTGTCTTTTTAGCTAGGTCTAGATTTAGTTTGTCTGAGTACTAAGCTTATGAATATAAATAAAAGTGAATAATCGTTTTTAAATGGCGTTTAAGCGGCTGAGAAAATATCGACATTTTCGCCTTATGTTCATGCCAATCAAGAAAGAATCATAGGCTATGTCTCAAGAAGAACTTGAAATTTGGTGTCTGGTTAATTATATGAAGTTTGAAGTTTTCCCAATTTAAAGGTGGTTTCGTCCAAGTTTGGAAGAGTTGAAATGTTAAAATCGATTTCCAGCCAGTTCAAACTTGAATCAAAAATTTCCAGGTATTATACAAATATGTAGTGTCTTTGCTTGACACTAGCTCAGCTTGCTGACAATAAACATTATGTAAAATATTAAGCTATACATTATTTATTTATATTTCAAGGCGAAATGCTAAAAGTTTAAGAAAATGCTAAAAGTTTAGGAAAATGACATCATTTTAAAGCAATGGATTCCTAATATTTTTTTTTACCTAAAACACGATTTTTTAGGTAAAGTGCCCTATATTTTAGGCATTTATTGCCTCAAAATTACAATTTAGGTAATAAATTCCGTTTTCCTAAAATTTAAGGAAAATCTTTTTTCTGGGTGTAGAAATCCTAGACCTAATCAACCGTCAGATCCACAATTTTCAAGTTAGAGTCTCGTGGTTTATTACGCATCAAGCTAGGCCCAATATCTATCTATTCTGAAAAGTACAATCAAATCGGACAAAAAACGCCGGAGTTATAAGCGAAACAGTTGAGCTGATAAGAGCACCCCACCAGTTGTTGGCCAGGACTACCAAAAGTGTTGCCTACATTTCGGATGACATTTTGTTACAAAAAAATAAATGAAAACAAATGAACAGGGTATTTTGTGGTCGGGAAACTCGACTGCAGCGCCCTTACTTGTTTTTTCTTGTTGCGCTAAAATTCTGCTCATCAAATTTTTGCAGTCTTCAATCGTGTTTCTGTTTTCAGCGTCTTTATATTGGATGAGTTGATTTGTTGGAGAAAATAAAAGTAATGCCATTGTGTGATATTTTGTGATGTTAGGTGTGATTATGGAACCTATGAAACTCAACAGAGAAATTTTGAGGTTTTGTGTTAGCTTGGAATCATGTGTGTCTATGTTGCAAGTCTATTTCACGGAATATATTTGTGGAATGACTAAGTGTAGTGTTGGATATGTGGCAGCTTCCAAAACTTTTGAGGATTGCTCAAAGTGTTCCAAATTGGCTGTTTTACTGATTTTAAATCAGTAAAATTATTCAGATTTAAGTCACTGAGACGAACCTAATCCTTTTTTGCAATTAGAATTGCCAAAATTTCTGCCCAGCTTATTTCTATTGAGCGCATAGTATAAAAGGCTGTGTTCCAGCGGGTAGGGCAGAAGGCCTTTTCATTTCTTTGGCAAACTAAACGCCGCAAACAGCCATAGCTCTGATTTGTATTTTCTCGCCTTTGCTTAACTGAAGCTTAGCTGAAATTAATTTTAGTTTGTTTTTTAAGGCTGGAATTACACTTTCAATTACTGACTCAAATTTTCGATAATATACCAAATTCGATATTATGGTTCCATTAGGATATATACGAAAAATTCATTCGATGTTTGGTACTGTGAAACCTTCGCAAAAACAACGAACAGAGTGTTTAGTGTAATTCTGGAAAGCCCTAATGTTTTCAAACGTCATTGGGATAAGTTGATTGAATGGAGGTAAAACTTGTAGAGATGCCAAGAAAAAAACGTCATCTGTAACAGTACTTGCATAGGGATTCTCGATAAAAGCATATGCATTTTTTAAAGGCCTAAACCATTATTGCTTCCAAAATTGAAATAGCAGCTGAATATGCTCTATGATATATCAAATAAGGTAGCATATTTTATAAATATAAGCTCTAACAAACAACAGGAATTTAATTTAAAAGATAAGCCTAGTTTAGTCATTTAAGTTTCCTCTGCTTGTATGACCTGTAATAATTGCAAGTGCTGATTTTAGTTTTATTTTAGTTTTAGCATATGAAAAAATAATATGCCTAAAAATCCAAAAAATATCATAAAATTTTTGGATACACAATTCCTAAAGCTTTAAGACCTTAATTCCCCAATATTAGAGTAAGAATGAACTAAAAATTCTTTGAACATTTTGTGCACACTTTAAGGAAAAAATTCAGTACTTTCCCTTTCTACGGAGTTTGTTTTATACCTTACTTTCTCTTCTCTCGGACTCGAACTAAGGACCCCGGGATACATCGCATACGTAGTCGACATCTCATCGCAGACGACTATCAACGTCACGCGTGGCAGTACAACAAAAAAATGTATAGAATTGAGCCAGGCGGGAAATCCTAGTACATACTTCACCTAAGCACTCAAAAACCAATTAGCTAGGTGAACGAAGTCTAAATTTTAGAACATATTTTTGTATCCTTAAAATGTTATTAGCAATGCTATCTCATTTTATCATCTCATGATTTCATTATGAATACCCAAAGCAGCCAAGTCATTTAAGGGGTTGTACAATAACCAAGAAAAAAGATCATGTGTAATTAATAAGCGTGAATTCAGAGGGATAATGGCTTCTTGAATGTTTTTAGTACACTTTAAGCTAGAAAGTGTTCTTTATAGAGATAGGGTTGTTATTGGCATTGTGGCTAATATACTGAGCAACTTAAATATTATTTTAGAGACAATCACTATCCTTTATTTCAAGTTGAACAATAAGTTTATGGGAGCAAGTAAGCTCGAAATGGGAAAAGAATGCGAAAGATTTTCAGCAATTATGGGTACTGCATTGGTACTGTTAATGGAAAGCATTGCAAAGATCGTTGTCCAATGCCGGGTCTGCAAATTTCAATTATAAGTGTGACAACTCCAAGAAGGAGCTAGATACTTGGAGTTCATGTCTTTCACGAGCTTTTGACAAAACTCAGACTTCCTCGGATTCAGCTTATACATTAGATTCAATAAACAATTAGCGAATTTCCTCGCTAAACACTGCTTTTAACTTTTCGATTGCTTATTAAGCTCGGTACGGAGACGCCGAGAATTTTCTCTGACCCCATCTAAAAACACAGCTCAGAGAATGCACTACAGAAAATTCTCAGAGCACATTCTCAGAGCCATGATACAATAACTGTTATTATAGTCAGTAATTATATCATGCGTCCGAGAATGAGCATGGCCTGCCAACTCGTTTTTTGGGCAAACAGCAGATAAATTCTCGCAGGGGGTCTGAGAAATTATGAAACATGTTTAATTATTGACAGAGGTACCCATGAGAAAAAAAATGGAAGCTACAAAGACAAAAAATGCAATTCAAAAGTCATTTGGAGAACTTTACGGAGTACGAACAATTGGCACTGATCGAAGGGGTCAAATCACAACCCATCTTATGGGATTTTACCAATAAAAAGCATTTCGGTGCAATTTGCACTCTCCTCCTCCAGCGCCACACAATCAATCAATAGCTGACCAGTGCATGGTGACCGTTTCAGATTCAGTGACTGCTGTTTTATGGTCTCAAAGGCCGCTCTGAAAATTATGAAACAATTCTCGCTGCGAGAAAACTCTCAGCTTTTCCGTACCTAGCTTTACCTCAAAGTGTAGATAGAAATTCTGAACCGATATCACATATAGGTAAAGCTGAACCGTTCACATACATTTAATTAGTGCATCCATTAATATCGTTTTAAATGGGCTTAGAGATCAAGTCAGATTGTAGTGGTAGATCTGCCTTTCATAAACTCATGCTGGGCTGGTGAAACAATAGATCTGCAAAGACGCTCTGGATAAAACGTTATAAGATTCCAAAAGGCTTTGAGAAGATTTCTTTCATTGTTTTGGAAAGTTTAAGAAATTTTTATAACGAATTTCACAACGAATTTGCACCCTAACACAGGGAAACCTAACATCATGGTCAGGGGAAAAGACATGTGTCATTAAACTTAAATTTTGATGTGATCTTCAGTGATCACTGGGCTTAATATGCAATTCGACTTTTAGTCTCTGTAAGGATAGCTTGATCAGGATTCTACAGTTAAGCAGAAAAATTAGATTAGAAAAACTTAGCAAGCAAATCAGCAATCTGTTGGTCATTGAATACTTCCGTATAGCCAAGCAAATCTGATGACCGCCTTTTCATGCCAAATAAAGTCTACTTGGTTGTCTTTAAATTGGGCTTTAAAAACACAACATCTAGTTTTTGGATTTGGAAAGAGTTCTGATCAATAATATAATTTGTTCTATGCTTTCATTATAGTAATTTCGTTTTTTAGCTTCTGTTTAAAGACTCCTATTCACTGAAAGTGCTTTTGAATATACGGCTTATTCTGAGTAGCCTACAAATCCACTTCATCATTTTGCATGTAAATTTGTATATTTTTTTTCATAAGCAAAAATTGCATAATTTAAACGTGATACAGAAACCAAAAACCACAAATTTACCCTACAAAAGCTTAACTTATGGGAGCATCAGTTCAACATTGACTCTCTAACCCAAAATAAGTAAATACAATCTGAATGTTTACAACTTCGAATTTGGTTTCAAAGTTGCAAAAGGTTTTTTTTTTGTTAAGAAGATTACCTTAATCTGTGCATTTTTTCAACATCTATGATGTCTGGTTCAAATCGGCTTTTCTCTTTGCATTTGATTCTACATTCAATTTATTCAATTTACATTCATTCGTTTATTAATAACAAACTAACAAAAAAATGAGTCGTTTACTTTTGATAAAATAATATGCAAATATTTAACAAATAACAGGAAATGCCACGCAAATAAGTGTAAAGCAATTAAAAAGAAGAATTGAATTTATTATGCGAAAAAACTGCCGCAACAATATGAAAGGCAACATAATTAAGGCAAATTTATATAGTTGGCTCCGCATTGGGTTTTAATCAAACACAATTACCTGGCATGCATATTGCATTAATTAACCAAAGGGGTGGGATGGCAGCTGTCACTTTAAATGTCAACGCTATTGGAGAACACCTGACCAATGACTCAATGCTTGGATAAACATCGGGGGGTTAAGGGATAAGGGATAACTCTGGCGTGACGCACTTTTTAATGGAAATTATAATGAGGGGGCTGGCTTTAATTATGCATGGTTGAGCGGGTGGTTGGCTGGGCTAGGGCACTTACAACTTAATGCCCCATCAACGTGACGTGCTTAACTCTCAGTCGCCCGAGGACCTTGGCACTAATTAAAACTAGCACCAGCACCTTGAAGCTCTTCTGGTACATTTCGACATTCCATTGTTTGTTTGGCCGCAAAACAGTCTGTGGCACATTTCACTGGGATTTGCCACGCATTGACACTCGTCAGGTGGGCGGACAGGGCGTGGCTGCATATAATGTCAAGCCCGGCTTGCATTGCACTTGATGACTTGGCCCTCGCCTCGCCCCAAACAGCTGGAAGCAGTTTTTCATTCTGCCAACTTTTTAAAGCAAAAAAGTTTCGCCAAAGCGTTTCTCGTTTTTCCTAAAGTGCGATAGCTCCGGCAGTTTGAAATGAAACTTTCGCTGTAACTTACACCCTGACGAGCTGAGCGAGTTTGTTTTTCATTTTGTGTATTGTATTTTCTCTTCTTTTGTCTCTGCCATTATTTCTGCTGCTGTCAGGGACGTTGTGTCACCCAAAATTGCTTGGCCATTGTTTCTATAAATTTTTAAAAACAAAATGAATAATGAAAGTTTCTAAATAGACATAATACGATCAGCTTGGGGAGATGTTAGCGAAAGTTTATGCAAGAGGTCTCTGGGGGAGGTGAGAAAAATTTGACAATGATTGGCATTTGGTAAAGGGCGTTATTGTATGCGAGGATGAACAGTAATCGGCTTAGGTAAAAAAAACTTGACTTGTTTTACAATAGGTTAGGTTAGGTTGTAATGGTTGAAATGGGAGAAATCCTATTCTTCACTTAGGCCAATGGAGGCCAGTTGTGTTACCATATAACCCTTTTTACGATGTGGTCGTAGAGGGAGGGTCGTCCCCGTTAAACTATTAAGATAGTAGCACGAATTTGAGCAAAGAGTTAACATCCGATTTAGAGATGTCTGATAGATCGATTAGGAAAGGACGACCCAGAAACGTAAGTCGCCTTGTGCTGAGAGCTGGACAGTGACAGAAGAGGTGTTGTACACTCTCTTCTGCATCAGCTGAGTTACAGCTTCTACAGAAGTCATTGTGCCTGATACCGAGCCTTGTGGCGTGTCTTCCAATTATGGAGTGACCAGTCAGGGCCCCTAATAGTAAGGAAATGTTCTCTCTCTCTTGACGGAGTAGCGCTCTGTTTTTTTTGGTATTCAGAGTTGGCCATGTAAGCCTAGATACTTCACATGTTTAAAGGTCGCCAGTGTTGCTCTTATCTGGTAGGAGCTGGGTGGTAGTGCCAACTTTAGCGAGGTGGTCGGCCATCTCGTTGCCTTCGATGTTACAGTGTCCAGGCACCCAAACGAGATTAATTTTAAAGTGCTGGGCCATCTCATTTAGAGATCTGCGGCACTCGGTAAGAGTTTTGGCATTATTAGTATTACCGTCAAGGGCTTTTAAGGCAAATGGAAAATGAATACGTTTCTTCCACTTGTTTCGAGGTTTTCCAGAAGGTTGGTAGCCTCCTGGATAGCTACAACCTCTGTTTCGTAAACACTACAATGATCAGGAAGTCGGAATGATGTTTTGATACCGAGCTCTGGACCGAAGACTCCTCCCCCTCCTACCCGCCCATCCAGTTTGGAGCCATCAGTGTAGAAGTTGATGGTATTCGGTGTGCAATGCCCCATTTGAATTCCAGTCCAGTCGAATTGGTATGTTGACTTTATACCTGATGGTATGTGTTATACTTGGGGTGCAATAGTCCAGCATCGGTGGTGTCGCCGCTTGCTGCAGAAGTATAGTGAAGTGGCCAGAGTTACTATCTTTCCAGGACCATTCTCTCAGCCTGAGAGCGGTGTTACTGGCGATTTCTCTACCCAATAGATCTAGAGGCATAAGGTGTAACATTATGTTAAGAGCATCTGTGGGGGTTGTGCGCAATGCATCGGTCATGCATAATGCAGCACTACGATGTTTTACAATCATTTCATTCATTGCAGAGAGCAGCGATTTTGTCACCGTTCGAAAGAAGCCAAAGAGGAATCGAAACAAAAACAACAAGCCTTTCATTGGAGTGGCTGCTGCTTTTTCTGAGCTTACTGTTATGCAGAGCAAAAAGTATTTACATGTCGGCAAATTCTCCACTGCTACTGAACCAGAACCGGTGCTAAAATTTGTGGCATCTAAACTTAAAGTAGAACCAAATTCTTTAGCTTGCGTTAAGCTGGTGAAAAGAGATGTTGATGTTTCTACGCTTAAGTTTGTCAATTTCTAACTTGGTATTCCTGAACAGCACTACTTGACTGTATTCAATTAAGAATTTTGGCCGCAAGCGATTAAAGTTAGCCGTTTTGTTCATAGGGAGAGGCCTGCAGCGGACACTACAGCTGTTGATCTTAATGCGACCCTTCCACCGCGAACATCTACTCCTATTCCAGGCACTTCGTCAAAAAACGCTCTTTAATCAGCGCTACTTGCGCTGTTTCTTTCATATGCTGCAACTCTTCGTTGGAGACGCCGCCTTGCATCTTTTCTCTTTCATCTCCACATATACAACAACTACTACAGCACCAACTATTGAGGTTTTTGGATTATTCTTTTTTTTCTTTCCGCCTTTTCTCTATCGCTACCCTGCAGAGAAACTGTCAACTAGTAACAAAAAAAAGTTGTCCTACACCTAGTTGTAAAGCAACTTGAATTTAACTGGTAACAAAAAAGCTAGATTCGGGTGAGTTGGGCAACTGCGCAGCGGCAGACGCCAACGCTTTTCGTGTTTATTTTCAAGTTTATTATTAACCTGCGCAGCTGCAGCCGATTAAGTTGAAACTGACGCGAGTGTGGAAGAAATCAGAAGTGGAAATTAATTCAAAATGTAGAAAGATAAGGATTAAGTCAAAGTTAATGAATGCAAAGTTAATGTGAATTTGAAAAAGTTTGTATCAAGACAATGAATGTATTGCGAATAGTGGTTGAGTTAAGACGTGTGAAATAAAACATAATTAACTGTAAAGTACAGCACATACAGCTCAGAACTAAACTGGTTGCAAATGGCTGCTGCTGGGGACAATTGACTTTTGCCTATGACATGCCTGTGTAAAATGGAAGACTTCAATACATTGATTTGGATACGAAGTGCAACCAGTTGCAAGTTTTTAGAGCCTAGGAGAGGCGCGCTTTTCTATTCATTATCGTATGCTGCACTTCTCTTATCATTCTGATGCTGTGCTTATGCTTGCTCTTAGACAATCAGATCTAAGAGTTGCGCTTTATCCAACCGTTCATTCGCCAGCTGAGCAAAACCGACCCGAGCCCTCTTCAATGGATTTGTTTCCCCTCATCATGAATTTGGTTCTACCTGGCATCTCTGTGGATTTGGCTGCATCATCTGTGCAGCTCCAACCTGATCAACTATCACAGCCTTATTCTCTTATGTCTACCTCTGGATCGCCAAATCGCTTAAACGACTCCTTGTATATACAAGTTGCTGCGCTGCTTGGAGCTATTCTTGGCATTTATAATCATGGGACTCGGCAAGATAAGCTGCATCCAAATTCTGGCCCCTCATTCCATTTACCTCAATCTGAGATTGCATCGGTGGACACGTCTCCATCTGGTGACAGTGGCCCTTCACTGACTGTTTACTTCCAAAAAATCTCTGGTATGAGAACAAAGGTTGAAGCTGTTTTTCTGGCCACCTCTCAACGTAACTTTGATGTCGTAATTCTTGTTGAAACTTGGCTCAGCTCGAATTTCTATAGATCCAGTGCTCTATCAAGTATTTAGAAAAGATAGAGATTTTATGGTGGAGGCGTCCTTATTGCTGTTCGGCGCGGTACGCTGAATTTATGAGGAACATATACGGAATGTGTCTCATATTTATGATGCCCTTTTGGACGGTCAACACCTTTGTGTGGTTGGCGATTTTAACCTGGGTTGCCTTGTGTGGTCGCACACTGCCTCAATGATTCCTAGCAATGTTCATCAATCTCATAAAATCTTAGTGGTTGATGAGCTATTTTCTATGGGCTTAGTACAAATTAATAACATCTTCAACAGATTAAACAAGTTACTTGACTTAGTATATATAAGTCCCGATGTTAGTTGTAAACTTGATATTTGTGAAATTCATATTTCAAATTGTGATTTTCATCATATGCCCTTGTTGTTAACTATTAACTTTTATACTTTTGTTCCTTCAGAACGTGAATTTTTGGTATTTAACTTTAATAATATTACTCTTAACGCAATTCGTATTGATATTTCTGCTGTTGATTGTAGTTTAGTCTTCTCGCATGACAACGTGGATGTCTGCTATGATAATTTTGTTAACGTTCTGTCTAGCATTATCAAAAAGAATGCTCCTGTTAGGGGCCATGGTTCATATAGATTGCCTTGGTACACTAAAGGTTTAAAAAAGTATAAAAATTTGAGTAACAAATTTCACAAACGTTTTATGGTGACGCATGATTCTGCTTATTGGGAGAGATATAAGCAACATAAACGTGAGTTTGAATTTCTTAATAAAGGGCATAGCCGCATAAGCCTGGGAAAAGTGCCCCAGGAGATTTTTGAATATTTTGAATCAGGGATGGTTTTTTGTATATTTGACATTGTTGCACCACTTAAAAAATCTGAGTTTTTGGTATTATTTAGATGGTTAAAAGATACATCAGCTGTAAAAATTCCGTGGTATTGTCAAATCTGGAAAGTGGTCATTTTAAATTGTGAAAACTTTGACCACGATTTTCGGACCAAAGAAATGGGAGTACAAACTTATGAATTTTGTAATGGATAAGTACGTTAAATCTTATTAATTTTCAGTCAACGTTGCATGATAAAACGGGATTAGGAACAGATATTTCATTATTTATGTTTCAGTATTTCTGCATATAACTCGTCAACCAATAGACCTATTGACGTGAAATTTGATGTCCATACCCTCCAAGATATTAGCTACAATCCTTGATTCAAAATATTCAAAAATCTCCTGGGGATCTTTTCCCTGGCTTATTCGGCTATGCCCTTTCTTAACAATCAGTATATCGCAGATGTTGAAAATGGGCTGAAATTAAGTCCAAGACTATTTTGGCGTTTCGTTAATTCGAAAAAATCTAGATCTCAGTATCTTCATGTATGACATTGTATGATTTAATTGCAACGTCAGACATTGGCATTTCAAACTTTGAACCTTCAGCTTCATGGAATAATCCGAAATGTCTGGATGCAATTCCCCACCTACTGAACATTGGAAATTTATCAATTTCTGAGGATGACATCTACCAAGCTGTATTGAGTTGTGATGACTCTAATTATCCAGATTGTGATGGAATTTCAAAATATTTCCAGAAAAATTATATTGGTGAGCTTTCTGAGCCGCTTATAACAATATTCTCAATGTCACTCTCTGCTGGCCGATTTATTGGCAGGTGGAAAGTTGCTACGGTCACACCTGTGTTCAAGTCTGGTGTCAAGAGTGAGGTAATTAACTACCGACCTATCGCTAAGCTTAGAAATATTTCGAAGCTCTATGAACGGATTGTAGCCAAACAGCTGTCTTTTTTTGTAAAGAGGTACATTAACCCAACTTAACATGGATTTATGACAGGTCGCTCGACCACGTCTAATTTATCGGTCCTTAGTAATTATTGCATCAGTTCCTTTAAAATACGCTGTCAAGTTGATGTTGCTTACACAGATTTTTCCAAGGCATTTGATAAAGTTTGTCATCATGCATTACTTGCAAAGCTTCTTAAACTGGGATTTCATTCCTCTTTATTATGTTGGATTCAATCCTATTTGGACCACAGGACTTACAGAGTCAGAATAAACAGCTCGCTTTCTAGTCCATATGTGTCAACTTCTGGCCTTCCACAGGCTTGGGCGTTTACTTTTCATTATTTTTGTTAACGACATTTGTATGTAAATATTCACAACTCTGAGTTTCTGCTATATGCTGATGATTTTAAAATTTTTCGATCTATTAAAAACTTAAATGACAGTCGCTTGCTGCAAAATGACCTATATTGGGTCAGCTTATGGTGTGCGCATAACCTTCTTCCACTTAATCTAAACAAATGCTTTTCTGTTAGATATAGGAAATGCCTCTACAACATTACAACAACTTATTCAATCACCAATCAAATTTTATCGAGCCGGGATGAGGCCATTGATTTGGGAGTAAAATTCGACTCAAAATTTCTCTTTAATGAGCACCTTAATTATATTTTGTCTAAAGCCTATTCCATGTTTGGCTTTGTTAAGCGCCATTCCAGCCAATTTAAGGACCCTTGCACTAGGTTGAGCCTTTATTTTGCATTTGTGCGCTCTAAGTTAGAGTATGATTCTCTTATTTGGAACCCTTCTAGTGCAATTCATATAAAGAGGCTCGAAAGGGTACAGAAAAAACTTCTGAAATTTGCTCTTCTACCGCTCAACTTTTCTGACCCTCTGCCGCCATATATTAGTAGGTGTGCCCTGTTGCATCTCTCAACCCTAGAAGATCGGAGAACTATTGCGTCACTAATGTTTTTGAATGACCTTGTTTAAGGTTGTATTGATTGTCCTTTCTTATTAAATAAGATAAGTTTTAGTGTACCAAGTAGGAGTCTTAGATCTTTTCAACCCGTTTCCCACCATATTTCCCGAACCAATTACTCCTTCAATGAACCTTTGTGTAGAGCCCCCGAAAATTTTAACTCCTTGCCCGTTAGCATGCGCTTTGACTTCGTCTCCAACAAATCGACAGTCAAGATGCTACTGGCGGAATATTTTTCCTCAGTTAGGCAATAAATTGTTTGTTTATTTTAAGCTTAGGTTAATTTTAATGTAGCCAGTTACCAATTGGCGAATAAATAAATAAATAAGTATTTCTCAACGATTGAAAGTGGGGCGGGACAAACTCATTCAGCTTTTAAGTCCCGTCTCCGAAACAATTATATCAACGATTTTTCTGATTCTGTCTGTTTCGGATGTGTAAACCAAATAACAAGTTCACAGCTAAAGTTCACAGCTAAAGTGTGATTTCCAGAGCGATCAGCAATTTATTTAGTCTTTCACTAAATTGAAAATAAATAACTTGTAGCCTTTTTTGCGGAGAACATTTAACAAATTGGAAGCGAAAGCGAGTCTCAACAAAAAAATAAAAGAATTAATAAGTGAGTTAGCATATAAAATAGAACGTTATTTTTAAATTTTAATTGTTATAACCTTCTTAGTTTGAGTATCGGCCAAGAATCGATTCCAGTTGCAGAGTTCATAAGGTTGCCCATTTTATTGGTAGTATTATAGGGGACTTGGAAAACTATGGGGTGATTTATTAATTGTTTGAAATTGAACTTAATAATTTTAAATACCAGCTGTCTTCTATTCGGCAGCCGTTTCTGGTATTTTTTTAGGGTTTTCTAAGACTTTGTGGACCCTCTTAAGCTTTTTATCCGCATGACATAAAGAGTTTGTAATTTCGTGACCCACATTTGTATTTGGTTGTTTATTTATTCGTTATTTATACATTCGCTTCACATAAATGTTCACTTTATTCATACCCGTTACTCGTACAGTAAATAGGATATACTAAAGTAGTACAAACGGATGTAGCAGCAGGCATTAGGAAGCATCTCCAACCCCATAGAGTAAATATATTATACATATTCTTAACCACCTAGTTCTCAGAGACTAGACGAGTTAGACCAACAAAATTGGGTCTGCACGCAGATCAAGTTTGCTTCATGCTTTGGCCACGCCCCCGCAATTAAAAATATTTAATCTCTCCTACAAATGTTAAGACATCGAGCTCATATTTTCACAATAATGCATGTGCCCAATATCTATAATGGGGATGTCCCAGAAATCTCTAGAAATTTTCTAATAAACGTTTGAACTTTGAACTTAACTATGAGAACTTTAGATGTAAAGTGACAGCAGTGCTGTAGACTACTAGATTATAGAGAAAGGAAACCGTACGCATCAAACCTACTGGGCCTTGAACAGTCGGTTTCAAATCTCTCAACTTTTGTCAACTAATCTAGTAGCCCAGCATTTTGGAGACTTTTTACATAAAAAGGCAAGCAGTTGTAGCTCGAAATGAAAGCGTGTACACGAAAATCTCTAGAGTTTTCTGGGACACCCCCGAATATGTATCCTTCATTTAATAAATGTCAGATAATTAATGAAAGAGTTGTAAAGGTTTTAAAGTTGCATATAAGAGCAGCATACAATGATTGCTAATATAATGGTGATATGCTTACATTTCTGTTAATGCTTCTTTAATGAAAAAGGAAGTACGGATTCGAGCTTGACTTAGTTCCTCCCTTTCACAGTTAACTGTGCATCCGTCAAAGGCCAGATAATCAAAAAAAATATAAAAATTTCGCTACCAAATTGAAGAGTTTAACTTTTTAAAAGAGCTGATCAACCTATGGAGTAGTTAATTTTTGTATTCCAATCGATCTAGGTTAGTGTCTAAAAAGCCGTAAAATGTTAAAAAGTTCAACAAATTAAAATAATTGATTTAAATAAAACGAATTTAAAAAATTGAGGTAATAACTTAATTTTTTTTTATTAAAATAGTTTTTAGAGCGAAGCTCTTTTACGGACTGTCGACTGGGGGGTAAATCCAGAAAACTATTGTCTTTGCGACAGGCTACGCTTTTGACTTTGCAAAGTCTGCAGCGTTTGTGTGTGAGCTCATTCAGTGCGTGCGTGTATATGTATGTATGCAACTTTCATGTATGCAGCCAATTATATGCGCTCTCTCATTTTCTCCCGCACTGGCACTCTCTGCTGCTGACGCGTTCGTTTTTTTCGGTTGTTGTTGTTATTGTTGGCTTGGTTAACGGACTACTTTTTGCCGACGAGACCACCTCATATTATTGCATCATGTCTCTGCTTACACTAGAGTCTGCTAACCAGTGTTGCCAATTTACCTATTTTCTCACCAGATCTAGGTATTTTGTAAGGTCGAAGGCCAGAAAGTCTGTGCAAGAAAGCGAAAGCAGCATGTGGGTTGTGAGCAGAGTTCGCAGCAACCGGTCCTCTCTTTGCAGTTGTCAGAAAAAAAAACGGTTACGTGCGGCACATTGACAGAGAGGGACGGAAGCAACCTTCAAATGCGCTCTCTGGTTGTGTTCGGTTAGGAGAGGAGAGAAACACATTTGCTTTTGTTTTTTCTGTCTCGGTCTTTTGCCAACTGTTTTGCAGAGACCGCTTGCTCAAAAGATCTTGAATTAACATACTACACAGAGGGAAAAATAATAATATTAATAAGATTATTTCATCTCAAAACAAAACAGAATGTGCTCTCAAATTTTTGAGAACAAATGTTCATCACCGAAAAGTATAAGTATCCATTCAGACGTGCGGCTGGGCAACAGCCTAACGAGCTAACACGTCCACCATCGCGTCGTTGCGCGCTGGGCGTCTTTTAATTTAATTTACTAAGGCAGGTGGGGTGTTGTACAAGGCGGATGTCTCTGCGGATTCGAGCTGATATCGGACCTGGACTTGGAATTGGATCTGGTTCTGGACTGGATCCTGGACCCTGGACCTCAAATTTTTGTTATACCGTTGCAAAGGGTATTATAATTTTGCCCAGAAGTTTGCAACGCATAGAAATATTCATTTCCGACAACATAAACTATATTGATTCTTGATCAGGGTGACGAGCTGAGTCGATTGTGCTTTGTCCGTCCGTCTGTCTGAGTCGATTGTGCTTTGTCCGTCCGTCTGTCTGTGTGTCCGTTTTTACGCGAACTAGTCTCTCAGTTTTAAAGCTATCGAGCTGAAAGAGCTTTCACAGAGCCTTCTTTTTGCTGCACACTACTAATATGTCGGAATCGACCGGATCGGATGACAATATCTCATAGCTCCCATAGGAACAATAGGTCGGAAAACTAGTTTTAGTGAGGAAAACTTTTTCTTTTCAATGGAAACGTCTCCAAACTTTGTAATCGTAGGTTTTCTTTGCTTTTTTATAATTCTCCCAAGTTTTATTAATATCGGACAACAACATGGTATAGCTGCCATTCAAAAGATAGGTTTGAAAAACATTCTTAGTTAGAAAAACATTTTTGTTTTTAATGGTAGCATCCTGCAACTTTGTACTTGTTTGTTTTACATGCTTTCATATAGCTTTACAAATTTTTGTCCAAATCGGATGACTATATCATATAGCTCACATACGAACAATAGGTCGGAAAATGGGAAAATCAGTATTTTTAAATAATATTAAAGCGAGCACTTGCAAGGGTATAAAAACTTCGACACAGACGAAGTTAGCTTAGCTTTCTCGTTTTAGTTTAAAATGTTCTCAAAAACTGAAAATCCGTTCGTGATTAGTTTTTGACAACGAATGTGCTCATATTGACACCAATGTAACTTTGTGTATGCTCAAAAAAATCGACAATCGAAAATTGATTTTTGAAATGCAAAATTCGCGAGTCTGGTCATTGTGCGTCGCCCAGGCGTCTGCTAGTATCACGATAGCCATATGGTATTTCGAACTGCCGCCATGAAGCAGGTTTTACATTTACGAATCGTCATTCGATGCTCCGGAGCCGTTTGGCCATCACGTTCTAATCAGTCGGTCCAGTTTTGAACGATTTCTCCTTTAGCGAATTTACCCTTGATAATTGTCAGGTTCGACTTTTACTGTTAACGACTTTCAAGACTATCAATTGTGCTCACTATCGATAATTTTGAAACACCACTTTGTGTGTTTTGGTTTATGCTCTCACGTTGCTCTTACATTTACAATACACAAAACAAAACTACTTTATATTGATTTGACAGTATTGTATTTTTAAATCAGATTATGATTATCCCTCGTAAAGAGCTTCGCTCGTACCGGGTGTTCCACGACGCCCACTTCTTTTTTATAATTCTACCAAGTTTAATTAAAATCGGACAACTAAATGGTATAGCTGTCATACAAAAGATAGGTCTAAAAAGCAGTCTTTGTTAAAAAAACTTTTTTGTTTTTAATGGTACCATCCTGCAATTTTGTATTTGTTTGTTGCACATGCTTTCACATAATTTGACAAATTTTTGGCCAAATCGGATGACTATATCATATAGCTCCCATACGAACGATCGGTCGGAAAATGGGAAAAATTGTATTTATTTGAAAATATTTAAGCGAGCACTTGCAAGGGTATAAAATCTTCGGCACAGACGAAGTTAGCTTAGCTTTCTCGTTTTTCTCCAGCCAACACAAAGAAAAATTAAATTAAAAAAAATTATGCAATTGATTTGGCTACTGAGGCGAAAATAAATTATGTCTAAAAATACGCATACGAATATATATTTTTAAGCCTCTTTCCAGGATCGAGACCTTGTTTTCCAGGAGATTCTGTTACGGTAAATTGGGGTTCATTGGGTGCCATTTCGATCGACATTTTCATTCCGCAGACGCGGGGCTTCTCCAATTTTCCTCTTCGGCACGATCCGCACTTTACCAGCGATGATTTCCGTGATTCTTTTTAAAGTTTTTTCGCCCGCTTAGCAGAACTCCGCGGCCGAGACGAACCAAGTTGCTAATCCATTCGAATCACCTGAGCTCCGCTCTGCCGTCTACTTTGTAGATGTGATGCAGTTTTGCTATGTCCTTCTCCTCTCCTATGTCCGTCGTCTCTTAAGAGCGCGACTTGCAGCGCTTAACTTTCGTTTTAGTTATGGAAGTGAATCGACATAACTAAAACAGCTGCTGCTTGTGGCGACTAGCACAAAAAGGTCATTGCCCCTTGATGGGAATCTCCAAATAGACTTTCGAATGAATTTTTCTTGTAGACGAATGGTAGGCAAAAATTAACCAAGCGCCAAATCTGAAAATGGGTTTGCTACACAAAAAAAAAATTCCCTATCTACGCTCATCTCGAGACTCACCCTTAGGAATTTGGCGTTGGGGAATTAATAAATAATTAGGCAGTTTAGCATGCTTTCCCGTTTCCTTGGTGTCTGTCTGTCACTGCTGCTCAGGGTAGTGTATTCGCGATTAAAAGAAATTCAAACCTCGTTTAAGAACATCGAGTCACTTGAAGAAAAATTATTTTTCGCCTTAAACGGCTAGTGCACGTCTGCTGCTGTCGACCACCAAAAATGGAAAGACCTAACGACGACCTATAGAAAACAAGAAACCCGCTCGCAGGGCTGTGGAGAAAGTCGCCATATTGCTTTCGACTTAGAATTAGATAAGTTTGCTTCTGCGATCAGCTGATTCGCTTTGGGAGAAGCAATTAAGTACGAAATACTATTTTTGCCTGCTTTTAGGCTGAATTTTATAAATAAACCAAAAATTTTGCGACACTACAAACATTTTTGGCATGATTAACGAATTTCAATTAAATAAACCAATAACTCCAATATGGGGAATTTTGTTTGCGTGAGATAAAGCCCTTTTTGCTGAGATTAACATTTTTCTTGGACTCATACGTACCTTTTTAAATATGAAAATTAAATCTCTTAAACCTCTTGAGATCTCCAGGACACACCCGATCATGAATGATTCATTCCGGATTTTCCGATCACAAAAGCCGTTCATAAAGTCAGACAAGAAAGAAAGTCGGTCAAGCCCGACTATAACATACTCTGAACCAACGAAATTACACGCTCAGCATAAATTTTGATGGTGCAGTACCAGCTGAAAGCAGCGCTGCTATAGCGCTGCAGCAGCGTACAGTCTTTTGATCATAGCTCCACAACCGTTCATCTGATCTTGACCATTTTTTCGGCGGATAAGTTATCCTGATTACTAAATATGTCTAGCAGGAACGGGCCATCTGTCTTTAAAACTGTGGGAGATACGACGTTTTTTCCAAATTGCGGGGCGGGAGGGGGCGTCACTAAAATTGAAAGTAAACTTGATCTGCCTGCAGACATAAGAAGCATTTTTCCTGTACATGTCAAACCTCTATCTCTTACCATCTCTGAGATCTGTGCGTTCATACGGACAGACAGATGGACATGACTCGGCTGTTGATGCTGGTCAAGAATAAACAAACTTTATGGGGTCGCAGATGCTTCCTTCTGGCTGTTACACATTTTTGCACAAACTTATTATACTCTATGTACAGATAATAATAAAAGTGTAAGAAAACTGGAGACATACCAACATGCCTGTAAAAATAAACAACATTTATTAAATAAGAACATTTATTTGTGGTTAGCTTTACTTTTCAGTGGGAACACCATATCGAACTCACGCTTTTTGATCAAATTGTTCTGGTCTTTACTTTTTCCGATTCGCTGGTAACAAGTATACATATACCATGCCAATTGAGATTCCGGTTCGTTGTTACTGCGAATGAACTGAAATAAACTTAAGTTTCTAACATATCAGAAGACTTGAATGACTTCCCAAAACGACTTTATTTCGTGTAATCTTATTAGCTGTTGCATACATTTTAATGAACTATCTGAAGAGACCTTACAAATTCAAATATCTCTTAATTTCATTAGAACGTAAATCAAATGGCTTTTACAAACAGCTAATTTGAATGTCTAACATTCTTTTCAGAAATTTATAATATGAGTCGCTCTGTGCAACAAATTAAAATTCCAGCAACTTTAAATGTATTTGACTTATATTTTGTTTGCATTTGACTTTAATAAAATCAAATTACGATATTGCCATCACAGCATTCTGTGCCTCAACTCAGCCTCGCCAGGCATTTCCCGAACTTTGCTTATCATTGTGAGGGGGAAGCTTGTCCCACGCCCGTGTTATTTTCGCCGGTTACAGAAACACATTCATAAAGCAAACAGGAAAAAAAGCGGAGTCCACAGCCGACGACTCGCGCTTGCAGATAATGTAAAAAACGAGAAAGCTAAGCTAACTTCGTCTGTGCCGAAGTTTTTATACCCTTGCAAGTGCTCGCTTAAATATTTTCAAAAAATACTCTTTTTCCCATTTTCAGACCGATCGTTCGTATGGAAGCTATATGACATAGTCATCCGATTTGGCCAAAAAATTTGTAAAATTATGTGAAAGCATGTAAAACAAACAAATACAATTTGGCAGGATGCTACCATTAAAAACAAAAAAAGTTTTTCTAACAAAGACTGCTTTTCAGACATATCTTTTGTATGGGAGCTATACCATTTAGTTGTCCGATTTAAATTAAACTTGGTAGAATTATAAAAAATCATAGAAAACCTACGATGTTCCTATGGGAGCTATGAGATATAGTCATCCGATCCCGTCGGATCCGACATATTAGTAGTCTGCAGCAAAATGAAGACTCTGTGCAAAATTTCAGCTCGATAGCTTTAAAACTGAGAGACTAGTTCGCGTAGAAACAGACAGACAGACGGACGGACAAAGCTCAATCGACTCAGCTCGTCACCCTGATCAAGAATATATATAGTTTATGGGGTCGGAAATAAATACCCTATGCGTTGCAAACTTCTGGGCAAAATTATAATACTCTTTGCAAGGGTATAAATATCGGCCCCCTCTCACAGAGCAACCTGGCAGCGGGCACAACAACGCTGCGCAGCACGTGTCGGCACACACAAATTTCCATTTATTTCGACTTTGACGTTTGAATTTTTAATGAAATTCCAAACATTTTTAACGCCGCAAACTGTATTCTTTTTTGTTTTGTTCTGCTGTCATTGCAGCTGCTGCCGGCGAATCCTGATTGCGAATGGCCGACAACGGGTCGTTAATGAAGATGAAGTGATATCCCGGCAAGATATTGTGTTCGAGTCGAAATTAAATAGAATATAAATCGCAGAAAAAATGGCAGCGATTTGTCAGCCCCATCCGAGCAGAACTAATGCCAAGTAGTTCCAGCCAGGAAAACTAGGCGATCCCACCAGCAACGCAGGACTGAGACACATTTTTGTAAGCCGTCTTGGGCAATTTCACGCATCGCTGCGAGATGGCTGGCGCTAATCAGGAAGCCCCCAGCCACGCCCAACTGTTGTTCCGCAAACACATTTTCAAATAGATTTGAGTGTGCGCCCACCCCCCTAAGACGGCCAAAAAGAAACACACCATCAAAAAAAACGTAAGCCACGCCTGTAAGTGAAATATTATGGCAACTTTTCAAATGGAAGTGCGCCAGCAGCAAAAGCAGCAAAAGCAACGAACGAATTTAAAGCAACGAGTAACGAGGCAACAACAACGAGAGCCACAACGTTTGGACCCACCATTACCAGCAGCACCAGCCACAATAGAAGATTCAGAAGCAACCTGCAGATATTGCACAAGACTTTGGCCAGGTTGCTTGGCCTCCTCCACCAAACCCAAATCGGCGCTTCGCTCCTCCTTCCACTCGTGCGTCGAAGACTACAGCGGCCGTCGAAGAGCGCTGATAATGTTCAGCATGTTGGTTGTTATCATCATTGTGATATCCGGCAATGGAGGTAAGTTGTACACTTATACTGTATTTAATTTCTATTTCGCAATTAGAGAGATCTTATTTGTATAGTCCTTTAGAAAATCTAAATAATTTCTACCTTTAATTGATTAATCGGCAGGGTGCAAGATTACCAGAGTTTAAACTAAGCTCAGAATTCTAACTATATTGACTTAAGCTCGAGTCTCAAACTCATTCTGATCCCAAAGTTACCTTCCTACTTGCCGGTCTGCTGTGCAAGAGGTCGTGGGCTCAATTCCGCCTCGGGAAATTTATCGAAACTACCTTCTGGAGCCAGCTTTGAAGTAACTAACCATGAAAAAACTTATCAAACTTTGCTCTTCGGACTCGGCGTTAAAGACATCCTTGATCAATCTCCTGATGACCGACAGCAAGTCAACAGCTGCCTTCTCATGTTGGGAGTGCCATAGCTGGTAACGAACTCCAAGGCATCATTAATGCAAAGCCTGATACCAAATAATAAATTGTCAAAGGCTTTGTGAATGCTTGTGAGCCACTGGTCACTGGTTGGGTGAGATCCACATTTTCCGTGCTCTCTTCTTGGATAACACTGTCTTACTAACGAATTTGCTGTCGTTTTTCATTGATCAGTCCGACTTCAAAATATAGTTCATTAAATTATTATCATTGTTAACTGGTTGATTCTTTTTACACAGAGTTCAAAAATCGTCACCAAGTGGTCATAAAAACGGACTGAAAAACAGACCATAATGTCATGATTTTGGTACATTTAAAACAGATTGTTTTTTTCTTTGTATCTGGGCATACCCCTGATCATAAATTTTCTTTTGTCCTTCACATCGAACTCTCTGTAAATAAAGCTATTGTATTATTTAACGCTGGTATAAGGAGTTTAATGATCCTTTCAAGACTAATCTCCCATATATATTCCTACACGCAGAAAAAACAGAACGAATAACTTAAGAACGAACGCTCTTTTAAAAAAATTTAACCGTTCTTGAGGTTTTAAGAGTTTCGCTCTTGAAATCGAGCTTTGCTTTGGAAATTTGAAATTTGCTTTGAAATTCCCCACTAGTTATGGCATTGCTGGCATGGAGACTGTTCGACTGAAAGTTGACAGACAAAAACTGATGCTGGTTTGAGGAGTTGTATATTTCTCGAGCCGGCTAAAACTGGCTACATGGTTTAGCAATTAGTTTTCTATGAAATAAATTTAAGCAATATGGAAAAAACAACTGATTTTGAATTGATGTATGACTGGCATTTAAGAAGCTCTTGATTAGATGAGCTCTTGAAACTGATGAGCTCTTGATACCAGAAAGAACATTCTCGTTTTTTGACAATGCAGTATGCTCTTGATTTAAGAATGAGCAATCTTGAATTTGAGTAAGTTTAGCACTTAGATCAAGAACTATTCTGCTTGATTTGAGAATGATTCGTACTTGGATCAAGGTCTAATGGTCTTGGATCAAGAAAAACGGGATCCAAAATTCATACTTGGATTAAGAATTTCACTCTTAGATCAAGAATTCTCTATTTTTTCTCTGAATGTGGCCTTACTATCTTGGAGTTTGGGTCGTTTATTTGGCCACTAACTAAATGCCCTTTGCTACATTGGTTGGGACACACTATTCAGACTTCCTCCTTATAAATCTAGAATTAAGCTCTTGGACTTATAAAGAGTAAAAGTAACGCAGAGTACCTATCCGTTATTGACCGACTTGTAATTGATTTTGTAGGTACAAAATATCTATAGTAACTATATACAGAGAGAAAATATGGGAAGCTAAATCCTAGGGTAATTTTTTTATCCAAACTTAACTGCAGTGATTCAACCAAGGGACAGTGGCGTAGATAGCTTTTCGAAATGGGGGGGGATGAAGTCAAAATTTTAGAACATTTTTTTTTATCTTTAAAATATTATTTATTGCCATCTCATTTTTTTAATTTCTTTTACAAAATGTAGTCTAGCTTTCTAGACTTTTTGCTCAGTTCATTTACAACTTCGTCCCCTGTAATTCCGATTTCATGATGAATAGCCAAAGCAGCCAAGCCATTGAAGCGGTTCTACAAAAAACAAGAAATAAAAAATCATGTTTTATTTATTAGCTTTAAATCAGAAGGATGTAAGGAACTCAATTGTTTTATGGTGTTTCGTTGAATCGTTTTAATACGCTTTAAACTATAAAATGTTCTTTCTGGAGTTGCGGTTGTTTAAATATATTTGAAAAATTTTCTTTTGGGCAGTCATCCAGCGCTTCCATCAAATTTTTTGGATGAGAATGAGCTCTTCGCATTAAATAATCTTTCCACATCTTTAGCTCGATGAGAACAGCAGGTGGCTCATTATCTAGAAATTCTTGGTAGAATTCAATAGTTTTGACAAATTTATTGTCATTATGGTCCACATCGCCTGAATTATTCTTGAAGAGCTCCGAAAATCCTTCTAAGATATGTTCATGATTGGTAAACCGATCACCAAGATACATAATGAAGACGTCCAGAAATAGATTAAAAATTGTCACCCGAAAGAAAACGTCTGTGCTTTCAACTTCTGGATTCGCACGATTTCTCTGCCTACCCACAATCCGTTTATGTTTTGTCTCAATTTCAAAAAGTCCAGCTAATTTATTTGGAGTTTCGTAGATTTTGGAAAACGCATCTTCATTTGCCCTTATCTCCGACAGTTTTCTCTGGAAATCTTTTGCAAGATCCATGGCTTGACGCAAATCTAAA
Source organism: Lordiphosa fenestrarum (assembly GCA_035044985.1). Taxonomy (NCBI): domain Eukaryota; kingdom Metazoa; phylum Arthropoda; class Insecta; order Diptera; family Drosophilidae; genus Lordiphosa; species Lordiphosa fenestrarum. Next base: position 100,175 of record JAWNNO010000660.1, read on the forward strand.
TTAACTTTTAGAAATTCGCCACTCAACGGCAACGAAAGGCTATAAACAAGCTTAATTACTTGTAAGCTTATTAAAAATTCGAAGTCCATGGCGTTTGTTAAATTTTTTGAGTCCTTTTCTGTGGCTCCCATGTCGATCAAGGCTTCGTAGACAAACTGAAATAATTCCTGAAAATCTTCTACCGCTTTATATTTTGAAATCCAACGCGTTAGGTTCAATCTTTTTAAAGATTTTGTTCTTGGGGTTTGAAAAAAATTGACTTCTTTTAGGTGTGTTAAAGAAATTATAGATTGCTTCAATCTCTGATAGCTGGTACGTTGTTGGTGGCAGAAATAGCAAGATTCAAAGAATATGCGGCACAGTGGATGTACAGAGCATGCGGAGCATAATTAGTTCGTATGATTGCTTGAGCACCATTATATTATCCAGACATGTTCCGTGCCCCATCGTACCCTTGACCAATCAAAAATGAAATATCAAGTCCGAAACGTTGAAGATTTTCGACCACCAGCTTCGCTATAGCATCACCTGTTCATAAATATAACATATTTTATACAATTGCTGAGATGATAAAAAGATTATTAAGTTTTTACCTGTTGTAGAACCAGCCTGCACGAACCCCAAAAAATCTTCGTGCAGTGTATACTGGCAACCGTCTTTCTTGCTAATGTAGCGTTCGCTCATAGACACCTGCTCAATCGTAGACACATCTTGCGTTTCATCATTCAAAACTGAGAAAAAGTTCGCTGCTTTAATCTTAGCCACAACATTTTGAGTCAGTATTTTATAGCATGAATCGATGATTTCATTTTGTACAGAAGGGCTCGTATATTTATCCCGTTTCCCTGCTCCTTCTAAATGGCTTAGAAGTAGAGGGTCTCCCCTTGCTCTGTACTTTAATAAAGCTCTAAAATTCGCCTCATTTGGTCCTGAAAATCGTTCTGTAAATTAAAATCTCCGCCATCCCGTTGACCACGCAAAGCCAACTCTTGTCGCCCAACAATAATAATCGCTTCAATAACAGGAACAATGTTTTCTCGGTTCTTCATGATTTGCTGCATCCGCGACTCGAAATCCCCTTAAAACCCCCCTATCTACGCCACTGCCAAGGGATATGGGTATAATAAGATGCGTAAAAGTCCATTACAGGAATGAAATTGTGAGTGAGATGTTGACATGTTTCGAAAAAGAACAACCTATTCCAAAAATTACTCTTCTCGATTGTATAAAACGTATTCCTTCTATTTGGGACACTAAACATTCGGCTAAAATAATTAAGAATTGCTTTAGAAAATCAGGATTTTCCGATGATGGCTTTATGGATCAAGACGACGACATTCCGTTAAGCCACTTAGCCGAAGTAGCTGATAGAACTTTCGAACTGCTAAGAGCAGTGGTCGACATTCCAGAAGAGTTTGAAGATTATTTCGATTGTGATGTCGATTTGTCATGTAAGAGTATCATGACGAATGAAGATTTTATTGTGGAGGTTCTGAGAGAGGACAATAATAATTTTGATTGTTGTTGCTGTGGGTTTGATGGCCGTCGTGCTTCATACAAAATAAAAATACTTTTATTTCACATTTTCCTCATAATAATTTTCAATTGGCTATCGAAAGTATAATGGGTGTTGTCGAAAACCATGGTGACAATGACGTTGCATAACAAAATGTCAAATCCGAGAGTCTCTCCGGACTGTAGACAATGGGTTGGTTCAACAATCATCAGTTCCGGTTACAGTCTTTAAGTTAAAGTTGAAAAATTTTTTTAATCAAATTAAAAAAACCACAATATTAAAATTTAAATAAAAAAATATTATTCGATTATTTTGTTAAGTCTCTTGAGAGTTCGAATTAAAGGGGTTTGACCAGTGATATAGATCTTCGGATTCGGATCATAGGCCGACTAAATTAAAATTTTACAATCATGTAGGAATACCGTATTATTAATATTGCGGTCTAAAAGTAATAATATTTGCAGGTAACATTTACCATGAGTCTTTGACACTGCACATATATATGTATCTCCGGAAACCCAAAATGCATTCCACATTTCAAAGCAAATCGGTTCTAAGCCACTACGATGCTTCCTTTACTTTTGTCCATCTATAAAATATGGATTTAATCCATTAATATAAGAGCTTGGTTAGCATGGTTTTACATCAAATTGTTTCGCACTTTAATTTTCGCACCCAAGCCGCTTAAACTTTTTCTGTCCTCTCTTCTTTGGAATCCCCGATTTACATTTATATATGCCAACCTCTCATTTTGATGGCCAGCTGGTTCAAATTGTGGTTTTTTAAGTGTATCAGATTGATGGTCCACACCAAAATTTAATCAAATTTTGTGCTCCAGTTTTTTTGCAATTGTTGCCAAATTGATTTGACCAATTTCATTTATTGATTCCGATTTTCGATATCATTCATTTCGTTGTCATGCCCGAATGAGTCAGCAGAAAAAATCAGTTAGGCCGGCCAAGCAGCATCGGCATTTTTGTGCCTGTCTCGGGGTTTGGCTTACATAATTTTTTCTTTTTTTCTTTTGCGCTGCGTTTTTAGGTTAGGTAATTAATTTTGTGTGCCTGAAAAGTCTTGGGAAATCAATGTTTTGCAGGGCGTTGTGCCAACTCCCAGGCGATATCCCATGGCCTGATTGTGAGGGTGAAAGTCTTTGTTTTTTTCTGTATGGGTTTAACTTTCATTTTTCATATGTCCTGCCATGTGGCTTAATGACGAGTCTGCCTCTGGGAATTTCAGGCCACCTGAGTGAGAGCGCCACAGCGAGCTGAAGGCAAATCACCATTAGGCTTTAATGAACTGGGCAGTCGAAAATTATAGAGAACTGAATCGACGATAATTAACACGCGATAATTAATCGTGTAGTCAAAATGAGTTTACCAGTCGTTCTTCCAAGGTTATGCTACCTTTGTTATACCCGTTACTCGTATAGTAAAAAGGGTATACTAAAGTCGTGCAAATGCATGTAACAGGCAGAAGGAAGCATCTCCGATATCATAAAGTATATATATTCTTCAAAAGCATCAACAGCCCAGTCGATATAGCCATGTCCTTCTGTCCGTCCGTCCGCCTGTATGAACACCTAGATCTCAGAGACTAGAATAGCTAGAACAACCAAATTTTAGATGTAAGTTAGTATTGTCTGCAGGCAGATCAAGTTTGTTTCAAATTTTGGCCACGCCCCCGCAATAAATGTTGAATATTTCCTACAATTTGTAAGCTATCGAGCTCAGATTTTGCAGTATAGAGCATGTGGCCAATATGTACAATCTCACAAATTTTCATAAGGATCGGATAATAAATGTCAGAGTTAAAAAAGCGTTGCATACCTGTCTGAGCCGCATGAGATTATTAAACACTAGTTGCCTTGAGTAACGGGTATTTCGAAGTCGGGCAGGACCGACTTTAAATTACGCTCTCGTTTTTAATAATTTTTGTCTTCACCATGAGTGGGCTAATAAAAAATCTAGGGCCTTGCACTTAAGTTAAGTAAAATCTGTGTCAATAGTGCGGTAACTACGAAATTTGTTTTTTCGAATACTAAATTCTTATTTCAAGTAGTATTTTTTCAATCCTGAATTACTGGATTGAAGACTGTTCGGGATACTTCCATTACTTTTCGAAGTTTTTTTTATCGTTTGTGATCAAACGCTTAGGATGTACTTATAATGGTCTGGAGTCAAGCCAGACTAACGCTCAAAGCAAGAACAAAATATTTTTTTTTTATCAAACATTCTAGTGCTCCTCCTCCTCCGCTGGACAGTCTTAATTCGTTGAAAAAGAAAAAAATGGAAACTAGAGGGTTAAAGTCCAGTAAACTCTTCCAAAAAACATTCTAGAATCAAAATAAGAGTATGTACTTCAAACAAAGACAAAAAGCTTTTCTGGAAGTATCCATTAACCAAACACCAAGATGGAATTAATGAAGGTAAACAAGAAAGAAACTCGGTCAAGCCCGATTATAACATACTCTGCACCAACCAAATTATACGTTCAGCATATATTTGCTGCAGTAGCAGCTGAAAGCAGCGCTGCTATTGATCTGCAGCAGCGAACAGTCTTTTGATCATAACTTAACAACAACTTGGCACCTCTGGTACAGAGTATAAATGATGTCAGCGGCCTATAATCCACACCAAACAATACATTTTTCGGGATGCATAGGCAGTTCTTACAATGCTTTTGGCTGCTCTTCACACCAAATACGGTAATTTCGTTTGTTAACGTTTCCATTCAACCAGAAATGAGCTTCGTCGCTGAACACAATTTTCCGATAACGAAGTGAATGAATATTTATTATAGAAATCCAGAATCTGCAAGCGTTGTTCCATTCATGCGTAGATTATAGACCAAACTGCACATGTTTGGCTGTAACTATGGGTTTAAGAATGTCCTATAGAGAATGGAAGAAAAAAAGAAAGGAAAAGGAATCTCTCTGGAAGCGCAAATTAATCTGTAACATGCTTAACTGATCCTGCTTTCGGATGTAATTGTGCTTGGTCAAATCAATCGTTTTTCTGTTCGGCTCAAGAATATCTGTTTTTAAACACGGATATAATCCCGTACCGAATTTTTTTTTTCGAGTCTAGCAGTTCGACTCTTGTTTCTTTGAATGCGGAACCCAGTTAATGGAACCTTCTAAAATGTACATTTCCTTTCTCAGGGGTTCAATGACCACTATATTATGCACATGGATTACATACTAAATTTTTGTAAGTCCTGCCGGTCAGCATTTTTATTTAAATTTTTACTCCAACATTTTTCCTGAAAAAACGTTCACTTCGGCATGTGCAGCTTTTCTCAGTTAGGTATGAGAGTATAAAGACAGGTCATGAACGAGATTATTTTCGTAACTTCCTACAATGATTGTTACCTATACAAATATAACAAGTAAGTGCGCTGCAGTCGATTGACCCGATTAAAAATACCCTGTTCATTGTTTCCAAATCGGAAATAAACTTGATCTGCTTACGGTATTCACCTACCTTCATGCTAAAATTTGTGGCTGTATCTCTTAAAGTCTCAGAGATCGAGGCGTTCATACAGACAGTCAGACGGACAGACGGACGGTCTGACAGACGGAAAGGCGGACGCACGGACAGTCGGACATTTCTACACCGACTCGACTGTTCATGCTGATCAAGAATATATATACTTTATGGGGTCGGATATGTTTTCTTCTCCCTGTTACATACATTCGCACAACTTCATACATTCACAGCATCCATTTATAATCGGAACAGGGTATACAAATTGTATGTACGTTTGTGTAGGCTATGTATCGACTGCGTTAGCCGGTTTGAGTGTGGATAAGAGTCATCTTTAGAAGATGCCTAAGCTTTCTTACTGAAGTTCGACTTTATCTTAATTTCCCATTTAAGCTAGCAGTCACAAAAATTCCCATGGCTTGGGTAATAGCGGCGCTACCAAGTTTGAGCTGGTTATCAATGTTATATTTATGTTTGATGAACAATATATATTTGGATCAAATCAAAAATTGTTGCAATAAGTAATTGGACAAAGCCTCTTGATAAATGCTCTTAAGTACTTACAGCAGAACATTTTTGGAATATTTGAAACCAAAATCACTTCCAAATAAAAAACTTCTTTAGTGACATCCTAATTAAAGTTACTATTTTGGCTACTCTACACTTGTATTCAATTTGAGAACTTATCTATAGATTTTATTCTGTTTATCGCTGGTCTTGCCACGTTCAGACGTTTGTGTAACTTATTTGGTGGCAGGACAAAATCTGACCTCAACAGTAGGTCAGACGTACAAACATCCAGTTCGAAGTGGCACAAATTTGGCAACTTGCAAATTAGGCCAGCGCCAAACTTTTGAGTTTCTGAGCGAAAATCGTTGAGGTGCTGCAAAAGTCAAATGGGAGCAGAGTTGAAATAAATTTGTTACATCAAGAATACCTCTAATCGAATTATCCCACTTTATTTAATTTAATTTAAGTTGCCAGCATCATAATTTGTAGCCCAAGAAAAAGTTCTAAGGACTTTTTCCTGTCGAATTAAACTAACTTTTCAACGGCTTTATTAACGACCATTGCCATAAGACAGTTGTCATACAACTTTCTGCCATTTCATTAAGCGACTGATAAATGAAAACCTTTAAATATTCAAATAAGCAAAGTTTCTCTTTGTTCTCCACCTCATCCAACCAATTTCTAATTTTTAAAGTGAGTTTAAAAATTTAAATGCTGTGGTTTTTGTGAGAGGCCATTTCACCTTAGACACGCCAACACACACACACACACACACACACACACACACACAAGCAGACGCCAAGGGAAGAACGTGAAAAAAGTTTTGACATTTCAAATGTTCCTGACAACAACAGAAACAACAGCAACAATGAACATGGGGCCAATGTTAATAATAACTGCGCGGGTGTAGAACCAACCGCAAGACGAATGAGGAGCAAGAAACAGAGCAACAGGAACATGCCTTGAGGTCTACTTGTGTTCAAGCTGCTGACGTTGACGTTGACTCAACGTAGCAATCCCGGACATGAACACGAGCTCGGAGACCCCGGCATATGACTTTGTGATTTCTGCGGGGCGCTTTTGAGCCAAGAAACCGAAAAGAAAATTTTTACTCGAGCTCTAATTTATGTTTGCCAGCGAACAGTTGACGTTGCGGTCTTTGTCCCAGTCAGTCAATTTATTTTAATTTCTAGCCAGAGGCGATTTATTTACTATCATGTTTAGCCAGACAAGCTGTGGATAGGGGGCGGGGGAGCAGTTATTAGCAACATTGTTTGGGTTTTGCCAATTGAAGAAGTGAACACTGAGCTTGTACATAACACGAAGGCAGACCAGCCAAGCAGACTTCAGAGGCTGTCGATAGCAGCAGCTAGCAGCCACAAACAGATACCGACTTATCTGTCAGAAACATAGCCAACGGGCTAAAGCGAAAGCTGAGCTAATAGTTTGGTTAGAGCAAAAAGGAGACAGATGAGATATGTACACCGAAAAAATTAACGATATGATCTGTGGCTCAATATTATATTATCTCACATTAATAAAAAGCCGATATAGTATACACTTGAAAATGACCTATGATCTGTGGCTCAATATTATATTATCTCACATTAATAAAAAGCCGATATAGTATACACTTGAAAATGACCTGTTCGAAAATATCAAGCTGATCATTTCGAGCATATAAAAAAATAGATTGGAAATGACAGGTTAATCATCCTACACAACTTTCACTCCACTCTGCCAATAAAGGCTAAACAGGTTAAGAGAATTAGAACACAACAAATAAATAATTTCTAATATTTAATTTTCCTTACCACCCTTGACTGCGGAGCGAACTCCTCCATCGGACACCCATATGGGCACACGCCGCAGAGCGTACTTAAATATTTCTTAACGTTATTTGAAGTTTCGAATGAAACACTATTGGTCTCCTTAAATTTTTACATTGTTCATACGTCACTTTCTCTTAATGGTCATAATGAAATGATATAGTTTCGAAATGATATGAAACGAGAGCGTAAGTTAAAGTCGGCCCTGCCCGAATTCGAAATACCCGTTACTCAGCTCAGCTCGGATAAGTATGCAACATTTTTTTAGCTCGGCCATTTATTATCCGATCCTTTTGAAAATTTGTGAGATTGTAAATATTGGCCACATAGACTACACTGCAAAATCTGAGCTCGGGAGGGGGCGTGGCCAAAATTTGAAACAAACTTGATCTGCCTACAGACAATACTAGCTTACGTATAAAATTTGGTTGCTCTAGCTCTTCTAGTCTCTGAGATCTAGGTGTTCATACAGACGGACGGACGGACGGACGGACGGACGGACGGACAGACGGACATGGCTATATCGACTCGGCTGTTGATGCTGATGAAGAATATATATACTTTATGATATCGGAGATGCTTTCTTCTGCCTGTTACATACATTTGCACGAGTTTAGTATACCCTTTTTACTCTACGAGTAACGGGTATAAAAACTTACATTGGCCAAAATTTCAAATTAACCAGTCCAGATCAAGTTGATATGATATTTTTTTTCTGTGTACTTTTTTTTCGAATGTTATGTGCCAGTGATGAGTAAAATTCAGATCGCTGGTAGCCTTTAATGGTAGGTTTTCTCTGCCTTGATTTTGCTATTGGCATCACGATTTATCGAAAAGATGCAATATGATGTTCAAATTGTCGGCATTGTTACACAAATAGTTTTCCGTAAATTGTAAAATAAGAATTGCTGAGAATCCCATGGGATTAGATGATGTTTCCCTAATTTCCTTTAATTTTCAGAGTTTTTTCTTGATTGATTGTAGTTTGCAGAATGATATCAAGTATTTGTTTACCAAAATTCATTTATCAGCTTTCAAAGCTTTTTATACCCGTTATTCGTAGATCTCTGGGACTAGAAGAGCTAGAGCAACCAAATTTTGTATGTAAGCTCCTATAGTCCGTAAGCAAATCAAGTATATTTCTAGTTTTTGTCAGGCCCTTAACATAATGTTGAAATGTTCACATTAACAATTTAACAAAATAATGGGAATCCGATGGCAGTTCGGCTTTAGCATTTATCTTGTATTACTAGTAATGTAGGATGTGCGCACTTTGTCTACAAAGCGGCCATGCATATGGCAAAGTAAACCAGACTAATGAAGGAGTAATCCATTATCTAATGTCGATTTCCGCCGCTAACTTACGCTCTCGTTAACATTGGCTTATAATTTCTGATTTGATCCTCATGCGTCATCTATAAATATCTATATATCTTTGATACAACTCAGTAAGTGTTTTACCAAAGATTTATACTATAGATATTATAGATGACACATGTGAACGAAAACACGATTATTCCTGGTAGCTGACATTGGCTACCAATTTTCGATTTGTTCCACATGAGTCATCTTTCATATCTATAAATCTTTGATAGAACGCACCAGGCTTCCCATTTTGCTTACTGCAGCACACTTTTCGAGCGACTTTTACTATCCTTTTGCCACTTAACAGTTAGCGGATTGGCAGAGACAGATTCTGTTGTGCAAAGACAGACATCGGCTCTGCTTTTTATTTTATGTTTGTGATTTCTGCCAAGCTCGGTGAGATTATCTAGATCTCTGATTAAAAACCCGAGCTGTAACACATAGTGGAAATTACAGAATGATAGATGAAATCATGAATCAAATAAAACTATTATTAAAGAAACAAACTCCCTCGCCTCTATCTTATATACAGCCTTACATACTATTTTAGTACTTTTTGTTTGATTTATATCACAAAGCGATATAATTAAAAATTTGGTGAGGCCTATATACGGAACCAATAAATCGCGAAACTAAATGCATCAGGTAGCGACACCGCAAATCCAGATCGGCTCGAGTACGCGATTAAAGTGCAATATGATCTGTTGCTGGCTAAAAAATTACTAAAACTCACCAAATATAAAAGGTGGCACATCAATTGTTGTGCCAATTCCCCGCCTCTAGTGGACAAGTGGTTAATACACCGAGGTGAAATATAAATGCAGCGTATGAGATGGTTCTACCCAATGGCTGTAGTTTAACAGACGACTGGTCCAATCCATAGGCCTTTATGAGTCTCGCACTCTGAATTTTTATACTCTGTACCGTAGGTACATCAGGAAGCATCTCCGACCCTATAAAGTATATATATTCTTGATAAGCATCAACAGCAAAGTCATGTCCGTCGTGTACGTCTGTCCGTATGAACGCACCGATCTCAGAGATGGTAAGAGATAGAGGTTTGACATGAATGGGACATATGCTTCTTATGTCTGAGCGAAATTGGTACAGAGTATGTTATAGTCGGGCTTGACCGACTTTCTTTCTTGTTTTACTGTGTATTCTTCAGGAGATCCAACGAACTCACGATGAACAAGCATCTGATTGTTGGAGCTCCACACATTTAATGGATAACGACTCAATTGCGAATCCTAATACTTTAGTTCTTTGCATTCATGTCATATGTATCTTTTATATACAGACAAACATTTTTTAAGTCTCCCCAATACAAAATTAGATCAAAAATGTCTTCATAAAATGTTTTACTTCCACTCGAGCTGTCACAGCTGGAATGCATCACTGATTTGTACACACAATACTTTTGCGTCAACACTATTCTATTTTTCTGTCTGGGCCAACGTGCAGAACATGTTTAATCTAATAAAGTCGCCAGCTAGAGCTGGCTTGGCTCTATAAAATGGTCGCCATCTAAACTCTCCTCCACGACCGAGTGTCATAAAAAGACGCTAGCTGCGACGTAATAAGCGTATCAAGTGCCCCAGGGATATATATAGAAATATGTATTTGCGGACATATGTGTGTGTGTGTATGAGTTGGGTCTTCTTGGGCCAGACGGTATGGCGTCCTCGCAGTTAAGTGATGGATAAATGGTGGATAAAAATGGCTCGTAACTACAACAACAACAACAGCAACAACACACACCGAGCAGGGGAAACTTCTGTATAACATGAAAATTTGATAAACGAAAAGCATAAAAACAACAGGGCAAAAGTTCGATGTTTGCCCTGAAAGTTTTGTGTGTGCGTAATTTGCTAATTACCTAAATGGTGGGCGAAAGGTAGCCAACAATTTAACAGAAAGTTACAAGGTTTGTGTTTTAAAAAGTATAGCATACCTATTGGGGCAAAGTTTTAAGGGCTCAAATTAATTGAACAATTGACTTGAACTAGATTTATCGCTGGAAGGGATGCTCATATTTTACCCCTGAACTAAATTAGAATTCTGTCATTTGGTTGCAGTGCTTGCCGCTCAGCGTGACTCATACAAATCGAAGGATATGGGCAGCAATAATAATGCCATTCCAACTGCAGGCGAAACGACTGCAACTCCTGCTCCCAATAGTGTTGTCGGAAGCGGAAATAGCAACAATGCCAACGGAAATAACAAAAATGGCCATGCAACATCATCAGCAGCCTCATCCTCGTCATCAGGCGGAGGTTTGGGCTCAATGACAACCGTTGCCAGCAGCAGCAGCTCCAGCTCAACCCTCATAACTGGGATTGCTAGCAGCAGCTTGCATAAGGCAAGCAGCAGCAGCAACGCAATTGCCTCGCCAGCTGCTGCTTCCGGCGGAGTCAATCGCAATAGCATTGAACTGATCGAAGATGCACGTAACACTGGGCCCTATTTCGACAAGGCTGCCTCCAAGAATGTCACCGCCCTGCTGGGCAAGACGGCCTACTTGAATTGTCGTGTCAAGAACCTGGGCAATAAAACGGTGAGTCAAACAGATAGTCCAAAAATTGCATAAAAATGTCTTCAAATGTCAATTATTCAAGACAGCTCCGAATGTATTGTTCTCACATTTTTGTTTCGTAGTTTGCCCATCTTTATGTAAGTGTTATGTCATTGCCATCAAAATGCCATTTGTATTGCCGTTGGGGCCTAGAGGGGAGGTTCCACTGTTTTGGATTTTTTAAGCTAATTAGCACGTGAAATGCGCCCACATGCTGGCTTTCGGCTAATTGTTCCTGCTGCCAAATACAAAATGATTAATTATACCCAAACAGGAAACAGATTTTACGTTATTCAACTTTCTCATCCTCGTCGTGTGCGGAAGGAAATGCCGCAAACATTTCACAAACACAATCCCCCACCACAATACTTCCGGCCTAGGCTTCACTTCACCCACCTGGCCAACTATACAAATCGAGTTTGCTCGAAAAAAGCAGCAACTGCTTTCGTTTTGCTTTTGGGTTTAGTTTTCCAAACCTGCGCCGAAGTCATTTGGCTTCCGCTACTTCCGGCGGCGTCTCTGTGCTTATTTTCCGTTAATAATATGTTATAGGTCCACATGCCAAGACCAAACCCAAACGTTTCGAAAAGTTGCTGGCAGCCTGTGATTTGATGTAGTTTTTCTTTTTTTTTTTTTGGCTGCGCGAAAGAGTTGGTTGAGTTGCGGTTTTGAAAACTAATTTGCGTGATTATTAAATTGTAGGGCAAAAGGTAAAGAAGAAACGGTGGAAGTGGGCTGAGGCAGGACTGACCGAAAAGTTTTTGCTCTGTAAATGTCATGTTAATGTAGGTCAGGCGGTCTGGTTGAAAAATTTACTTCAAAATACTTTCTTTGAGAAATATATAAATAGCTTCAAAACTATCGTTATGCTATTAGAAAGCAGAACTTTTTTTATAAATTACGAAGCCCGCCTACTTTAGCTTTGTTTGGGGCTTTTCAAACTTTTCAAAAAATGCGAGAGCAATGGGCTATAGACGAAGACGAATAGATTTGCATTTAGCGCCTAAGGCAACTAAGCATAAACCAAACGGAGATAAAGTTCGTGTTAGGCTTGGAAGTTCTCTTTGCGTTATTGATTGGTTACTAAAATATTACAAATTTAGTCATATTATAAGTTTATAAAGGCTAAACATTTAATCATCAGGAAGCATCTTTAATAAGCCCATTTTGGTCAAACTTGAAACAGGAGTCCGGGAAATGAGTGTCTATCAAAGTCTCTGGAATGCTCTTCCATATATCGTATGTGTGACTTGTGTAAACGAAACGAACCAAAAAAATAAGAAAGTATTCAAATGACTGGGTCTGGTGTAACAGATAGTGTGTTCGCAAAGTTATTAGTTGTTAAGCCTGATGTCGATCATAGCGTAAAATGCGCTGACATGCCATAACGCCCGAGGACTTATCTTCCAAATGAAATTTGGACATAACAACCGAATAAATTTTGGGCGATATGACCGAAATGAGAGCGGACAATAGACCCAAAATTTGTTTGGGCGCTTTCTCCGAAATCAAAACGGACATAATTCCCAAAAAATTTTTGGACATTACGCCCAAATTGCTGAGAACTGAATTAAGGTAGTTTTTACCTTTGGGTTCAATTTTTAATTGCCTCGCAAGAAATGGAATTAAACAAAAAATACAATTGATAAAGACAAACGGTTTTTTACAATATATAGATATCAGGTGAAATTAAATAACATTATTTTGTTGTTGCGGTTTTTGATTTAAGTAAGGCCCAAATACAAGTTAGTCCCGTGGTTACCGTGGTTTTCTCAGGCACGGCTTTTCTGAAAGGGGTAAATATAAAAGGACGTGCTCAAAATTATTGTGGTTGGTGCATCGGCTTTTACGTTTGGGGTATGTTTAAAAACTAGTTTTTTAAAACTTCAAAAACAATAGTTTGTTGGCAGAATATGTAGTCTTAGAATGTTTCAGCTTTACAAAGGTGAATTTGATTATAATCAAATCAAATCCAAAAATACATAATTATGTATATGGGCATTTTCACAGAATGGTCAACCGAGACCGAAAAAATTGAACTAACAAAATAACGATTATGTTAGCTTTTTATTAAAATCAAATATACAATTAATTAATAAAATGTATTTACTAGGGCTGCAAACTGGTTCGGAGTCGAACCGCTCCGGCGTCGGATACTCTGAGAATTTTCGGAAGTCGGAACCGAACCCGAACCGGAGCAAACTAATTTTTCCATGCCGAACTCGAACCGGAGCCGGAGCCAATAAAATTTAAAAAGGGCTCGGTTCAAAAAAATGTCGCTTACCTTTTTTTCTAGCTGCTGTTTAAGTAAACATACATGATTTCTAATTGATGTTTTTATGTTTAAGGGGGTCGTCTGGTTTAGACAGCCGAATTTGACCTGCTTTTTAAATAACCGTGAGAAGAGAACGCGTAAAGATTTTTCAATTCTGTTTTTTGTAGTTGGTAGGGCAATTTATTGAGAAAAATACAATACTAAAAAAAAGTGAATTTATAGTGAGGTTAAGAAGTTCTCGGCCTTCAAAGTAAGGTCCCCCCCAAAAAAATATGTCCAATGCTCTCACGATAGCGGGAGTATTCTGCATCTCAAAAAAAAAAAGGAAAATCGAGGAATTAGTTAGCATGATTGCCGTTGTCGTGTGAACGTCCAGAAAAAATGGCTGCCATTTGAAAATGAAAAATTGATTTTTCAAACATTTTCTTTTAGTCCAGTGTACAAAAATAATATTTCTTCGGCGATGATCGATGTTCACACTATAGCGCCGTTAATTCTGCGTCGTTTGGCTTTCATCAAAATCGGTCCAGAAAAACTTGAGCTATCGTGCGAACATTTTTTAAAAATATGGTTTTGAGAAAATCCCGTTTTAAGTTTGCAGTTGCTATGAAATTTTTGTCACCTTGTGTCACAAAAAAAACTACTTCGAATTTTGCAAAATCTTTTTGGGAAAATAGTTGTTGCGATTAACGACCTGGTCTTAATTACTTCAGAAATGTTTGTTAGCCGGCTCGAGGTCGTATGTATTTTTTGTGCTTTAAATAAATAAAACACAGTATGTTTGGATTCTCCGATATATTTCGATGTGCCGTCGGCATTCGTCATCTGGGAGAGGGCACAGCGTCCAATCAGTCAGCTGTGGAGTTTGAGAAAATATTTTTGAATATCTAAGCTAAAAAAAATTCTAAAAAAAAAATTAAAAAACAAAATTTCTAAACCACAAGACCCCACTGTAACCACTGATTTTTAAACGGACATAAAGCCCAAATTTCATTTGGTCCCAATGGGGCGTTATGTCCAAAATGAAAGCGTACCTATCACCCAAATGAAATTACATATCTACATACTTACATACTTAAATACTTACATACTTACATACTTACATACTTACATACTTACATACTTACATACTTACATACTTACATACTTACATACTTACATACTTACATACTTACATACTTACATACTTACATACTTACATACTTACATACTTACATACTTACATACTTACATACTTACATACTTACATACTTACATACTTACATACTTACATACTTACATACTTACATACTTACATACTTACATACTTACATACTTACATACTTACATACTTACATACTTACATACTTACATACTTACATACTTACATACTTACATACTTACATACTTACATACTTACATACTTACATACTTACATACTTACATACTTACATACTTACATACTTACATACTTACATACTTACATACTTACATACTTACATACTTACATACTTACATACTTACATACTTACATACTTACATACTTACATACTTACATACTTACATACTTACATACTTACATACTTACATACTTACATACTTACATACTTACATACTTACATACTTACATACTTACATACTTACATACTTACATACTTACATACTTACATACTTACAACTTACATACTTACATACTTACATACTTACATACTTACATACTTACATACTTACATACTTACATACTTACATACTTACATACTTACATACTTACATACTTACATACTTACATACTTACATACTTACATACTTACATACTTACATACTTACATACTTACATACTTACATACTTACATACTTACATACTTACATACTTACATACTTACATACTTACATACTTACATACTTACATACTTACATACTTACATACTTACATACTTACATACTTACATACTTACATACTTACATACTTACATACTTACATACTTACATACTTACATACTTACATACTTACATACTTACATACTTACATACTTACATACTTACATACTTACATACTTACATACTTACATACTTACATACTTACATACTTACATACTTACATACTTACATACTTACATACTTACATACTTACATACTTACATACTTACATACTTACATACTTACATACTTACATACTTACATACTTACATACTTACATACTTACATACTTACATACTTACATACTTACATACTTACATACTTACATACTTACATACTTACATACTTACATACTTACATACTTACATACTTACATACTTACATACTTACATACTTACATACTTACATACTTACATACTTACATACTTACATACTTACATACTTACATACTTACATACTTACATACTTACATACTTACATACTTACATACTTACATACTTACATACTTACATACTTACATACTTACATACTTACATACTTACATACTTACATACTTACATACTTACATACTTACATACTTACATACTTACATACTTACATACTTACATACTTACATACTTACATACTTACATACTTACATACTTACATACTTACATACTTACATACTTACATACTTACATACTTACATACTTACATACTTACATACTTACATACTTACATACTTACATACTTACATACTTACATACTTACATACTTACATACTTACATACTTACATACTTACATACTTACATACTTACATACTTACATACTTACATACTTACATACTTACATACTTACATACTTACATACTTACATACTTACATACTTACATACTTACATACTTACATACTTACATACTAGCCACAGAGCGGGAAGCAGAAGGTGCCCATCCTACGTAAGGGTGGACGCAAGGCGGACACAAACCAAGCAAAATGATTAGGTTTATCCAACTAAACCTTAATCACTGCGAGGTTGCACAAGACCTTATGAGACAAAGCGTTATTGAACTAGGATCGAACGTGGCGATCGTGAGTGAACCGTTCCGGGGAAAGTTTCAGCGCGACTGGATATGCGACCTCTCCGGAAAGTCTGCAATCTGGCCTTGTGCAACTCCTCCGCCCCACCTGTCTTCAACACAGAGGTTCACCCACTTTGTCCGAACCAAGTTGTCCGGCCTTTGGGTATACAGCTGCTACCTACCACCGAGTCTTAGCATAGCCGAGTACTGCTGTGTCATGGACGAGCTATCTACAGACATCAGAGACCACTTTCCGGCCGTAATAGCAGGTGACTTCAACGCCTGGGCTGTGGAATGGGGCAGTACCACTACCAACTCCAGAGGCCAAGCACTCCTCGAATCATTCGCGTCTCTGGAGGTTACGTTGCTGAACAGCGGAACACAGCAGACTTTCTGCCGGGATGGGAGAGGCTCGAACATCGACCTGACATACATCAGCAGCAGTCTGGCTAGCTCAACAACGTGGCAAGTTGGGCAGCACTACACTGGAAGCGACCACGAAGCCATCCTTTTTTCAGTCGGAGAAAGGAACCCACACCCGCCAGCACACCTGCACCGGGGCAAACTGTACCGCACGGAGACCCTTAATACTCAGCTTTTCGCATCTGAAATCGGCCAGCTGGAGGTGTATGGCTCAGCACAGGAGAGGGCCGAACAGCTGATGTGCCAAGTTGTATCTGCATGTGACAGGACCATGTCGCAAAGAAAGATATTCAGGTTACATCACGCGCCCAATGTTCTGGTGGAACGACGAAATAGCTGGTGCGAGGGCAGCTTGCCTAAGAGCTAGGAGGCGTTACCAAAGAGCACGAAGAACCAACAGAGCCAATAGTGGAGAGCTCCAAGTTCTGTTTGGAGACGCAAGGAAAGCGCTCAAAAAAGCAATCCGATCGAGTAAGCGCGAGTGCTTTCTACAATTATGCGACTCAGCCGAACAGGACCCATGGGGAAAGGCCTACAAGACGGTGGTCAAACGGCTCCACGCGAACAGGCACACTGCACCGTCTGACAGTGCCATGCTAAGGGAAATAGTGAAGGTACTTTTTCCCCACAGGGACAACATCCTCTTCCCACTTCCAGCGGTGCCACACTGGGAAGACTCACTATGTTCCCTGGAGCCAATAACAGCAGCAGAAGTGTTGGAAGTCGCAAAGAGGCTCAAGCCTAACAAGGCCCCTGGCCCGGACGCGGTCCCTAATAGAGCCGTGAAGCTGGCAATTGCGCTTAGACCGCAGTTGTTTGCAGACACCTTCACCCGGTGCCTAAGAGAAGGCATTTTCCCTGACAGATGGAAGCAGCAAAAGTTGGTACTCATACCCAAAACTGGCAAACCTCCAGAGGAACCCTCTTCCTATAGGCCGATCTGCCTGATCGACACTATGGGCAAGGTGTTTGAGAAGCTAATCAGCTCAAGAATCGAAGCAGCTATTGAGCGCGGAGACGGACTCTCGCCGTGCCAATTCGGCTTCCGAAAGGCGATGTCTACTGCTGATGCCATTTCTAAGGTGATTGGGATAGCCTCGAAAGCCATCGAGGGAACGCGCTGGAAAGGGGGAACCAAACAGTATTGCCTCGTAGTCACCCTGGACGTAAAGAATGCCTTCAATACAGCATCTTTTGGCAAAATACTAAATGCACTCGCTTGCTTTGGAGTCCCGCTATATTTGGTAAAATCTATCTTAAGCTACTTCGATGGCAGACAGCTGCAGTACGAAACAGATACTGGCACAGAGACGTACGATATAACCGCTGGTGTTCCCCAAGGCTCAGTCTTGGGACCGCTTTTGTGGAACACAATGTATGACGGTATCCTTAGACTGCCACTTCCGGACAACACGCACATGGTCGGGTTCGCGGATGATGTGGCACTAGTGGTGGTGGCAAAAGAACTGAAAACGGCAGAGATAAGGTGTAACGCTGCAATCAACAGGACGGTGCAATGGCTAGCCAGTGTTGGTCTAGACCTAGCAGCTCATAAGACCGAGGCTGTTCTTATCAGCAGCAGAAAGGCGGTGGAGACAGCAGAAATCCAAGTTGGCGGTGTGACGATCACATCCAAGAGGGCGATCCGGTACCTTGGAGTCATGCTGGACACGCGACTCAGCTTCCGTGAGCATCTCCAATCGACAAGTGACAAGGCAGGAACTGCAGGGAGGGCATTGGCCAGAATCATGCTCAACACGAGAGGTCCGAAACAGGGGCGACGGCTGCTCCTTGCGAGCGTACTTAAGTCTACCATTCTGTATGCTGCACCTATCTGGGCGGAAGCCATGGAGATTCCCAGCTACAGCAAGGGTGTCCGCTCCGCATATAGAATATGCGCGCTGAGAGTCTGCAGCGGCTTTAGAACGGTGTCCGACGACGCTGCTCTCGTCATTGCCGGCATGGTGCCGATAGAGACACTGGCCCTGGAAGCGAAGGCCTTAGCTGACGCTGCAAAGTCTGAGCCAAGAAGAGCATTGACGAAAGAGGAAGCCAGGAATGACAGCATCCTTCGTTGGCAGTCCAGGTGGGATAGGTCAACTAAAGGACGGTGGACGCACCACCTTATCCCCAAAATAAGAGAGTGGATCGAGCGGAAGCATGGCGAAGTCAGCTTCTGCCTCACCCAGATGCTCAGTGGACACGGGTGCTTCAGAAGCTATCTGCACAGGTTCGGACACGATACCGCGCCGGAGTGCACTTGGTGTGAAGGAGGCCTGGTCGAGGATGCAGCCCATGTCCTTTTCTGCTGCGGGCGCTTCACAGCCGCACGAGCGCAGTTGGAGTCCGTGGTTGGTGAAACCATAACGGCGGAAAACCTAGTGGCGGCGATGATGGCAAGATCCGAGGTGTGGGATGCAGTGAACTGCTTTGCTGCCCACACTATGGGCGAGCTCCGCAGACTGGAGAGGCAAAGAGCGAATGCGGTATAGGAAACGCCATTACCCCTGCGAAGCATTGCTTCGCGGCCGTCCCGCAGGGGTGAAGTTTCGTCTCTATATATCGCCTAGTTTTCTAGTTTTTTAAGTTTTTTAATGGAAATAAAAAAAAAAAAAAAAAAAACACATACACATACACATACACATACACATACTTACATACTTACATACTTACATACTTACATACTTACATACTTACATACTTACATACTTACATACTTACATACTTACATACTTACATACTTACATACTTACATACTTACATACTACATACTTACATACTTACATACTTACATACTTACATACTTACATACTTACATACTTACATACTTACATACTTACATACTTACATACTTACATACTTACATACTTACATACTTACATACTTACATACTTACATACTTACATACTTACATACTTACATACTTACATACTTACATACTTACATACTTACATACTTACATACTTACATACTTACATACTTACATACTTACATACTTACATACTTACATACTTACATACTTACATACTTACATACTTACATACTTACATACTTACATACTTACATACTTACATACTTACATACTTACATACTTACATACTTACATACTTACATACTTACATACTTACATACTTACATACTTACATACTTACATACTTACATACTTACATACTTACATACTTACATACTTACATACTTACATACTTACATACTTACATACTTACATACTTACATACTTACATACTTACATACTTACATACTTACATACTTACATACTTACATACTTACATACTTACATACTTACATACTTACATACTTACATACTTACATACTTACATACTTACATACTTACATACTTACATACTTACATACTTACATACTTACATACTTACATACTTACATACTTACATACTTACATACTTACATACTTACATACTTACATACTTACATACATACATACATACATACTTACATACTTACATACTTACATACTTACATACTTACATACTTACATACTTACATACTTACATACTTACATACTTACATACTTACATACTTACATACTTACATACTTACATACTTACATACTTACATACTTACATACTTACATACTTACATACTTACATACTTACATACTTACATACTTACATACTTACATACTTACATACTTACATACTTACATACTTACATACTTACATACTTACATACTTACATACTTACATACTTACATACTTACATACTTACATACTTACATACTTACATACTTACATACTTACATACTTACATACTTACATACTTACATACTTACATACTTACATACTTACATACTTACATACTTACATACTTACATACTTACATACTTACATACTTACATACTTAGGTAGGTAGGTCCCACACTTCAATCGCAGTTTTGCAATTGAGTTGGCTTTCGATGCTTCTACCGTCCAAAAAAAAAATCATATATACTTACTTACATTCATAAGTACGTACATTCACGATATCTATACATACATGTTTCCTTCTATTCGATATAAGCATCAGGTCAATTTTAAAATACCCTCTGCAAGTTGTTAATTAGCTCATGTGATTCCTCACTTTGCAACACATTTTGAAATAGTTAATAAAGTTTATCTCTCAATCAGCATCTACACACATTATGGACTTTCTCATTTCCCCACTCACACAAGAGCATTTCAAAATTTACGCTTGTAAAAGAAATTAATTTGCTTGGGTTGTCAGCTTAAAACCTAATTAGCTTTCAGTTTTGTGGCCGACCACAAGGCAGCATCCAGCAACCTCAAGCTGCCTTCCGCCTACCCAAGTAATACATCATTGCCGCCGAGATTTTGCCAGCACCTGGGCAGAAGTGAGCAAAAAATCCGCATGCTACTGTTTAATGTGTGTGTTTACCCGACACCGTCCATAATGATAAACAGCGAACGGATGCTGCTGTTTTCTACATTATTAATGGCGTTTTTCATTAGAGTCTCTACAAGCCAGCAAACGGTAATGAATTTCGGAATGGATTCGGCCTGCCTCTCTGGCAACAGAAAGAACGGCCTTCTTAATAATTTATAACTCCAAATAAAAGGATATACGAATACATTAGGGAGCGACTGACTGATACCTTATATACATAATTTATATTAATATTTCTATTCTGAAATTATGCCCAACATTTACAAGCCAAATTAAGTAAGAATTGGTTCAATGCAATGCTGCAAGCCCTCTAAACTTCTGCTGAAGTTCGATTTTTTTGCTTCCAAGATATTATAAATTTGTTACTGGCCATAAAGGCACAAGTTTCAAGGTCAATTATTTATATTTTCATAAACGCTTTCCAAGAACTTTGGAACTCTGATAGTGTCAAGGCGAATAATCGAGCGATTAGTTTTAAGAAACTTTCACGTTAAAATATATTATTTTAGGTCGGATTTCAAATATAAGAAACTGGTATTTCACTGACGAAAATATGGCGCTCTAGTAGGTAGCAGATATCGATCGGGCCGTTCTTGATATTTGCGTTCTTAAAACCACATTAAGTTAAAAATATCCATACGTTTCCCCCAGCCACTGGACTACTGCGCAGCCATTTTAGACCGCTGGAACGGTCTTCTTCTGTTTCAAAAGCAAGAACAGAGAGTTCCTCAAATTAGAAAATCAGTCTCAAAAAATACAAAACTCAGCTCGAAACTTAGAGACTCGCTTGCGTAGGTAGACAGATAGACAGGCAGCCAGACAAACTAATAGGTCTGTCTATTAGCCACCAACAACTCAGCTAATAATGGTGATCAAGAATATATTTACGGACCTGTTCCAAATGCCGAGTCGGGTTTCGAGTTAACATTAGCTTGTAGAGCTTAAAAAACCAATGTTATGAGGAAGGTAACAAGCCTTTCAACGTTTACCGGATTAGGTTTGAAGAAAATCAGAACTCCTTAAGCAGTTGAAAACGATAGCTCAATGTCAATTAGATTTAGTTCGTCGAATATTGACGACCTGATCGAGTGACCACAAACATTTTTCTTACGTTTCATAAAAAAACTTTAAAATGAAATAAAAACCAACGCTTATACGATAACCGACTCGGAATTGGAAACAGAGAGTCTGGTTTGTGGGGTCGGAAATTGTAATAACCTGCAGAATATTCAAATTGTCAAGATATCTGTAACACAAAGAGGAAAGCATCTCCGACCGTACAAGCTCTTTTGCAACAAATACGCTACACATTGGTCGGAACCGGCAGCCTATAGCTGCCATAGGAAAATCAGGCTTTGGAGGAAAAAACTACATGAAATTGTCTCTAAACTTTTTAACTCATACACTGAAAAAAGAAATCAATCCAAAACGGGATTGAAAACCGGATAGTCCCTGATATTCTTGATTCGATCCCGGAAAATATTGACTTCTCTCCCATTTTTTTTTGTATCCCAAAAAAGGAGAACACTTTAAGCCTGCTCGGGTATTAACCTGTTTAGACCCGTTACTCGTAGAGTAAAAAGGGTATACTAAAGTCGTGCAAATGTATGTAACAGGCAGAAGGAAGCATCTCCGATATCATAAAGTATATATATTCTTCATCAGCATCAACAGCCGAGTCGATATAGCCCTGTCCGTCTGTCCGTCCGTCCGTCCGTCTGTCTGTATGAACACCTAGATCTCAGAGACTGGCAGAGCTAGAGCAACCAAATTTTAGATGTAAGCTAGTATTGTCTGTAGGCAGATCAAGTTTGTTTCAAATTTTGGCCATGCCCCCTCCCGCCCCCGCAATAAAAAATGTTGAAAACCTCCCACAATTTTGAAGATATCGAGCTCAGCTTTTGCAGTGTAGTCTATGTGGCCAATATCTACAATCTCACAAATTTTCATAAAGATCGGATAATATATGGCAGAGTTGAGAAAACGTTGCATACTTATCTGAGCCGTATGAGGTTATTAAACACTAATTGCCTTAAGTAACGGGTATTTTGAAGTCGAAGTGGTTGTCTATTTTTTTTTAGAACCAGTGGACTATAAGAAGAAAAACGCTGCGATCATTTGGGTAAAGCATACGCAAGGCTAAGAGACCTTTCCGTGTTGTCCATCATCTATGTATTATTTAAGCTCATATAATTTAAGGAAAATCAGGAAGAAAACGACCCTTTGTATATTATATCTTTTCGAAGAATACAACTTCCAGCACTCACGCTGTGCAAATTGAGCTGTAAAAATGTCAGAGATTTGTTTTTTTTTTCGTACGTCTGTTTATGTTTGCTAAAAATAAAAACATAATAAATAAAAAACAACGAAAAAATATCGATATAGGAAAATTTTACGATACTGTAAACACGCATAATGCGCATAAACTTTGGGCAAGGGAGAAGCTGATAATAAGCAAAGTTTGCGGTTGGCTGGGAGTGGAGTTTAGAGCTTGGGATACGGATGTAGGGGCGGATGGAGGGGGGGGGGGGGGGGGGGGGGTGCGTTAGAGGTGCTCTTAGTATAACCGTTTCAACACTTGGTGTTAATTACATGCAACTTTGCTTAAACAGCGGCAAACTTTACCCTTGAGCGCTGCTAAATAGCACCTGAACCCCACCGACCCTCCTCTTCTTCAATTTCTTGTCCATTAACTTTGGCAGCGTTGTCGTCGTCGTTAGGCAGCATGTTGTTAAGCTGTTGTCATTGAAATTGAAAATGCTCACAGCTGACGTATGACACGCAACTCCCACTTTCCTCCACAGGCAACACCCCTAAATCAGCGTCACTTAAAAATGTTGCGCCTGGTGCTTAGGCAGGAGACCAAAGTTAAACAGCAGGTGGTTGCCGCAGCGGGAGTGGCAGTGGGAGTAGTGAAAGGTTTTTGGCCTGATGTGTGTGTTGCCTTCAATTTGTCTGGCATATTGGATAAGGGTGGCTACCTCTTCTTCCCCTTGTTGTGCCATGTGTGTCAAAGTTTTTTTTTGGAAAAAAAAACAAAAAAAAAACAAAATAAATAAAAGAAAATCATATAAAGTATTTCAAAATAAATTTACATTTTCCACGTGCCACTGTCACAAAGCCAAGTCAGGCCCCCACGACCCACAACCCCTATATCCTTGACTTTTGCAACTTTTTGCCTAATAAATTCAACTTTCCAATGAAATCTGTTTTGCCTTTGCAGATGTTGTTGCAGGTTTCATGGGTGCGACATCGGGATATCCACTTGCTAACAGTTGGTCGCTATACCTACACATCGGATCAGCGCTTTCGTGCCATTCATCAACCGCAGACAGAAGACTGGATGCTGCAAATTAAATATCCGCAACATCGCGATTCGGGCATCTATGAGTGCCAAGTGTCCACCACGCCTCACATGAGTCACTACATTCACCTAAACGTTGTTGGTAAGTACACACTGTTGTCTCATTTTCGGTCTTTTCGATTGATGCGAGCTGTGCTAAAATTTTCTATGAAAACTTTGGTTTAACTTGTAGGACCCTTTCTGTAGTGCCATTATTCAAAGCACGCAAGCCATAATAAAATTGAGAAGCTCAGCTTCGGTCTTGCCACTTATTGATGGGTCACGATGGTAGTTAGGTACACCACTTATTCCATATTGGCCTGACTTGGCTTCTTCTAACTATTAAATTTACGGAAAATTGTATTTGCCCATGAAGAAAACGCGCTGTATGGACGTCAAAAAGGTGGTGGTTCCATTTCACAGACCATGAATGCTGAAGGTATAACAAGCTTATTTTGAATGAAAGATAATTTTTATACCCTTGCAGAGGGTATATATTAATTAAAGGAATCATTTCCGACCACATACAGTATATATATTCTTGATCTGCATGACGAGCTGAGTTCATTTAGCCTTGTCCGTTTGTCCGTCCGTCTGTTTCTATGTTATCTCCTTCTTCAGTTTTAAAGCTATCGCGACCAAACTTAGCACGAAGTCTTCTAGTACAAATACGCTGCACATTTGTCGGATCCGGTCGAAAAACTAGTTCTAGTGAGAAAAGATTTTTTGTTTTCAATACAAACGTGTCCGAACTCCATATTTACTAGCTTTCTATGCTTCTTCAAATTTGGTCGAAATCGGACATCTATATCGAATAGCTGCCATAGAAAAGTAATGTTAGTAAAATAGTCTTAGTAAGAAACACTTTTTTGTTTTCAATGTAAACCTCTTTAAAACTGGCATTTATTTATTTTATAAGATTTCACACAATTCTTCAAAGTTCTGTCAAAATGACTACAGCTGCCATAGGAATAATCGGTCGAAAAACTAGTTTTAGGAAAAAAATGTTTGTCCAAACTTTGTATTTATTAGTTTGCTATGCCATGATTCCGCTAAGTTTGGTCGAAACCGAACATGTATATAATTATGTTTAATAAAAAAATATAGTTCCTTTATTGGTGAATTCTTATATGAGAAGATTACAATATTAAAATGTCTGTTGTGGTTGGAAGATTAAAGTAAACTCTGGTTCTAGAACTGATGTTGTCGCTTAGCAAACCTCGGCTAGGAGCTTTTGGAGAGTGAAGTTCAAAAGCTTTTCTCTCTTTTTCTCATTTCAATATTTGAGAGGAGATTTCATCAGAATTAATTTGAGCCGCGTCGGCAGTTTGCTCTTGGTAGCAATAACGATTGGGGGACGGATGATTTTGTCTAGGTTTTTATGCTTATGCTCACTGAGTCGCCCTAATTGTTATTGTCACCAAAAAATAGGATTCTTATCACAATTGCCTTTTCTGTGGCGGATGCTTAGATTTTTATTTGTGGGATATTTGGTTACTAAGCACGTATGCTGCTTGATTATTGTAAGTGTGTCAGATTGGTGGAGTGGCGAATATGTCACTATATAATTTAGCTGTCGTCCAAAAGAAGAGTCATTAATAAGTAGTCTTAGTGAGAAAAACTTGTTTGTTTTCAGTGGAAATGTCATTCAAATTAGAATGAAAGACTTGCTGCAAGGGTATGCAAACTTCGGCTTTCCTCTATTTTTATACTCTGTACCGTAGGTACATAGAGTGTTATAAGTTAGTGCAAAAGTATGTAACATCCAGAAGGCAGCATCTCCGACCCTATAAAGTATATATATTCTTGATCAGCATCATCAGCCGAGTCATGTCCGTCATGTCCGTCTGTCAGTCTGTCAGTAGCAGCTGCTACTGCAGCATCAAAATGTTATGCTGAGCGTATAATTTCGTTGGTACAGAGTATGTTAAAGTAGGGCTTGACCGACTTTCTTTTTTGTTTTTATACTCTGTACCGTAGGTACATAGAGTATTATAAGTTTGTGCAAAAGTATGTAACAGACAGAAGGAAGCATCTCCGACCCCATAAAGTATACATACTATATATTCTTGATCAGCATCAACAGCCGAATCATGTCTGTCTGTCTGTCCGTTTGAACGCACAGATCTCAGAGATGGTAAGAGATAGAGGTTTGACATGTATGGAACATATGCTTCTTATGTCCGCAGGCAGATCAAGTTTTTTTTCAATTTTGGACACGCCCCCTCCCGCCCCCACAATATGGAAAAAACATCATATCTCCCACAGTTTTAAAGATAGATGGTTCGTTCTTTCCAGACATATTTACTTATCAGTATTATTTATCCACCAAAGGAATGGTAAAGATCGGATGAACGGTTGTCGAGTTATTATCAAAAGACTGTTCGCTGCTGCAGCGCAGTAGCAGCGATGCTCTCAGCTGCAACTGCAGCATCAAAATTTATGCTGAGCGTATTATTTCGTTGGTACTTATTATGTTATAGTCGGGCTTGGCCGACTTTCTTCCTTGTTTTTAAAGTGTTAGTAGGGAAAACTATGTTGTTCTCAATGGTAGCATGTTCAATTTTTGCAAAGTTTTCTTAAAATCGGATGACCATAGCATAAAGCTGTCATACGAACGATCGATAGAAATACAAGTTTTAGTAAGAAAAACTGTACCTACGGTACAGAGTATAAAAAACATAGTGTGTACACCGCCCCATAGGGCCCTATGTTTCCGCTCAATCTTTTGATTACTTAATGGTAGTTTCTACCCCTGGCAAAATTTGTTTATTTATTTTTTTTTTTTTTTGCTTAAAAGTACAGTTATGGTATTGAGAACATTCAGTAAAAAATTTACGCAGATCCGACAAGTATTTTTTTTTTGGGAATATTTTTTGTGAAGGAAAGTCTACAAATATGGGCAAAGAACGTATTTATTTGGTGTGTGGTAACTTTAAAGTCTGTTTTATCGAACAAACGAATATAAAATTGCATTTTAAAAAAACCCGGGCTAATTTTTCCCCTTAAAATCACTTACTTAAAAAAAAATAATTTTTTGGTCGACCCTCGATCGTGTAAAACTTTATTATCGAGAACGACAAAAAGTTTATCGTAGAAACGAAATAGTGTGCTGAGATAGCCGAAAAATGCCAAATCCGCCACAAATTCAACATTTGGTATTCTGTGAAGGTAGTGTCACACCTTTCACCAGCTGTTATTTGTGTACAAATAAACTTTATGTGAATTTGAAACCAAAAAAATCTGCTGATTCTTATTTTATTTAATTCCCTAACTCTATAAATGATTATTTATTTATATTATAATACCCAAAATTATTCTAAGACATTTTTATCCTCCTTGGACCGGGCAAGCAACAACTCCGTTGCAGGTCGTTCTGCACTACAGGCTGCCGCTGGAGTCATTTTATTGAGCAAACTGTCCCAAAACTGAAGGGCGGGCAGGTTTGCCAAGGGCCGCTCAATGGCACCACATGCAATTGCTCAAAAAACTGGCCGACCGCACCTGCTAGTTTCTGCGACTCTCTTGGCTACTCCACTCTGCCGTGTTTCCCCCTTTTTGCTGCCAAAAACAATGAATTAGATTCGGTTGGTTTGGTCATTAAGTACGCGATACTTTCTCTTTCTCATGATAGCGCTTCAACCGTTTCTTACGAACACATTTCTTGTCAGACATTTTCTTTCTCTACCGACCGTCAAAATAAATAAATTTAATTAGTTTGGGCGCCCAAACAAAACTCGTACAGCTGTTCAATAAAATCCACACATTGAGAAAGAGTGGCAACGCCACGTCGCGACGTGTGGATTTTACTACCCTTTGTTTGTTTGTCTCCGTACACAATGTAAGACGGCTACTGTCAAACTTTTTTCGAACGATTTTACAGTGCCTGTTTTGTATGGAGATTTCCGTTTCCGAGCGCTTTTTTGCGTTCTCCGTATATAGCTTTAGCTAAAAACTTTCAGAAAAAAATGTCATGTTTTATAAAGAATATCTTACTTGGAACTTTCTTTAGAATTTTTTTTTACCCCGTCTTGACGCACTTTACCCCTAATTTCTCGGGAACCATTCAACCGATTTGAATGAAATTTTTTTTCAGTCCGAGCTTATACCCAAATGAATAAAAAAAAGTATTTGGGAAAAATTATAAATTAATTTTAGTATGTCGAAATCAAAAATCAAAAAATCAAACTGTAAACGCGAATATCTCAAAACAACTTTTTTTGAATGTTCCGAAAAAAAAATGTAGTAAATATTGACCGATTTCAAAAATTTTTTTTGTCTTACACATAATTCCCACCATTTTCGCACCTGCCTCGGAGAACCCGGTAGATTCAAAAATAGCGAAGCTAGACCGATTTTACGAAGAAAAAAAGGTAAATTTTCGAAATTTTGACTTTGCAGCCCTACCTACGTCAAGCCTCTACGTTTGTGCGAAAATCACATCAATTCTGAGCACATCCTTTTTTAGTTCATCCATTTTGGATAAGCCGTTTCGGAGAAAAATTCGGAACCATTGAACCAACTTTTTTTTGCCCTGCTTTGACGGGCGCTACAACAACAACTGCAACAACAATAGCAAAACCCAGAATTTAATTTCTAGTTTTATCAATTATCTATTGAATAAAAAAAACCGATTGTCAATATCTCTTATAGTTTTTGTGTAATTCAATTTTTAGCGAAGCATTAAAAAATGAGGCTCAGTAAGATAAAGTTACTCAAGGCAATTAGTGTTTAATAACCTCATGTGGCTCATATAACTATGCAACGTTTTTAACTCTGCCATTTATTATCCGATCTTTGTGAAAATTTGTGAGATTGTACATATTGGACACATGCATACACTTACTTCGACTTACAGAAACATTGACCATTTAGGGTATTAACAGCTCCCAAAAATTATGCAATTAATCTAATGGGCAAATATCTTCATTACCTGCAGGAAAACAGATATTAGCAACTTAAAAACTTTAGTTCGAACCATCTTAGTGTATCGCGGTTAGTCCATTAACGGCATTTTACATGTGAATTTGTTCTATTTTCTTGCTTGCAATGAAGCAGGTTACCAATGAGATTAATGGCATAATTTTGGTGAAGCTTGTAGTACCCTAAATGGTCAATGTTGTTCTAAGGCAGTTGCTTGTACAAAAATAACCATTGCCCGCCAACCAAGGCTATATTGGAGAAACCGAATTCGCAGCTTGGTCTATTTTTAGGATCTACTTTATGACTTACATGGAGATGTTCGTGGGTGGATCTTTAAATGGTACTGCATCTCGCGGTTTTTTGGCTGAGGAGTAACATCTCTTAGGCCCACGAAATGGCTTATTGTGCCATCATAAATTTAGTTTTTAATAAAAATCTACCGTGGCGGTTTTAAAGATATTGAAGAATTTGTGTTTGACACCTTCTGGAGGTACCTTGACGAATTGTACGATAAACGCGATTGTTTGATATTACGTTCCTAGTGTCCCTGTCTGTGTTTGCTGAATTTTGTATATTTTTGGTCGGAACCATTAATAACTACATTCAAAATTGTTGTCGCTTTGTGTTGCTAGTACAAAAGTTACCCATAGAACGCGAACCTAGGGTACAGATGAAAAACTGGGTATGAGGCGATGCTTACAGAAGTGCCTTCTATCGGAATTTATGGGTCTCATCCCGGGTTTTTATACTCTGTACCGTAGGTACACAGAGTATTATAAGTTTGTGCAAAAGTATGTAACATCCAGAAGGAAGCATCTCCGACCCCATAAAGTATATATATTCTTGATCAGCATCAACAGCCGAGTCGATATAGCCATGTCCGTCTGTCCGTCTGTCCGTCCGTCCGTCTGTCCGTCCGTCCGTCTGTCCGTCTGTCCGTCTGTCTGTCTGTCCTATGAACGCACAGATCTCAGAGATGGTAAGAGATAGAGGTATTGACATGTATGGGACATTTGCTTCTTATGTCTGCAGGCAGATCAAGTTTATTTTCAATTTTGGCCACGCCCCCTCCCGCCCCCGCAATTTAGAAAAAACGTCATATCTCCCACAGTTTTAAAGATAGATGGCTTGTTCCTTCTGGACATACTTAGTTATTAGGATAACTTATCGATCCGCCAAAGGAATGAAGAAGATCGGATGAACGGTTTTCGACTTATGAATCGATAATAAAATGCTCACATAATATTTTTCAGTCATGATAAATAACATCAATGAAAAAAATTATTATTTTCACACGTGTAAATAACATTTTTTTTCACAAGAAAAAAATTATTTTTTTCATGAAACTAACACGAACATTTTTCACACGCATGATTCTATCACGCGTGTGAGAAATTTTAGCAGCCTTCTGTAAAAAAAAACAAGAAGAAAGTCGGTCAAGCCCGACTATAACATACTCTGTACCAAGAAATTTTGTCTTTTGATCATAACTCGAAAACCGTTCATCCGATCTTCTTCATTCCTTTGGCGGATCGATAAGTTATCCTAATAACTAAATATGTCCAGAAGGAACAAGCCATCTATCTTCAAAACTGTGGGAGATATGACGTTTTTCTAAATTGCGGGGGCGGGAGGGGGCATGGCCAAAATTGAAAATAAACTTGATCTGCCTGCAGACATAAAAAGCAAATGTCCCATACATGTCAATACTCTATCTCTTACCATCTCTGAGATCTGTGCGTTCATACGGACAGACGGACAGACGGACATGGCTATATCGACTCGGCTGTTGATGCTGATCAAGAATATATATACTTTATGGGGTGGAGATGCTTCCTTCTGGATGTTACATACTTTTGCACAAACTTATAATACTCTATGTACCTACGGTACAGAGTATAAAAATATTCAGAAAATTTTTTACACGCGTGTGAGAAATTTTGTGAAAAAAATTTGCTCTCATTTTTTTTTACAGAAGGCTGCTAAAATTTCTCACACGCGTGATAGAATCATGCAGTGTGAAAAATTTCGTGTTAGTTTCATGAAAAAAATAATTTTTTTCTTGTGAAAAAAAATGTTATTTACACGTGTGAAAATAAAAATTGTTTACACACAGTATTTTTTCTTTGTGTTAATTTTTCGCATGTTAAAAATAATGTGTGTTAATTTACGAACCCTGCTTATTATCAAAAGACAAATTTTCTTGGTAAAGAGTATTTTATAGTCGGGCTTGACCGACTTTCTTTCTTGTTTTTTAGTGTCGTACTGTGTAATATATAAATATAATATCGAAATAAATCGATTTAATACGGTTGGCCCATATTTGTGAAATTTGCTCGGTTACTAGATCAAATGGCTTACAAAACTGTATGTTCGAAGCAGTTGCCCCGTTTATATCGAAAATGAACGGAATCCTAACTTGAGAAGTTCACTAGGTCGCATTTATGAAATTAAAATCCGTTTAACATGACAAGCTCTTGCCAAGTCCTCTCCAGCCCCCACAATGATATATATTTAATATGCAAATGTCAACGTGTAGCTTAACTTTCGGCCATTATATATAATCAGCCGAATTTGATTGTACCACCAGCTTCTGTCATAGGTATATTTGGGGTCGGCATGCCGTTATCAATTCTCAAAACGGATCACCGAGCGAAAATCACGAGCAAAAGCTAAGAGGGTTTCTAAGTTCATTTTAACTCTCCTCTTTTTTTATTGCTTCCGAACTAATTCGATATAGTTGAATATGACGGCCTGGTTTGCGAGCTATGAATAACTTTTGTAAGAACTCGGTAGTAAAACATAAATGACAATCTAAAAATATTATGAATTTTCCTAAAGGTATAATGAGTTAGGAGTAGAAGGGCTTCTGCCTACGGGAATGGGCAATACTATCAATTGCAAAACGCCCGTTCATAGGTAGGGTGGGTTTAGATGCAAGGCTGCTAATCTTCAAATTACTGATCGTTATTTATAAATTTTTTTTTCCAAAACTGCCAAGTAGCGAGAAAGTTTGGGAAAAGTAAAAGTATATTAATGAATTTTTGAAAATGCATTAATTTGCATAATTAAAGTCATTAAGCTAAACTCACAGCATTCTCTTGCTCTATGTTTATAGAAATACTTAGAATCATTTGAGTTTATTGCAATTAAATTGAAACTGTTTTAGAAATAAAGGCGCCTAAAGCATTAAATAACGTTGCAAAATGTGAAATATAATTCCTTCCTCCCCCATGCCTGGCAACGCGCATTCGAGTGCTTTCTTTGGAAATAAATTAAACGTAAATGTAAACGCTGGGCAAAGGGTGAAGTCATTGTCTTCAATTCCCCTGGAATTTCAGTGGACATCTTTTGAATTTTCGCGAACACCTGAGTATCTCCATTGAGTCTCCAATAAATAAACACTCAAAAGTTTATTTACAGCTAATTCCCATTTCGTTTTCAGCAAAGACTATGTTACATTGCGTTTCCTTCTTCTCCAATTGCAGAACCGTCGACAGAAATTATCGGAGCACCTGATTTGTATATAGAAAGTGGTTCAACTATAAATCTCACCTGTGTCATACTTAATTCACCAGAGCCGCCTGCCTATATCTTTTGGAATCATAACAACGCTGTAAGTAAAAAGTTTGGCCAGGCAATTACTTTGGGTTATCATTATCGCTTCCTCTGGCGGCCAAAATTGGGTTGGATCGGTCGGAACCCTTTAGTGTTAAATTTAGTAACTTTTAAATTAGCTTTGCTTTTCCCCCCTTTTTTTTTATTAGCAAATGCCATTCAAGGCAGGGAAGAAAAAGGTTTTAAATGGATTTTGGTTTTGTTGTCTGAGCCACGTTTTAGTTTTCCACTTTAGGTGTTTTCTACGCACTTCATGCTTTAGGATTTTGCCTTATTCTATTGGGGTTACGGGCAACAGAGAGTGGCGAGGCGGGAGCCGGAAAGGGTTGCAGGTCTGGCCATTGTTATGTCTTTTCTATAGAGTAGGGGGCAGCAAAAAATTTGCCATTAGTGCCCGTTTTTGCCTTGAACAGATTTAATTTTATTGTTTTCCTTTGAAGCAATCCTTCTTATTTTTACTCTTACTTTGCATATTTGTGCAACAGTGCGTGCGGGTAATCTGGCCTCAGTTTTATGGCTCACAAAATGAATCTAATTTCAACACAAGAATTTTGCAAATGTTTGTTCTCTTCTTTGGCAGATTATCAACTACGATTCACCGCGAGGCGGTGTCTCCGTCGTAACCAATAAAGGTGAGACGACCACCTCATTCCTCTTGATTAAATCAGCGCGTCCCTCCGACTCCGGGCATTATCAATGTAATCCATCAAATGCAAAACCCAAAAGCGTTACGGTACATGTGCTGAATGGTAAGTAAAATCAACGACAACACACAAAAGACACGAATAAAAAGAAAAACTGGGAATGATAAAGCGTAATGAGAATGGCGGGAGCAGAAATATGAACGCCATAAAGAGGCGAAAAATGAAAGCTTAGAAAGTGAGAAAGCAGCAAAGCAGAAACATGCTAATCAACCAGACAAAAGAGTTAAAATGGCATCGCATTATTACGGTCCTTTATGAAGGAAATATGACTGAAATAAAATGCTTCAGCAGTCCGACTAAAATAGAAGGAGAGCTGAACAGACGCTGAAGTAAGTGGTTAAGGGCTTGAGATGTGTTTTTAAAGATAAAAGATAAGATTTAATATATTTATCAAAAGTAGATGGAACAGATATCTTAGCAGAGAGAGAGAACACAAGGGTTATGCAGTGTTTGACCGGCCCCAAACGCGAAATAAACTCTCCACCGAACTCGCCTCTCAATTAGGCCATTGTTTCAGCCAAGTCCAGCTCTTCCATTATGGGCGAAAAAAGTTTGTAGTCGTAGCACGGTAGCGCTCTCCATTCACACTAACGTTCCTGCCTTTGTTTGTTTTAATTGTTTAAAATTTATTTTTCACGTATTCATTCAACCAGAAATGAGCTTCGTCGCTGACGATGTTGATTGATCATTGATGTTTTAGCAGCCTTGCATCTAAACCCACCCTACCTATGAACGGGCGTTTTGCAATTGATAGTATTGCCCATTCCCGTAGGCAGAAGCCCTTCTACTCCTAACTCACTATACCTTTAGGAAAATTCATAATATTTTTAGATTTTCATTTATGTATAGTTGTTTTACTACCGAGTTTTTACAAAAGTTATTCATAGCTGCAAACTAGAAAATATAATAATATATACGTCAAGTAGCATGCATAATATGAAACAAGATAATAAGGCACAACAAAATTCCAAAGTTAAGTGACTCTAAAGCTGTATCATCATAAATTAATTGTGCTTGTGTTGTTTTCGTTTGTTTATAATGTTACTTTAACTTTAATTACTTTTCAACAAGCAGCACATGAATTTTTGGAAGAATTGGCTAGGAACAATTCAGCTGAAAGCATTTTGTATTGGCACAAACGTTTTAAGATTTTTTTCTTTCCTTTCCCTTTTCCTTTTATACGATCATCTGAGTTGTTGCCAACAAAATTTTTGTAAATCACAATCAAATCAAAGAAGTGACCCACTTATGCCGGGAGAGAACGAATATCGTTTAATCGCCTCTTTTGCGTTGACACCCCAGAAAGCTTTTGCTTAAGACTTACTAAGATCTCGTGCTCAAAAGCTTCGTAAGTTCTCCAGCCACAGTGGGCACCTGTTGTACACTTACTAATAATCAAAGAAGGCCTTCTTGATGTAGGATATTGTCGAGAGTTGTTGTTGTATATATTTTTATACTCTGTACCGAAGGTACATAGAGTATTATAAGTTTGTGCAAAAGTATGTAACACCCAGAAGGAAGCATCTCCGACCTCATAAAGTATATATATTCTTGATCAGCATCAACAGCCGAGTCGATATAGCCATGTCCGTCTGTCCGTCAGTCCGTCTGTCTGTCTGTCCGTATGAACGCACAGATCTCAGAGATGGTAAGAGATAGAGGTTTGACATGTATGGGACATATGCTTATGTCTGCAGGCAGATCAAGTTCATTTTCAATTTTGGCCACGCCCCCTCCCGCCCCCGCAATTTAGAAAAAACGTCATATCTCCCACAGTTTTGAAGATAGATGGCTTGTTCCTTCTGGACATATTTAATTATTAAGATAACTTATCGATCCGCCAAAGAAATGAAGAAGATCGGATGAACGGTTTTCGAGTTATGATCAAAAGACAAATTTTCTTGGTACAGAGTATGTTATAGTCGGGCTTGACCGACTTTCTTTCTTGTTTGGTTAAAAGTTTGTTGTACATATTTTAGTTGCTATGCATCACTTATTTGCTTGATTGTGTACTTGACATCAATTATATTGAATTTTGTTCTTTTAGGTTTTTCGCATGTGTTGCGGTTTTGCCAACTGGTTATTCACTGTATTTTGTGTTCTATGTGCGTTTGCTTGTGCGTTATTAATTGCACTTAACGCTGGTCCATGCTATGAATAACTTTTGTGAGATCGGGGGGTTTTAACATTTATTTTGTAGCAAAACTGATAGGCTCAAAAAAATTATTAACCAACAAAACTTAACAATGCTTTGCACATCTGAATTTGGACAGAATTCTCGGCCACCGTTAGGCCACTACGCCCACTTCTTTTCACTACTCTCTCTCTCCGCTACGAGGTTGCTAGAGCTTTTCCTCTACTCTCGTCTGGATAATATCGGATATCACACCGCAGTAGAGAAAAACGACTCCCTCGTCTGAAATTAAATTTTAAGCGGAACCAACGGCTGTAAGGCATTGGAAATTTTTGATTGCTAGAGCGATCTGGATTACCTTTCTTGCCGTATGGATTTCAGGGAACTATTGGATTAGCCAGTTTTGCGCAAGCGTCGCAGCTGGGACAAACACCCTTATTTTCCTCTCCTGAGCAAAAGAATTTCTTTTTTTTGACGACTTTCTGGCTTTCTGGCACGCCTGGGCAAGATTGGACCGAGGAAAGCTTTACCCTTCCTAGGCTTCACAAGCTGGTTAAGCTGGTTCTAGATGGACAATATCACCATTTAGAAGGCACAAACGTTATTCCACACAATTTCACATAAAACAAGAAAGAAAGTCGGTCAAGCCCGACTATAACATACTCTGTACCAAGAAAATTTGTCTTTTGAGCATAACTCGAAAACCGTTCATCCGATCTTCTTCATTTCTTTGGCGATAAGTTCATCGATAAGTTATCCTAATAACTATATATGTTCAGAAGAAACAAGCCATCTATCTTCAAAACTGTGGGAGTTATGACGTTTTTTCCATATTGCGGGGGCGTGGCCAAAATTGAAAATAAACTTGATCTGCCTGCAGACATAAGAAGCATATGTCCCATACATGTCAAACCTCTATCTCTTACCATCTCTGAGATCTGTGCGTTCATACGGACAGACAGACGGACGGACAGACGGACAGACGGACATGGCTATATCGACTCGGCTGTTGATGCTGATCAAGAATATATATACTTTATGGGGTCGGAGATGCTTCCTTCTGGATGTTACATACATTTGCACGACTTCAGTATACCCTTTTTACTCTACGAGTAACGGGTATAAAAACAACCTATAGTATATACATGTAAATATTTCTCTTTACACAGCCCAAAATGCTAAGATGGGCTTCTTTCAAATCTTGGCCCGTGTGCTTCTTATTTTCGGATACAGTTAACTGACGAATACGAACGGCAATAATTGAGAAGCTTTAACATGGCTGGTACTAATTGCTAGGGAAGGTGACCGAGGTTGTAAGTTTTTGTGAAAGTCTGTTTAAAGCAGAGATGGGCATGCACACATATCGTCACACTTTTCACACGCATACAAGCACCACCGACGACGACCGAACATTCGTGTTCTATAAATAGCTTTCAATGCTTAAAGCGTACGTGTGATTTTGTGCAGTCGGCCGCTGCATAGGAACGTCGCGACGCGCCCATCTCTGGTTTAAAGTTATGACAAAGCATAATATGACTTCGAACCGGCTAAAATGTGCAGGTCTACTTAGCATAAAGGTCGTAAAAGCGATCACATTTGAAAATCCGGACTTCTTGTATAGCAGGCACACACCCTACATGTTGCACCACACACGACGCCTACTTTTTTTATGCCCCTGAAACTAATTTGTAATTGAAAAATTTGGGTTTAATATCAAAAGAAGGTTTAATATGTAAACCTATCTAGCTGGCTGCATCACGCTCCTGAAATATTATGATGTTTGTAGTAATGTGAACATTTTTAAAATTTGAACATTTTTAAAATCTCTAGAAGAATGTCAAAAGTTTATTATGTCGGATTTCCATTATTCCTTCCTAGGGGAATGCCCTTCGAAAAGAGAAAATGTTAGCTAGAAAAGAATATGTACCATGAATCTTACCCTATTTATAATATTATATGAGAAAAAACTCTTCTGTCCAAGATTGAATTAAGGTAAGGAATTACCATTATATTAGGGAAAGGATTCAAATTCCCAAAAAATCGTTGGATGGAGCATAGCGATTCCCACTAAAACTCTTCAGAGAACTGAACCGAACCGTTTTTATTTGTGGTCTTTGGTTCGGTTCAGCATTTCTGAAAGAAAGTCGGTTCGGTTTGCGGTTCGGTTCGCTAGCTGGAATAAGCGGTTCTGTGTAGAACCGGTTTGAATCCCTGGTATATATAGATGTATGACTATCGATAGCATGAGTAGTGGCGCTCATCAGCTGCTCTAAACTGAAATCGTACGAATTTGCTGAAATCGCAATTCGCAAAAATAAGTGAAAGCCGGAGCATGGCTGTAATATTTATTTTAATTACATAAGGCAACCAAATCCGTCTGTCCGGATTCCAAATCTATTATTAGTTTATTCACATCACCCTCTGTTTCCAAGATATAGCTGAAAATATGAATTTTGTATGTAAGTCAATATTTTGAGTTGGAGGAAATGCAGCGCCATTTATGGAAGTTTTTTCTTGTAGCCTTGTGTTATTAAATAAAATTAAAAACAAATTATTTGTTCTTATCAATATGTCATCTAGTGATCTCCAGTATTAGCGCAGTGACCATCGGCAAAGCGGTACATGTGGGTCACCAAGCACTGGTTGGCACACGCATCCTTTCGGCTACTAGTGTGCTTCGGCGGTCGGTTGCGTCCTCGAACTCCTAATCAACAATAGCGAACTCCATTAAAGAAGGTTAATTTAAAGAAATGACACCTGTCTAGAAATGCTTTGCAGATGGCATTTTAGAGTGGTACTGGTTTCTGTTTATTAGCGTTTCCAAGGCATCATTGCTTCACCTTATATAAGAGCAACAACAACAAAAAAACAACCTCAATTATCGATACCCGAGTCAACCAGCCAGCGAGCAAAATGAGCATGTCATGCTGTCTAGCTTGTGTGCCTCACAAGACAGTTTTTAATGCTTCTGCGTGGCGCCACTTACCATTGAATAACTCATGGGAGCAAAAAGACAATACGGACTGCCCAACGCTGCTTTAAACTAATACAATTAATTATAATAAGTATTTCAATATGTTGCGGCATTACTTTACACTTTTGGCAAGCTCTAAACTGATCCACAATCGGGCTGTGTTGACTAAATTGGAATCAGAGTCCCACAACTCGCTCTTCCCTTATACGGCCTTTATTAAAGCTAAATAATCTTTATTTACTAAAGTCAACTTTGGAAAATGACATTAGTCGACGCTTTACGGCAAAATCTTGTTTTTCGTGCGTTCATTTCAATTTGTTCGTCTTCTTACTCAAATTTACACACTAAAGATCTATTCTCAATGATCTATATACGTCAGTGCGAAATGAGGCGTTAACAGTAGTTATTGGCTATATAATTGCTTACAGAAAGTAGTGGCAATATGTGGTCTCTTTTCGCGTTGAGTAGAAACTGGATATGGAACTGCGACTCGGAATAGTAACGCATCAGTTCTTATACTGTGCAAAAGTATACAACAGCCAGAAGGAAGCATCTCCGACCCTATAAAGTATTTACATTCTTGATCAGCATCAACAGCTTAGTCGATATACGCATGTCCTTCTGGCCGTCTGTCTGTCCGTATTAACGCACAGATCTCAGAGATGGTAAGAGATAGATGTTTGACGTGTATGGGTCAAAGACTTCTTATATTTGCAGGCAGATCAAGTTTATAATCCAGTTTAGTCACGCCCCCTCCAGCCCCCGAAATTTTGAAATAACGTCATATCTCCCACAGTTTTAAAGATACATGGTTTATTAAAGTTATGATCAAGAGACTGTTTGCTGCTGCAACGCAGTAGCAGCACTGCTTTTAGCTGCTACTGCAGCATCAAAATATATGCCATGCGAATTTGCTGCCGTTTCGCTTCGAGTGGATATCCAAATCACATAACATTTTAAAAGTGGGAAAAACTTCATTCTGCGTGGCACATTTTTATGTCTTTGACTAACAACTTGGGCGAATCTTGCTTTGACACTGAAAAGTGTATTATAAGTATGCCCGAAAGTTTGGAACGCATAGAAGGAATCACCTTCAACTACATAAACTATAATTGTTCTTGATCGGCATGACGAGCTGAACTGACAATTGAGATTTGTCCGTCCGTCTGTCCGCTTCTACTCAATCTAGTCAATTAGTTTTGTAGCTAAACACTGAAAAAAAAAATCAATCCGAAACGGGATTGAAAACAGGGTAATACCGGATAGTCTTGATCCTATCCCGAAAAAAAAAGATTTCACTCACAATTTTTTTTTTAATCCCGAAAAACAGGATTATTTTAAGCCCGCTGCGGGATTACCCTGATTTCAATCCCGTTTCGGATTCAGATTTTTTTTCTGTGAAGAGCTCAAGTTTTGCGAAGATGTATTTCCTAGCTGCACTCTGCTAAAATTTGGGAGTCGCTTGGATCGGATGGTTACTTGTTCAGCAAAAATAAAACAAAGCTAATGCTGCCTTGTGCAGCGCTTGTCTGCAATAAAGGTTTTTTGAACAAGTGCTCTCTTCAAGTTCCCATGCAGCATCAATTTGTCCACTTGCTGTAGTTGGCGAAGTCTACTGAAGATAGGAATGATCTTGAACCAACTGAAAAAGTTTCTAAGCAGAAGTAGCGATATAAATTGTGGACATTTTGAAATAATTTCTCTCCTTGCACCATTAAAAATTTCCAAAATACAAATCACGAATTCTCTACTATCGTCTTCACCATCTCAGTCTTCTCTGCGTCGCCAACGGCTTCGTCTTCCAGTGCTGCCTCTCTGCACAGCACCTACTAGACCCGATTCGAGCATCTGACACAATCATCGCTAAAACACCAGGCATTAGATCCACCTTAGGCAGAAGCACTTAGTCCAAAATATGAACCCTACACAGTTCTTATCACAGACCCCTAAAACAGCCGAAAGAGAAGACGACCATTAACATCAGAGGTATTGCTTAAAATGTTTTAAGCTGTCGTAGCTCTGAAATTTAATTGTCATCAAATGCTCGGTCTGTCGACCTAAAATTTAGTATATGCTCAGATAATTAACGTACTTGTAAATAGTCCAGCTGATATTCGTATGTAACGGGTATCCCTGAGTAACGGTAACATCAAACTCGAGCAAGGCCGACTTTAGCTTACGCTCTCGTTTTCCTAGACTGAATTTGATGTGTTGCTGCAAGCTTTAGGTCGCTTCAACAGTTAATCTTTTACCAAAAGCTTCTGTCAACATATCGTACAAAAATCTAGTCTAACAAACCCCATAAAAGTGCACGTAACCCAAGAAGTGCGACACAAAAGCACAACCAGGGCATGAAGTGCTAAACAAGCAAAGCGCTTTCGAAGAACTCACCTTAGGAGCATGAGTGAGGTGTCAATAAGTTTCCGTCCATGTCTACCATAGATTGTACTTTAAGCACTTTTCGACTAAGTGAAAAACCGCAACAAAAGAAGTTTAAACTTGGTGAATGGCAAGGAGTCGAGCACAAAGCTCACATATTGATTTAACACTGACTTGATACTCCACTTCAGAGTTTGTCAGCGGGAGCTAATTGACAGGCCAAATTTAAAGGGAAAAATTTCTTTGAGCCGATTCTTTCCCCCAATATGACACCGAGCTGGGCTGAACTAAGTGAAAACTACAAAAGTGGCACGTGCAAATTATACAGAATGGAGAGGTCACCGCTCGCTCCGTTAGTCTATCTGTTGGTGTTACTGGGATATTGTGTGCGTAGCAGTAATCATTATGCGCACAGAAGTCCCCGCCCCACCCCCGACTCGCCCAGCCACCCATCAGCAATTGCACTGCAAACATAGCTGGAGGGAATGTATGAGGACGTTGAGTGACAGCACACAACAGTAAAGGGTTCGAGTGCTTCAGCTTTGGCACTTAAAATTATATCCATGAGATGATCCTTTAAGCTAGAGAAAAATTCCATTCCAGCATTAAAATTTCTCTTATTCTTAAATCCTTTCGATTACAAGACATTGGTCTCATCATAATTCAACGATTCAGTTTCATTAAAACTGCTTCCTAAGAGTATAGAAACTTCGTCTCGCCGACTTCACTGAACATCTTTCTGTTTGCTTTGAGCGAAGCGCTGTGACATTTTCCGCAAGTAGTTAGAGCGGG
Source organism: Lordiphosa fenestrarum (assembly GCA_035044985.1). Taxonomy (NCBI): domain Eukaryota; kingdom Metazoa; phylum Arthropoda; class Insecta; order Diptera; family Drosophilidae; genus Lordiphosa; species Lordiphosa fenestrarum. The sequence goes on from JAWNNO010000660.1 coordinate 142,396, forward strand.
TCTCTCCTTGCAGTATCTACCATGCGTGGCACAGGAAAATTATGTTTATGTTGCGCTATCACCTCCTCCCACTCGTTTCACTCTCGCTGCACGCCACTTCCTTTGCGACTTCCACTAATGTCAAGTTGTTGTCGTCATTGTTGTAGTCGGAGCAACCGTGTCTGCTAGATAATGTCACAGTGCCTGGCATTTGGCAGAGACCAAGTCACCACACACACCCGCACACACTAACACACAAAAACCTTCTCGGAGGTGGAGAACTCATTCTTGTCACCATATTGTGCATGCAATGCGCGTTGTTTCCGTTAACTGCTTTGGCACACTTGTTTCTGATTATTATTATGTTTTTGTCTCCTGTTCTGCTACTTTCGCTATTGTTGCTTGCCTTCACATGTTGTTTGTTATTGTTATTATTATTATTGCATTTGTTGTAAGCCCAACTACATTGTGTTGTTGCTGCTGCAGTCCAAGTTTTTTCTCACATGTCTTCTCGTTTTTGTGTTCTTTGCTTTGGTTGCCTCGCACTTCTTTGTTGCTTCACTGTGCTTTGTTTTTATTGAATATGGTTACCAGTTCTTTGGAGGGGGTTGGAAAGAGAGAAATGCCTTGGAGTTATGTTTTTTGCTGGGCTTACCGCAACGTGATTTCCATCAACGGTGTCTTCACCAGTTCCCTCACGGTTAAAACGTTAAACAGTAAAAGCCAAGGCTGCGAAACCGGGTCTGAACCGAACCGGTTCGAATTCGGAATTCCGAATGAGCATAAGCTATATGATCTATTTGCAATAGTTCAGCTCAGCTCAGCTCATGCTCAACTCAAATAGCTCATAGGGTTCAATGCCAATATGAATGGATCAAACAGCTCAGAGCCTCAATATCATAACTGGTCTTGTTATACTCTGTACCGTAGGTACATAGTGTATTATAAGTGTGTGCAAAAGTATGTAACAGCCAGAAGGAAGCATCTCCGACCCTAGAAAGTATATATATTCTTGATCAGCATCAACAGCCGAGTCATGTCCGTCATGTCCGTCTGACTGTCCGTATGACCGCACAGATCTCAGAGATGGTACGAGATAGAGGTTTGACATGTATGGGACATATGCTTCTTATGTCTGCAGGCGATTAAGTTTATTTTCCATTTTGGCCACGCCCCATGCCGAACCCGAAATTTAGAAAAATCGTCATATCTCCCTAGGTTTAGGGATAGATAATTAGTTTCTTCTAGTTAGTAATCTGTATAACTTATCGATCCGCCAAGGGTATGGTAAAGATCGGATGAACGGTTGTCGAGTTATGGTCCAAGGACTGTTCGCTGCTGCAGCGCAGTAGCAGAGCTGCTTTCAGCTGCTACTGCAGCATCAAAATGTATGCTGAGGGTATAATTTCGTTGGTACAGAGTATGTTATAGTCTTGCTTGACCGACTTTCTTTTATGTTTTTATTAAAAATTTCCATTTTATTGCAATATCAAGAATTATTAAAAGCAAGAAATAGAATATGGAGCATAATTTAAATATGTTAAATAATAACTATAGCACGTTTAAGCGCTCGCCGCAAAAATGGTAGGACACATTCACAGATAACTCTTCTAGTTCGATGTTTTCCTTAATTCAAAAATAATTCTCATCGAATTCCACCGAGTCTTCAAAGACAATCTCAGAAAGTATCAAAATGAAGCTTATTTAAAACAATCAAAATTGCAACATAGAATTAAGTGACTGTGTTTTTATAACTAAAACAATCGATATTTAAATACTAAAATAGACTCAATAGTTATTCCACATATAACAAAATACCACAAAATGGCTTTGCTTCTTTTTCCTCCTGCTAAAGAATTGTTACAATTTTTAGGATGAAGAACGAAGTACTACCATAGAAAACTGCAAAATGATTATAAGGAAATTTATATCACATGAACATTCATCAAATAATAGTATAATCAATCAAACAACAGGTAATGGAGCATTTGCCGAATTTGTACAATCTTTTTTTAACGAATCAGAAGACGACTCAGTTAATCGTGAAATAAAGGCATATACGAGCCACGTAAGCAGATTCAGTGACGACTTTAATCCTTTAAAATGGTGGACACCCAATAAAGAGCAGTTCCCACGATTTTTCAAAGCAAGCTGCAAAACATTGGCCACTCCTGCAAGCAATGCAACATCAGAGAGGGCCTTTTCTCAAGCTGGAAACTTCATATCTGAAAAAACGTCCGGTTTAACGTCCAAAAATGATATGATAAAAAAATTATGATCTTAAATAGTAACATAAAAAAATAATAATACTGTACCGTATATTTGTTTTAAACAAGAAAGAAAGTCTGTCAAGCCCAACTATAACATACTCTGTACCAACGAAATTATATGCTCAGCATACATTTTGATGATGCAGTAGCAGCTGGAAGCAGCGCTGCTACTGCGCTGCAGCAGCTAACAGTCCTTGGACCATAACTCGAAGAAACTAATTATCTATCTCTAAAACCGTGGGAGATATTGAGATTTGACTTGATATGATTTAATGAACCACCGGTGCACAGATTGGAGCTCGATCTATTTGGAGCTTGATCTGTTGGAGCTTGATCTGTTTGGAGCTTGATCTGTTTGGCGGCATTATAAATATGAACTAACTAACTCGAATCAAAATATTTTCCGACTTGATTTAATTGAACCACTTGAAGGGCACTTTGATTCCATTCATGCAGGGCTCTAGTATATATATTCTTGATCAGCATCAATAGTCGAGTCGATATAGCCATGTCCGTCTGTCTGTATGAACAGAGATCTCAGATCTCAGAGAATAGAAGAGCTAAAGCCACCAAATTTTAAATGTAGACTAGTATTGTCTGCACGCAGATCAAGTTTATTTCAAGTTTTGGCCACGCCCACTCCCGCCCTCGCAATTAATAAAAAACGTCATATCTCCCACAGTTTTAAAGATGGATGGTTCGATTCTTCTATACATATTTAGTAATCAGGATAACTTATCGATGGTGAAGATCGCCGCGTCGTTATCGTTCTTCTGCGCCCTATGTTCGAAAATCTAATAATCAGCAAATATGGAGATATGAATTGGCCGTCAAGAAGCTGTGATCTGACACCGTTAGACTGTTCTTTGGAGAGGCTAAGGACAAATGTTATGCAAACAATCCTGAAACAATTGATGAGTTGAAGACTCAAAGCGGCATAGATCGGATGACTCATCCACGGCTCCCGAAAACAAGCAAAGCAGACAAGAAGATTTTCGGACAGCCTAAGCTCAAGATCGGAGCTTCAGATAGCCATTATTGACCGAAGCAACCCAGAAAGAAAGCTTTCACCCGATAATTGGCTCATCCTGGAGGGAGGCCATCCACGATGCCTTGACCCACGGCGAAGATTCGTTCCTACACAAAGAAAAACAAGAAGGAAAGTCGGTCAAGCCCGACTATAACATACTCTGTACCATGAAAATTATACGCTCAGCATACATTTTGATGCTGCAGTAGCAGCGAACAGTCTTTTGATCATAACTCGAAAACCGTTCTTTCGATCTTCTTCATTCCTTTGGCGGATCGATAAGTTATCCTGCTAACTAAATATGTCCAGAAGAATATATCTATCTATCTTCAAAACTGTGCGAGATACGACGTTTTTTCTAAATTACGGGGGCGTGGCCAAAATTGAAAATAAAATTGATCTGCCTGCAGACATAAGAAGCATATGTCCCATACATGTCAAACCTATATCTCTTACCATCTCTGAGATCTGTGCGTTCATACGGACAGACAGACGGACAGACGGACATGACGGACATGACTCGGCTGTTGATGCTGATCAAGAATATATATACTTTAAAGGGTCGGAGATCAATCCTGCTCGATGTTACATACTTTTGCACAAACTTATAATACTCTGTGTACCTACGGTACAGAGTATAAAAATTATGTAAAAACATCACGAAAATTTAGATTTTTACACGTTTAACAGAGATTTTGCACACACTACGTTTATGTAGCTTTTCTACATTCCACGTTTAGCTTGCTCATTTCTACATTCGGCATGTAGCTTTTCTACATGCCACGATGTGGGCCCAGCCCGATCAAAAAAAGTTTGTTATACCCGTTACGCGTAGAGTAAAAAGGGTATACTAAAGTCGTGCAAATGTATGTAACAGGCAGAAGGAAGCATCTCCGATATCATAAAGTATATATATTCTTCATCAGCATCAACAGCCGAGTCGATATAGCCATGTCCGTCTGTCCGTCCGTCTGTCTGTATGAACACCTAGATCTCAGATACTTGAAGAGCTAGAGCAACCAAATTTTAGATGTAATCTAGTATTGCCTGCAGGCAAATCAATAAAAATGTTGAATAACTCCCACAACAAGATATCGAGCTCAGATTTTGCAGTGTAGTCTATGCGGCCAATATCTACAATCTCACAAATTTTAAAAAGGATCGGATAATAAAGGGCCGAGTTAAAAAAATGTTGCATACTTATCCGAGCCGCATGAAATTATTCAACAGTAATTGAACTGAGTAACGGGTATTTCGAAGTCGGGCAGGGCCGACTTTAACTTACGCTCTCGTTTTAATTTACCTTGTCTGGGGTTCGAACTCATAACTCACTTGCCTTGTCTCTGCATTTTAAACATAAATGCCGGCATCTCAGACCATACGACTCCCAGGCACAAGCGCGGCATTGCCGCAAATCATAGTAATGAAGAGAAGTGACAAGCGACGATGACGTTTCGTGTAAGTTTACTATACGAAGCATTCAGCGTTTGAAATCCTAAACTTTTATTTAGAAAACCTAAATGTAGCGTGTAAATAACAACTTTCTAGATGAAACACTTACGTGGCGTGTAGCTAATTTAGTATTCTCTGTGTAAGGTCGAAGATGATTTCTTATGTCTGCTTCCTACTTTTGCTCAATTTTAATACACTCTGTGTGCACAGAAAAAAGATCTCGAAATTTAGTATCATACGGGTATATTAAGTCTTAGATCGGTCTTCATCTGTAAGAATATCAAATATGAAATATCGAATACTTTTATTTTATATGAAGATATTTAAAAGGGTGAAATTTAAAAATAAAATTTATGTTTTTGCAATTGAAGTGCAACGTGATTCATTTTTTGTGTGCCATAAGCATAAAATATAAATGTACTGCAAAATAAATCCACAAAACCAAAACCAAATAGTTTACATTTTTACCCTCTGAGGGATAAACTGTGGATTGGAGGTTCTAGCAATTTTTCATACCAACCCTGCAGTCCGCTGCCACTGCTTTATTTCAAGGAGACACTCAGAAAATATTGTAAGTGAACTATTGATGGCCGGTATAAAATTTAAACCGCTTTGCCCTCTAAGTATCAATCAATCTTTGATTTAAATATTTTAGTAAGCAATTTTAACCATAAAGCATAAGACTGCCATTCGAACGCTTTAAAGTCTCCACTGTCCTTGCTTGCTGCAATTCAAGATGGCTTCGGAAAGTTCTCAGCTGTCAACAGTTTCATTGACACAACTTGTTACTTGTATGTAGTTGTTGTAGTGGTTCTGTGTTCTATTCTGCTTGTATTTTTGATTTTTGTTTGTTACTTGTTCTGTTCAGTTCTGGGCTTCGGTAACCTTTTGTACTTCTCTCACTTTTTTATTGCTTGACAGCAGAGTCAAAGTCGCTTTGTGGTGAGATTATGTGAGTTTATATACCCGAAACTCAAGGATAATCGCAACGAAAAAGGAACGTTTTTTTAAACATTATTCTACTGAATATTTCACACACACATGCACGCACACTTGTACACCTAAACCCCCAATGTCTGAGTATGAGAACAGCAATAAAGATGTAAATTAAACAGGTGTTTCTCATTCCGTTTCCAGGGGAGTTCCCAGCAGCAATGCAGCACGCGGCACCAGCGCATCCTCGCCACTCGCCCAGTCGCTATCTCTTGGTGTACCTGTTTGTGTACTGCTGCAGTTGGGCCTTGGCCGGACGCTCTGTGCGATTGTGGGCGAGTGGTTCTCCAGCCAAATCAAAGCCAGGACGGGGAGAGGGCGGCGCCATGTCCGCGCTGAAAGTATTTTGAGTTTGTTCTCTTGGCGCGCACAGCTACAATCAAGCAACACGTTCAGGCCAATCTATGAGACGGATATAAGGTGAGCCGACGTCTACAGAAGTCAAGAAAAAATCTCCCAACTCACACACGACTTACATATATAAGCTGTAACTATATTGATTACTAAAGTATATATACATAACCTCTGGGCTGTTGGAGTTTTCTATGAATCAGCGACGTATACGTAATATTTAGCACAAACAAGAAATAAAATAACTCAAATAAAGCCAAGTTGTCGCCTTTTATGTACGTCTTTGTATCATACAACTGAACTGTCTACATTTTTTTTTATCTTTCATTTCTAATTTTCGATTTTGTGTAAATAGGCTGCACAGCATACCTAAAGGCGCTTTTGGGTTCACTTCACTAACTTGTGCAGAAACTTTTCTAAGCTAGTATTTCCGGTGTCCTTTCAATGTGGGACGAACACTGCTCAATATTGCAAGAATTAACAAGCTAAATTCTCGAATTGAAAGCTTTTCTAGGTGCCATCTGCATTTTGTAAATTCCAATTGCCTGATAAATGTTTAACAGAAAACGGCGGTTGGAAGAAAGGAGTAAATTGTTTATCTATGGCATTAAAGTAAAAATTTCAAGTACTGACTACAAAATATATTAACCAACAAGAAAACTGTAAAAATAAAATTAATACTTACATCTAAGCGTACCTAAAGAAAAGTAAAACAGGCAAATAAAACCTAAAAAAGAACGGGAAAAACATAGATTTTTGGCAACTTGGCCAAATCTGCAATGAAAATAAACCCGGAATAGGCATATCCTGAGTTCGTTCACGATAAATCCAACTCACTCAGAGGCTGTTGGGGGCAATGCACTAAGAACGTAGCTTTAATACCATCGCATTTTAGAGGTTCTGAAGTCAATGAGCTTCAAATTTGATACCAAAATGTAATATCAAAACCGATTTATTAGACGTCAAAGATCAACTCCTTCACTGATCTGATACTCCGTTTATTTCGCTAATTTGCAGGTTAGGTCAAGTTGCCATATATAAGTAGTATAAGTTGTGTTCACATGTACTTTTGTTTACGTGTTTCTTTAATGTGTGTACAAATTAAATATATATTAATTAAGCAAAAATTGAAATGCAGCGAGAGTAGAGAAATGTCTGATTCTGGAAAGGGATTAAGTTGGAAGGTAAATTGTTGCACAGTTTGAAAATTTATTTGTTGTTGAAATCATTAGAAAAGTATTAAAAAAAAGATGTAATGATGTTGGTTAAGTAATTTAAAAACGAATCTGGCTTGCTAGACAAAAAGTAATTTCAGAGTGACTGTCTCACTTTATTTTAAAAGCTTCCCAAAAAAATTTCAATTACCAATTCTGTTTGCCCCTTTTGTGTCTGACTAAGTTCTATCATCACACCCAACTTTGCCATAGAGCACACAAAACTAACCAGAAACAAAACAGAAAATATGCAAATAAAAAACCAATCCATTTCAGTGTTTAGATACGCATATAAACAATAAGGAAAAACTACACATAAAAAGTTAAAGTCTATTGATAGAAATTAAAGCAAAAACAAGAGCGAAAGTTTCATTAATCAAGCTTAGCAGAAACGTAAAATCACAAGTATTCAAATCAAGCCAAATGCCAGGCATTTTGTTTTTGTTTTTATCTCCCTTCATACGGAGTTCATGAAATGCAAAATTCGTTTGTGTTTGATCAAGCATTTCATTACTTATTGATTATCTGTTGTCAAAGCTCAAAATGTACATTTTCTGTCTTTCAGTTGAAAGTTCTCGCGGTGTTTCCCTTCAATTTTTCTAGACTTTAAGTGGCGATTTCTTAACACTGACGATCTAAGCAAATGCAACTGAAGTAAATATTGAATATGTAAATGTGTATTTATAATATTACTATATATATAAAGAATACTATATATATATATACATACAAGAATAGTTTATTTATTACAACCATAACACACACACAACAAAATTGAATTGACAATGTTATTAAAGCTAAATGAAAATTTGAAAGTAACTTTCAACTAAAATACGAGCATACAAAACCGATAAAAACAAATGAGAAACTCGAAACTAAATCTTCTAAGAATGTAAGAATTCCGAGTGTGCAGTAAATAAAATGTGAAACTCCAAAATCAGAAAAATAAAACCAAAACAAAAAACATATTATGTCAACTGTTAATTGAGTAGTTTTAATTCGGCAGAGCGGGACTACAAACGGTGGGACAGCGTAAGTGAAAGTAAACTAAATGCTAACCAAACAAAGCCAAAATCATTTTTCATCGCAGCCAACACTGCGAACGGAGAGATCTGTCCTAGGCGATAAAATAATGAAATGACATTAATCATACCACATGTAGGCCAGCCCCCTCCCCAATGGGGAGGCATAATGAATGCGGGTCTTTGCTGCACACATTACACTGTTAACAACATGTTTTGGCCCCTTCCCATAATTTAGAGCCGTTACGTGCCGTTACGTATTTTTAATAAATATTAGCTCAGAGCTAAACACTCCAGCGAACGCTGATGGAAAATCAATACAACGCTGCCGCCACGACTAATGGACGTTGGAAAGTGTGCTACAGATATTTTATTGACGACAACTTGCGCTTGGTGAGGCACCGCTGTGCCCGGACTTCATGCAAAACCACTCAAGGACAAGTAGGCAATAAGCGAAAAACTTTTATTGTTTTATGTCGAAAAAGTTTGCCCTGTGTGTGTCAAGAGTTGGCCAGCCCTAACACCAACAGCCGCAGCAGCATCGTAATGTGTCATATTTTATAGTCAGCTATGTAATGACCACTCCTAAATGCATGGCTTTTGCCCTCCGCCGATTGCCATGTGTAATTCAACCCACTCAAGTGCAGCCGCAGCAAAATGCAGTTGGTTCAGTAGTTAACGGCAATTCATATCGCAGAGCCGGAAGCGTCGTCTTTTATAATTCTAATGTTCCTTTGTACTGTAGGTGTTAATAGACTGTTTAGAGGGCGGCGTCGTGTGTGATTTTAATTAGTTTACACACTTTGAATGTGGTCAGGGATGTTGTTTTGTCTTAAGACTTTCGTACTTCTTAAGTCGATTATGAAAAGTCCGATGTTAGACTCTCAAAGATATCTTTTAATGCATTGCTGAGTTGAGAAATATCAATTAAAATGGAATATCAAAAGTCCAACAAATAGAGAAGCTGCGCTGTTTCTTTTCACCATACAATTTACCAAGTAACATTCCGAGTAATACTTTTACTCGTTGAGTAAAGAGGGAAAAGAGCATCTCCGGTATAATCTACCAATGAGCTTTGTTCAAATGTATCCCGGATTTAATTTTGAATAATTGCGTGAGCCTGGTGCGCCTTGAGCTGTTGCCACGAAACGGTCAACGTTACCTCCAAGATATGCGCAATTTGTGTGAAGCTAGAACAAAAATTGGACTTAAAAAATCAAGAGCGGACGTTACCCCAGCTCATTGGTCGCTGATTGAACTCGAACTTTTATTTTCCGACTTAAGTACATTTGGTCCAAAATATATTCGCTCTATAAAAATGTTGGATCAAAATTTTAAGGACTTTTAAAGCCTTTAATTTGTCAGTTAATTTTCAGTTTTGGGATAAACAGTTGTCAACCTGTAAACGGTCTCACCAATCATACATACATACATTTTGAATAATTCTACCTCAGCAATCAGAATTGTCACGTTTACCAATCGCAAACGGCAATCACTGTAGTCAGCAGGTAAAATCGCCAATCATAGATCAGTAGTCGGAAATTCAATTTATCTGCTGAATGCGCCCATATGCTATGTATGTGATCCAGTTCGAACGCGGATAAAAACGGTTCAAAAGTGGTTCAGTGCCAGATTTGAGAAGTTAATTAAGCTTCGAACTGGAAATTGATATTAAATTATTATTAATTATTAGTAAAATAAGATTTGTTTATAATTATTTTACTATTATTTCTTATAATAGTGTAAGTTGCATTTCAGCACCACACTCTTTTCAAACATGCAGTGAAAGGCTAAGAAATAAGTCGTTCAGCTGCTGCCGACAATGGTTATATTATAAAAATACCTTCGGATTTCGGGATATCGATTAAGAACCTGCAGTTCCGGGATTTTCCTCTGCATCAAAAGTTCTGCTTTTAGTCAAAAGCGAATTACAGGGCACTTGATTCATTTCGATTATTGGTACATCCGAGACAAAATAAAAATTGAAAATAAATTTTTCTTCGTTAGTTTTTGTTCTTGATGCCATTGATGATTCGTTTTCGGATATTTTTTTAAATATACATGCCCACACAGCTTACTTAATTGTTAATTTTAACTGTAGTGTAGAACAATTGAAAAATTCAATTGCAATTAATTCAATTGCAAGTTACAATTAATTTTAGTTAATTCAATTAAATCAATTGCAAGCTGCAATTAATATATTAATTGCAGTTAATTTTAACTGTAATTGAATTAACTGAATAAAAATATTAATTGATTAATTAATTGATTAAAAATTTAATTGATTAATGCCCAACACTGGTTCAGAGCCATATCCTTCAAGTTCTATAAGTTTTTTTTTTCAATAGCAAGGACCTCTTCCGTTCGAGATTCTGAGAAAGCGGACAACCGTAATTGTTTCAACCTATCAATAATTTCCCTTTGAAATAGCCAAAATTAAAAGAGCCAACGTTCGAAAAATTTGCAATTTAAAATTGAAATGCAACTGGAAAATTAAAACAAATCAGAAATTATATTTGCTGTACTACCAAATAAAATGACCGGCTACTGCGCCACGATCTTAACAGTAATTGATTTGAACATCGCTTAAGCTTAAGCTCTCGCATCTACCGTAGTCGTCGCAACACTGTTGGATGATAAAAGAACGCTAACAACCTAAGCAACAAAGCTTAATGATCCTTACAAAAACGAGATCCTTTTCAAAAAGTACTATCTTACTGCAGCAATACCCAATTAATACCCAAAATCAGAAATATAGAGCAGCCTGGAATTAAGGTTAGGCAGTTTCTAAAAAGAAAAATTGCCCTTATTTCACTTTTAAGGCATTTTTATTTACCCAAACGGCCAGATTTTGACCTAAAAGACAAATTTTCTGCAGTTTTTTTTAAGGAAATGGTCGCTTAAATTTAAGATCACGTTTCCTAAGCTTTTGAAAAGAATGTTGAATCAGTGTAAGCTTAGGCTGAGTGGCGTGGCTCAGATGTTAAAACATTGTGTCAACCAGCACTTCGGTAGTGTAAGTCTTCTACCGCAATGTGAGGTGGCCTTGATTTGTCAGGAATAAGGCGGACGGGCAGAGCGGCTTATGGGACCAATTAAGTAGACGAGACTATCGATAGTTACACTGAACTTAATGCAAATGATAATATGTATTTCATTTACACAGTTTATGTATGAATCTTAATGGGAGTAATTCTATTATACTGATTTCCGTTGACGTCCGGCCGTTCGCAACTGCCGAATGAACAATGAATGAAGATCGTGTTCGATGCAACCTGCTTCGTAGTTCACTGAGAAAAATCGGGTGACAGCTCGGCTAATCCTGACCTCGGATCGTCCTCGATTCGATTGTCGTTTTCGTCGGGGTCAGACTCCACATCTAAATCAGGGACGCTAGAACACCAGGGTTTCATCTTGTCGGATGAGTACACAGAACAGAACATTTACGAGCTGTGATCTTCATACCAGGGATGTCTTCTATAACATAGCGATCATTTCCCAGTACCTTTGTAATGTGGTAGGGTCCGCGGTAAAGAGGCTCCAATTTTCGAGATTCGCTGTGGCAGCTGGTTCGTTTTCCACCACAACAAGATCACCTATGGAATAAAAATTGGATTAGAGTGCTTACGGTCGAATCGTTGCTCCCATTTGGCTAGTTCGGATGCAATATTGTTGGCGGCTTGGTTTCGTTTTTGAATGACGTTCTTGGCTGGTTCAGGGCTCTGAAAATCAGCATGTATAGTTGCTGTCAGCTTATTCTGTGTAATATGACATTTTGGTCATGATAGTCAGCTAAGCTCGCTTTTTCGCAATTCATGAACATTTGTTCACGATATGCCATGAACATTTTGTTCTCCCTCATGATCGATTTGGGCTTGTTTTTAATAACATTTTTGTTTTCGCTTCATGAACAATTCGGTCTGATTTAAAATAAAAAAAAAATAAATTAATGGTGGCGCGCGCGGGCGTCTACCACCACACACACACACAGAATCAAACCCACCCCCCACAACACTCTCATTATTGGTAGTGGTGTGTGTGGGGGACTTATTTTGCAATAACAATTAACGATTTTATTTATTTATTAACTTACCTCAACTGGAACTTGAACTCAGGACCTCGACGAAGGGTTGTAGTAGAACACTTACTGACACCGACATCTCAGCCGACACCGCCACGGCTTTTCTGGCCAAAGCATTGATTAACTCAAAATTTAAATTGAAGCGAAAGCCATTGGCATTTAATCATGAAACGAGACAGAACGCTAGAATGTGGTGGAAAACGAACCAGCTGCCACAGCGAATCTCGAAAATTGGAGCCTCTTTACCGCGGACCCTACCACATTACAAAGGTCCTGGGAAATGATCGCTATGTTATAGAAGACATCCCTGGTATGAAGATCACAGCTCGTAAATGTTCTGTTCTGTGTACTCATCCGACAAGATGAAACCCTGATGTTCTAGCGTCCCTGATTTAGATGTGGAGTCTGACCCCGACGAAAACGACAATCGAATCGAGGACGATCCCGAGGTTAGGATTAGCCGAGCTGTCACCCGAAGCCAAGTGGATGTCTCACACTACTCTAAAACGCTGAGGTCGGAGGTTCGAGTCCCCGTAAAGGCAACGTTAAATATTTTATTTTTTATTTTTTTTAAGATTGTCTTTATTTTAAAGGCCATTATTGCGTTGAAAAATAAATATTAGGTCATAAAAACCAGTTTCCTATAATTCAAGGAATCACTTAAATAAAAAAATGCATTGAAAATAATAAAATATTAAAATTGGAATATTTTTAAGAACACTTTTTCTGTTTTCATGACCATGGTTCATTTTTTGTGAACGGAAAAAACAGACCGGAATCATAACCATTTGGTGACGATTTTTGAACGTCAGATTTTTCGCTGTGTACATGAAGTATATCAGGTTTGTGCAAAAGTATGTAACAGCCAGAAGAAAGCATCTCCGACCCCATAAAGTATATATATTCTTGATCAGCATCAACAGCCGAGTCGATATAGCCATGCCCGTCTGTCAGTATATCCGTATGAACGCCCAGATCTCAGAGATTGTAAGAGATAGAGGTTTGACATGTACAGGACATATGCTTCTTATGTCTGCAGGCAGATCAAGTTTATTTTCAATTTTGGTCACGCCCCTTTCCTCCCCCGCAATTTAGAAAAAAACTCATATCTTCCACAGTTTTAAAGATAGATGGTTCGTTTTTTCTGGACATATTTAGTTATCAGGATAACTTATCGATCCGCCAAAGAAATGGCGAAAATCGGATGAACGGTTGTCGAGTTATGATCAAAAGTCTGTTCGCTGCTACTTTAAGCTGCTACTGCAGCATCAAAATTTATACTGAACGTATAATTTCGTTGGTACAGAGTATGTTATTATCGGGCTTGACCGACTTTCTTTCTTCTTTTTCAATGAGTTCGCGAAATGATTTTTCTTGCTCGTCGGTCCATACAAATTTATTCTCAGATTTACGCAAAAGCTGTGATATGAGAAAATAGTTAGGTACTAATTTTCGGAAGAAACCTGTAAGTCCAAGGAATCGTCTGACTTCGGTTACATTAGGTGGCGTTTTGAAATGTTTGATTGCGCTCGTTTTGTCTTCACCGGGAGTGATTCCATTTTTGTTGACAATGTGACCCAAGAATGTAATTTCTGCTTGTAGAAACTTGCATTTATCAAATCGTAACTTTAAGCCAGCATCTTGAAGAATTGAGAAAAATTTCTCCATTCGTTGTATTCCCTCCTCGAAAGTTTTACTGGGGATGACCACGTCATCTAAACAAGCGAGAACTTCTCCCGGTCCCATTTTACTGATGATTTTATTCATCACTCTCAGTGGCGTTGACCAGCCCAAATGGCATTCTGTTATATTCATAGTGCCCATCGGGAGTGACGAATGCTGTACAGTGGTGCTCATAGACTTAAGCCACAAGACTTCAACCAAGAATTTTAACGAAAATTAAGAAAAGTTTTTATTTCACAGCTCCAATTTTTTGTGTCACATTAGTTCTATATATCAGTGTTCTTTTAGAAGAATAACCAAGTTATAAAAATGTATATTCAACGAAAAACTTAAAAAATCTGAGACCATCTCCAAAATGTCCTGCTCACATACTTAAGCCACCTGTAAAAAAATGGTTGAAAAAGCTAAAATTTGCCCAATATTCCTTATACTTTTAATAAATTTACTTTAATATTGAGTGGGATGACCTTTCTGCTTAAGAACAGCGGAGCAACGCTTTGGCATTGAGTCCACAAGACGTGCGCACTGTTGAGGGGTGATTTTCTTCCACTCTTCTTGCAAAATTCGCCACAAATCGTTTTTATTTGCTGGTTTTTTTTGGCCAACGACTTTTTTAAGAATTCCCCACAAGTTCTCTATAGGGTTCAAGTCGGGGCTCTGCGGTGGCCATTGCAAAACATTGATTCCCTCTTGGTTAAGCCACGACTTGACTATCTTGCTGGTGTGTTTCGGGTCGTTGTCCTGTTGAAATATCCAGGCAAGTGGCAAATTATCGGCATATTCTCCAGATAAATTGTTAATAAGGATGTCCCTGTACTTTTCGCCGTTCATAATGCCTTCTATCTTCACTAGGGGACCTACGCCCGATGCGGTGAAACAGCCCCAGACCATAATCGAAGCGCCACCATGTTTAACGGTCTTCTTCGTGTATTTGGGGTCCAATTGTTTGTTGGGAGGACGTCGTACATATGCTTTACAACCACTCCCAAAGACATTAAACTTGGATTCGTCGCTCCAAACAATCATGTTCCAAAAATTGGGACCTTTTTGAATATGCTCTCTGGCGAATTGCAGCCGCTTTTTAACATTTTTATTGGACAGCAATGGTTTTTTTTGGGCAATGCGTCCATATAACCCGAATTCATTTAGCCGTCTTCTTATGGTCTGAGAGGACACATTCACGCCATAATCTGTCACCATTTGACCTCTGATTTGCGTCGAAGTCAAGAACGGATCGGCTTTACGGTTTTTGGCAATCCGTTTATCGTCGTGTAAAGTGGTTTTTCTAGGCTTTTCACGTGGAATATTTGCCCAGGTTCCATGTTTCTTATAAAATGCAATGGCATTTCTGACTTTGCCACGCGAAAAATGTAAAGTATTTCAAATTTGTAGAATACATGTGTTTTTTTTTCGTAATATTCCCATATTAGCTTTCTTTCGGCCGGATTTGTATTTTTATTTTTAGCCATAGCGGTCAAATTGTTTTGGGAAACGTATTTAGTATTCAATATTTTAGTTTAGAAAATAACTAGCACAACTTTCCCCATAAAAAACACAAGTTTGACGATTTTAGCTCAAGGTGGCTTAAGTATATGAGCAGAGCGCAATTCTCTTTTTTGACATTTAGTCAATTTTTTTTGGAACCCCCGAATTAATTCTTGTCATTTTTTTCTGTGATCAGCTGCTTAAATAACAGTGTTGCAAAATGTAAAAATTTCAGGCCGAAATAAATATGTTCAAAAAAGTTATTAAGGAAACAGTTTATGGTAGTGGCAGTGGCTTAAGTCTAAGAGCACCTCATATTTTTTTGATGGTTGTTCGATTTCGATTTGGTAATAACCAGGGATGCAAACCACTCGAATATAAAGACTGGTTCGGTTCAGTGGTTCCGACAGTTTCTGAACCGCCGGTTCGGTTCATTACATCGTTTTTTTAGCTGACTGAACCGCGGTTCCGGTTCGGTTCAGTGGTTCACAAAGGTACATTATGATTTCTATTGTCATGTGACTTTTGCACACTTTCAAATTGAATTCCTATGATCCATTTGAATATATTTAAAATCCTTAGAAGATGTCCGGATTCAAAGGATTCGTCTATATGTTCCTTGAGGAACGATCTTCGAAAACAGAGAATGTCGGCTAGAAAAGATTAGAATAGAAAAGTGTAAAAACTCCCCTGGTTAGGATTGAATTAAGGTGAAGAAATATTACAGAAAATTCCAAATATTGTCCACTAAATGAAAGAATGTAGATTGATGGTATATATATTAAGAGATCGGAGGGCAATTACAGAAGACTTGCAAGATTACTTGATTTTACATTTTCGTCAAGTTATCCTTAAAAGTTCCGGCATCGGTAAGAATTTAGAGAGTCAAACGAAATGTAGAAAAATGATCTTAGGGAAACGATTCAAATTCCCAAATTAATAAGTATCATTGGCTAGAGGAAAAGAGCTCCTCTAAATTTGGCATTGGAAATGGAATTTAAATCTTGATGGCATTGATCGGGCGGTAGTCGACGCACAGTCGATGCTCACTATTCTTCTTGTCAACGAGAAGCATTCCCGAAGCATAAGGTGAATCAGACGGGCGAATGATGTCACTTTCGAGTAGTTCTGAAATCATATTCTCAACTATAGGTCTTTGGGTGAATGGTACACGATACGGTTTTGTTCTGACTGGCTGTTTTGACGTTAGCGTAATTTTCATTTTCGTAAGGGAGCATTTCTTGAGATCTATAGCTTTTTCCGCAAAGCATGATGCGTTTTTGGTCACCACGTTTTTAATCATTTGTTTCTGCACAACTTGGAGATTTTCTATCGAATTGACAAAACATTCATATTCTTGAATGATCAATTTTCTACCGGCACGACATAAAATGTCTTTACCCAATAGAACATTTTCGGTGAGTAGATTGTCGTCTACAATTAGCATCTCGATTTCGCACGTATTTTCGTCAATTACAATCATCGCGCATAATTTTCGACTGCAGAAGACTTAGCCGCCACCAAATCCATTTAATGATATCGCACAGTTTTGGGATACCCCGATTCTATCAGCAAACGTTTTCCGGATTAATGTTCGTGTACTACCGGGGTCTACAAAAGCGTTGGTTTGATTGCCGTTAGCCGAAATACATTTACAAATGCCGTTTTCTGGACTTTCCACGATTTTGTTTACATTATTACTTCTCGGCTGATCTCTTTATCGGGACAGTTAGCGGAGTCCTGATTTGTACGATTACAAATCGAACATCATGGTTTTCTTTGCGGCTTAGGACATTTTGACGCATAGTGTCCAGTTTATTGGCAGTTAAAACAGTTAACCGAATTTTCTCCTTTATCCTCACTTTGTTGCTTAGTCGTAGGGTTAGAATTTTGATTTTTCGAACAGGTTTATTTTTTTGTAAAATTTACCGGATTATATTTAATCTCTTTGTTTTAGCACTAGAGCCGAAAGAAGTCGAAGAATTGAACGAAGGTTGAAACGCATTTTGCTGTAATTGCATCTGCCGCACAGATCTTTCGAGATCACTCACTCTTGACAATATAGAATTATGTCTTTCGGGGCTAGCATATTGTTCTTCACTGTAATTTGCATTTTTAATTTCACTTAATTTGGCACACAATTTTTTAGTAATCCCTCTTTTGAAACTGTCAACCAGCACTTCGGGAGCGTAAGTCTTCTACCGCCACGTGGGTGGCCTTGATTTGTCAGGAATAAGGAGGACGGGCAGAGCGGTACCAATTAATTAGACGAGACTAACGTTAGTTACACTGAGTTTAATGTAAATGATAATATATATTTCGATCAGGGTTGCAAGTTTCCTCTATCAAACGAATTTAATGGGAATTTGAATCGTTTGCCTAAGATAATTTTTATACATTTCGTACGACCCGCTAAATATTTAGCGATGCCGCCGAACTCCTCATATACCTGTCATCAATCTGTATTTTTTCCTCTAGCAGACAATATTCAACATTTTTTGTGGTAGTTCCTTACCTTAATTCAATCAAATGATATGATAAATAGGGTAGGTAAGATGTTTGGTACATATTCTTTTCTAGCAGACACTCTCTCTTTTCGAAGGGCATTTCTCTAGGAACTTACAGACGAATCCTGGAAATCAGACATGATAAACTTTGGACATTCTTCTAAAGATTTTAAACATATTTAAATGGATTATAGGAATTAAATTTCAAAGGTATTCGAACAGTCACATTATTACAAAAAATCATAATATCATATATGTGTTCGATGCGACCTGCTCCGTAGTTCACTGAGAAAAATCGGGTGACAATTACCGTTGTACGTTGTGGTTGTGAGTTCGAATCCCACTGCTGGCATATATATCTATATATATTAAGGTGGCCCTCATGTATATGGGAAAAAATTTTCTGACGCAAATTCTAGCTCTTATAGCCAAAAATCATTCGACCTGATGTAAAACTAAAAAATATAAAGTTTCACGCAGATTGATGAATGTTAAGAGGTTGCTCAACAGCCCTAAAGTTAGAGAAAAAAAACTATTTTCTTCCATTTTCTCCATAAAACTAGTTGAAACAGCTCTAAAGATCTAAAACAGATACATTTCTTTAAAATTATCGTATTCTATGCAATCTTACCTTTCCAAAATGAAGTTTTACATTTTTGTACGACTAATATTAATCGTTTTATAATTAATAAGAAGCATTAAATTCTTTTAATCTCAGTACTAAAGGTACTCAGACACTGATCGACAAAATGAAAGTCGATCTACCCCCAACCAACTTTTTCTAAAGTATTTTGGTCCGCTGAGCACGAAAATCGACATGAAAAAAATCTGTCGAATAGTTATCGATATATTATCGATAAACCGTTTAGTACTGAGATTAATAGAATTTAATGCCTTTTATTAGTTATAAATCGTTTAATATTAATCGTACAAAAATGTAAAACATCATTTTGAAAAGGTAAGATTGCATAAAATACGTTAATTTTAAAGAAATGTAGCTGTTTTAGATCTTTAAAGCTGTGTTAACTAGTTTTTTGGAGAAAATGGAAGGAAAATGTTTTTTTCTTTAACTTTAGGGCTGTTGAGCGACCTCTTAACATTCATCAGTCTGCGTGAAACTTTATATTTTTTAGTTTTACATCAAATCGAATGCTTTTTGGCTATTAGAGCTAGAAAAAAACAAATTTCTAAAAGTGGGCCACCCTAATATATATATATGTTTTTATACCCTTGCAAAGGGTATTATAATTTTGCCCAGAAGTTTGCAACGCATAGAAATATTCATTTCCGACCCCATAAACTATATATATTCTTGATAAGGGTGACGAGCTGGGTCGATTGAGCTTTGTCCGTCCGTCCGTCTGTACGTCTGTACGTCTGTACGTCTGTCCGTCTGTCCGTCTGTCTGTCTGTCTGTTTCTACGCGAACTAGTCTCTCAGTTTTCAAGCTATCGAGCTGAAATTTTGCACAGAGTCTTCTATTTGCTGCATTCTACTAATATGTCGGAACCGACCGGATCAGATGACTATATCTCATAGCTCCCATTAGAACAATCGGTCGGAAAACTAGTTTTAGTGAGAACAACTTTTTTCTTTTTAATGGAAACGTCTCCAAAATTTGTAATCGTAGGTTTTCTATGCTTTTTTTATAATTCTACCAAGTTTTATCAAAATCGATCAACTATATGGTATAGCTGCCATACAAAAGATAGGTCTGAAAAACAGTCTTAATTTGAAAAATTTTTTTGTTTTTAATGATAGCCTCCAGCAATTTTGTGCTTGTTTGTTTCACATGCTTTCACATAATTTTATAAATTTTTTGCCAAATCGGATGACTATATCGTATAGCTCCCATACGAACGATCGGTCGGAAAATGGGAAAAAGAGTATTTATTTTAAAATATTTAAGTGAGCATTTGCAAGGGTACAAAAACCTCGGCACAGACGAAGTTAGCTTAGCTTTCTCGTTTTTTTAACAAAAGCTTTATTTCTTAACAATGCACTTGGGATCCCCGATTGTACAAAGCACCTCTATAGTATGTGGCACAGTTTAAATCTGAAGTCAAATATTATTTTAAAAAATCCTTGTTAAAAAGTTTACAACAAAAAAAATCAAAAAAAAAAAATAAAATTAATCAAATTTGTTGCAGCTGCACTGGGACGCGAGAACCAGCAATCTCCACGTCCATGCATCCTAGCACCTGAGCAAAGACAATACAATGAATAGATCGGACATGTCATACAAATAAAAAATTTCTATGGCGGGTCCTGCTGGTGGAACCCGCCCTTTTCAAAAGAACCCTCACACCGACTGCTGTTATTTGTGAATTGTCGCAGCCTAAACATCTGGCTTCACAGCTCAATAGGTAGGGTGATGAGTCGCAGCCTCTAGCTATCCATACGATGGGCGGGTTTAAATCCCCAGTAGCGTCGAGAAATTATTAGTATTTTTATACCCTGTTCCCATTGAAAATGGGAAAAGGGGGATCATGAAGTTGTGCGAATGTATGTAACAGGGAGAAGGAAACATTTCCGACCCCATAGAGTATATATATTCTTCATGAAGGTAGACTTATGTCAAACGCAGATCAAGTTTGTTTCAGATTTGAAAATGCAACTTATCACATCTTGGAACTACTTCTGTTGTGAAAAAGAAGAAGGAAAGATGTGCATATTTCATGGTGTCAGGTACGACTGGTGTCGTTTGCATTTGAATCGTTAGGTGTGTGTGTGTGCGTGTGGCAGTTTCGTTCGGCTGACGGTTAGGGATGGGCTATCGCTTACAAATACTTAATTTTCTGCTCCTCTTCATGAGGAATGGTTATTACTAACTAAAAGATCTTTACCGGAACATGAACAATGAAGTGAGGATCTCGAGAGCCCGGGTCCTCCGGTTATTAAACCGGGGATGCAAACCACTCGAAAACAAGTACTGGTTCGGTTCAGTGGTTCGCAAAGTTTCTAAGCCACCGGTTTGATTCATTACTTGGATTTTGGAGCAAACTGAACCTCGGTTTCGGTTCGGTTCAGTGGTTCACAAAGGCACATTATGAAATATTATGATTTTTGCAGTAATGTGACTCAGATATTGAATATCCAAAGTGATATTGAAGACAATATACACCATTTGAATATCTTTAAAATCCTTAGAATAATGTTCAAAGTTTATTATGTCGGATATTCAGGATTCGTCTATAAGTTCCTAGAGGAATGCCCTTCGAAAAGAGACAATGTCAGCTAGAAAAGAATAAGTACCATACATCTTACCTACCCCATTTATCATATTATATGATAAAAAACTCTTTTGTCCAAGATTGAAATAAGATAGGGAGCTACCACAAAATTTTAAAAAATGTTGTATACTAGAGGAAAAAATACAGATTTATGACAGGTATATGAGAAGTTTGGCGGCACGGCTAAATATTAAGAGGGTCGAACGAAATGTAACAAAATTATATTAGGGAAACGATTCAAAGTCCCAAAAATCATTGGATAGAGCAAAGCGATTCCCACTAAAACTCGTCAAAGAACTGAGCTGAGTCAAGTTACTCTAAAGAACCCAGTCATTTAAGCTGGCAAAATTTTCAGTCAATTTAGTGTTAATGAAATAGTTACCTCAAATAGTTACCGCAAACAATTTTTATTAATTTTTATATTTCCGGACTTTGTGTTTTGTTGTTAATTTTTAGCAAGGAATTTTTTTAAAATAATATTTGACTTCAGATTTAAACTGTGCCACATCCTATAGAGGTGCTTTGTACAATCGTACAATTGGGGGTCCCAAGTGCATTGTTAAGAAATAAAGTTATTGTTAAAAAAAAAGAAAAAACACTAGGAACTGCTTAACCTTAATTATAGGCTGCTCTTATTTTTGAGTGTACACCTAATCTTACAATCCGGGTTTTAAAAGCTCTCGTATATGCTTTGATAGATTTCTGCAACAGTGTAGGTCAACGAAAATTTATTCGCCTATCAGATTTAAATTCAACACCAAACCCGAACAACTAACACTTGACGCATGTCTAGGACATAGTTCAAGCCAGGACAGGGAAGCGGGACTCAGTCGGTCAATTGGTTTTACCCGTGAAACAGCTGCCCATTGCATGTAAACTGACTGTTGTTGGTTGTCGGGATCCCCGTAAGGGTTTGTGCTTGGTGTGTAGCTGCAGTTTATGACCGTCATACATTTTTGTCGAGAGCCTCTGACTGCTGCACACTCTCCGTTGACGCCAAAAGTTATTGAATTGTTACAGCAAAAGCAGCGTGATAAATCAATGACAGGGCGTGAAGGAATCTTCTTGAATAAATGGGGACAGCTGCATGTGGTTTATTTAATTTGCCATAAATATATATTTGTAAGTGCAAGCATGTCGAAATTTATTAAAAATATGCTTGGCTTAATTAGAGCCAAGCTGTGGGCACTCCGATTTCAATCTGCAAGAGCGTGAGCACAATCTGCCCACACCGAAAATATTTTATTAGATTTTTCGGTCAGTTGAGTAGCAGCAGGAAGATAATCAGCATTAAAAAAGTTTATCTTGAGCCAAGTAGGGTCCGGTTGAAAACTGCAACGTTCCAGTCCCATTGGCCTGGCGGCCGTATGTGAGTGTGTGTGTGTGCGAGTTGAATAAATACAAAACCACTTGCTCTCATACTTACGTGTGTACATTTATTTCGGCCCATAATTCGGAAAGTCTTATGCGTCTCGCTCGCTTTAGCTATCGCTGTCTTTGTCTCGTTTTTACCCGCAAATGGGACTATAATTAAATTAAAACTTTCACCAGCTGTTGCAAAAGCAGACGCAGAGATAAATATAAATTCCTATCCACAGCATATTAAAATACAAATTGTTGAGAATTAAAAGAGAAGAAGAACTGAACGGCCATTGACACTACATATCGTGTACTTAATGCGATAAACTAAGGATTAAGCGTAATGTGGTTTAAATGGCTAGCCAAACTGCAGGGAGGAAGCGATAGGAGAAGCCACAAGACAGTCTTATCATTTGAAGTAATTGAAAAGTCAAACTGGAATCCACTAAAAATGTTTGAACGTTTTTATTTTTTGTTTCCTTCCCCGAACTATTTTGGTGAAAATTAATTTCCATTTGAAAATCCACAAACAGTAATTTTACAAGCACTTAACTCAGGGCCAAACAGCAGCAGCTGCCGCCCGTGGGCCAATGGTCAGACTTGTGGGCGGGGCAAAGCGGATTACTGCAGCCCAACTGCAACATCATGAGTACGAGGATGCAGAGCAGCAGAGAACTCGACTTGACCAACACTTGGGGCTTCTCCTGGTTTTCTAGAGTAGCCTAGTCGAAGTGCAAACGTTTTTTTTTTGTTTGTGGAAAAGTTTTATTGGGAGGTTGGCAGGCAAAGAGAAGTAGCAAATCACCGTAGTCGAAATAAATAAAACTTAATTTTTTTTGATGTGGAAGCTCAACTACTCTTAAATGCGACAAATAATATATCCAAAATAAATATAGTGTCTGAAATCCACTGGTATTTTGAAGGAGGTTCGTAAACAACGCTACGCAACCAACCGATCCCCTTCATATTGTGAACTTGGGTTTTGTTTCGGGTTCCAACCAGCATTTGAAATATATTTTTGTACTTATGTTTCCCAAACCGTGTATTATTTTTGTTCTCTTCAATTATTAGCAACTCTTTTCCGCAAAATTCGAATTTTGCTTTGATATTATGGCGTGCTTTTTAATCGATTGATGCCCACTCTGGTTGCAGATACTTCGAAATCTCATTTCTGGGTAAGCTGTATTTTCAATTGTCTAAAATCTCATTTGATGCCTGAAAATTACCTTAGTTTACTGTGAGTTGCCTATCAAAAACTCATTTGAGAACTTAGACAGCCTACTTCTCATGCAGCTTCTCATATATTTATGTGCTTCTCAAAATGACTATCACACTTATCTGATATCTCTCATGGGAAGCTCATATGAGATATCAGACAAGTGAAAATGCAGCTTAAGGCAGCACGGAGAGAACACCCCGAGAGCATTGGAATAAAAATGATCACAGTCGGTGACAAAAACACGAAATGAGCGAGGTTTCTCTTTTGCATTACAATGTGCTCACTTCCCGCCAAAACGTGATTCGAGTTGAAATATTCCGTTGTTTAAAAACATTTTAAACTTAACTGAGTAGAAAATTTCATTGAGCTTCCTCTTATTAGGCCCGACATTTAAGGTACAACCTCTTGATGGTGTGGGCCATCGCAATTATACCCGCCATTTGCCTCTGTCGTATGCGAGCTGGCACCAGTTGGTCACATCAAGCAACCCAATTTCTGCCAGCACCTGGTCTTTCCGTCTCAGATTCGGTCGTCCCTGCATGCCTTCTTGCCGAACTCTTTCGCATTCCGTTTGTACAATTTTTTTTGCTGGAGTTTCTTTATCCATATGAGTAACAAGCTCAAACCAGGGCAGAGCTTGAACACAACTTTAACATTTTCATTGTAAGCCCGTAGTAACATCGGATTGCAAGAGTAATTCGTCTTCCGACCTCCAGACTGATGTTGTTGCCGTTGGTTATAATCGTTCCGAGGTAAGCAAAATCCGTTACAAAATCCGTTTTTAGCGCGTCAGCCGCAATAAACAAACATGCTTGATTGATTCCGCTGAACTGAGCTTACAACTGAATTTTAAAGACCATTTCAATGCTTGTGCTAAGTTGCATGCTCAGGGAGTGATTATTTGCCAAGATCAGCCTTAAGTTTTGCCGACAGTTCATCTTTCAGCCGCATGTGTGCCCTAAAGTTGTACTCCTCCATTGCAAAAGATTGCCCAAGATTGCGCGGTGATAGTAGTACCTTGTCTTTTCCTTATGTTCTGCTTCTCTATCACTAAGCACGCCTTGCTTATGGCAATCAATCAATATCATCTGCATATGCAAGTAGCATTACATTTTCGAAAACGATGGTGCCCGATCTGTTGGCAATTGGGCACTGGCGCAGTATTTACTCCAGCAGCATATTAAACAAGTAAGGGCGCTGCAGTCGAGTTTCCCGACCACAAAATACCCTGTTCATATGTTTTCATTTATTTATTTGTAACAAAATGTCATCCTAAATGTAGGCAACACTTTTTTTCTAGTCCTGATCAACAACTGGGGGGGGTGCTCTTATCAGCTCAACTGTTTCGCTTATAACTCCGGTGTTTTTTGTCCGATCTGATTGTTGGGATTCCCATTTTTCCATTTCAGAAAAGATAGATATTGGACCTAGCTTGATGCATACTAAACCACGAGGCTCTAACTTGAAAATTATGTATCTGACGGTTGTTTAGGTCTAGGATTTATAGAGGAGGTCTTGGTTTTTTGGGGATAAAAGGGGGACGGGTGGGAATTTTCCAAATCTGAAACAAACTTGATCTGCGTACAGCATAAATCTACCTCTCCGTCTACCATCTACCTTCGTGCAAAAATTTGTGGCTCTATCTCTAATGGTCTCTGAGATCGACGCGTTTATACAGACAGAGAGAGGGACAGACGGATAGACGGACATGGCCATATCGACTCGGCTGTTCATGCTGATCAAGAATATATATACTTTATGGGGTCGGAAAATTTTCCTTCTCCCTGTTACATACATTCGCACAACTTCATGATCCCCCCTTTCCCATTTTCAATGGGAACAGGGTATAAAAAGTCACGCCACCTTATCGGCACCTTGCCTAAATCTCTTTTGGTATCGAATGGTTCGGAGAGGTTCATTCCCTTTTTGACGGTGTTTCGTGTGCTTCTCGACGTCATCATGTAAAGTCGGACGTTCTTTGCTGGTACACCAAAAATGCAGACCTTATCGGTGTGTCAAAAACTACTTTATAACACTGTGCGACAAAATTCCACTTTTGGTCTGGCCTGGGAACGGGACCAATAAATTGCAAAACTATAGGCATCAGGTAGTTACACCTCATACCCAGATTTTCTTAATCACCCTAAGTTCGCGTTTATTGGGCTCGTTTATACTAGCAACACACAGATACATCTGTTGCTGGGTGGAAAAAGATGAGAGCTAAAGTTTTGAAAGATTCACCAATGATAAAAGGGTTTTCTGTAGTTGTTATACTAAATTCCCGCCTTCAATGGACAAATGTTTAGTACCCCGCCCATAGAGGTCAAACTTAAAAACTTGTTTGCATGGAAAAGCACACGGTAGAATTTTCTAATTTTTTAAATTTATTGAGATGACCCATAAAACGTGTCCCTAACAAATGGTAACATGCATAGAGAAACCGCGATATGGATTACCACACCCATTATCGAGTCCATTTAGGCCATAAACTAGAGATAACAAGTAAGGGAGCTGCAGTCGAGTTTCCCGACTACAAAACACCCTGTTCATTTGTTTTCGTTTATTTATTTTTGAAGATGAATGTATTCAGTTTTTGTAACAGCTATTAAATTGTTCTCCTTAATGTAGGTAACACTTTTTTCTAGCCCTAACCAACAACTGGGGGGTGCTCTTATCAGCTCTATTGATTCGCTTATAACTCCGGTGTTTTTTGTCCGATCTGATTGTACTTTTCAGAATAGATAGATATTGAGCCTAGCTTAATGTATACTAATCCACGAGGCTCCATCTTAAAAATTGTGGATCTGACGGTTCTTTATACCCTTGCAGAGGGTATATTAAAACTTTCCAGTTGTTTGTAACGCATAGAAGGAAGCATATCCGACCACATAAAGTATATATATTCTTGATCAGCATGGCAAGCTAAGTCGATAAAGCCGTGTCCGTCCGTCCATCTGTCCGTCTGTCCTTCTGTTTCTATGCTATCTCCTCCGTCAGTTTTAAAGCTATCGCCACCAAACTTTGACCATAATATATGGCTGCCATAGTAACTATCGGTCGAAAAACTAGTTCTAGTTAGAAAAACTTTTTTGTTTTTTATGCAATCGTCTCCAAACTTCGTACTTACTAGTTTTTCATGCTTCTCCGTAATCTGCCAAATTTGGTCGAAATCTGACAACTATATAGTATAGCTGTCATACAAAAGTAGAGTCAGAAAATAAGTCTTATTGGGAAAAACTTCTTTTTTTCCAGTGGATATGTCCTTTAAATTAGTTAGAAAACGTGTGGCAAGGGCCGAGCCGAAGTTACCTCTCGTCTACTTTTATAAATATTCTTTATTCCATATAGGGGGAATGGGGGGAATTCCAAATCTGAAACAAACTTGATCTGCGTCGGCATAAGTCTACCTTTATGCAAAAATTTGTGGCTCTATCTCTTATAGTCTCTGAGATCGACGCGTTTATACAGACAGAGAGAGGGACAGACGGATAGACGGACATGGCCATGTCAACTCGGCTGTTCATGCTGATCAAGAATATATATACTTTATGGGGTCGGAAAATTTTCCTTCTCCCTGTTACATACATTCGCACAACTTCATGATCCCTCTTTTCCCATTTTCAATGGGAACAGGGTATAAAAATAGACCGAATCGCGTTTTTAGATTCACCAACAAAGTCTTACTTGTAGACTATGGACATTTTTGTACAAGCAACTGCCTTAGAACAACATTGACCATTTAGAGTATTTCTTTTACTTTAAAATTATAAAATTTATACACACTTATCAAAAACCTCCTTTTCAATATGAAAATGGATCGGTGTGATTGGCTAATGAGATAACAGATCGCTAATAAATCTAACAGTGCTGGAAGAATATTTCTTCTAGCTAGACCACTCTAAAAGTCCCCATAGAAATTTCTTTCCAATTTATTAATCTTATGGCTAACCAAAGCGTCCCGCATAAGGTAGGATTTATCCGACTCATTGAATAGGATATATACGCCTGCGATTGCTTAGGGCAAATGTATGAAAATTTTATTCATATTTGGTGTGCATAGCATGCTTTTAAACTTTACATTTTGTCAAAATGGGTGAAATGTTAACAAACATTTTAGTTTATTGACATTTGATGGAAAGTGAACCAATATAATCACATTAACAAACGCCTAAATTGAAATCGTCTTAATACGATAATTGCATGAAAACAAGGACTGTGGCAAAAAAAAAATTATATTTTGCTATTTTTGCGTGAATCAAATTGACTATATTGAAGTTGACTCAGTAATTCTCGCTCAATTTATTTCTAGGAATAATGTAACATCTGTGTTAGAAGCAGGGTTCGTGTTTTTTCATGTTTGTTTTACAGAGGTCGAAAATAACATACAACACTTATTATCAAAGTGTTTCTTACTGACGAAACCACAAAAATCCCAAAAATTACTGTTTCTCCCAGTGCTTTATTTTTTATACCCTGTTCCCATTGAAAATGGGAAAAGGGGGATCATGAAGTTGTGCGAATGTATGTAACAGGGAGAAGGAAAATTTTCCGACCCCATAAAGTATATATATTCTTGATCAGCATGAACAGCCGAGTCGATATAGCCATGTCCGTCTGTCCGTCTGTCCGTCCGTCCGTCTGTCCGTCTGTCTGTCTGTATGAACGCGTCGATCTCAGAGACTATAAGAGATAGAGCCACAAATTTTTGCACGAAGGTAGATTTATGCTGTACGCAGATCAAGTTTGTTTCAGATTTGAAAAATTCCACCCCGTCCCCCTTTTATCCCCAAAAAACCTAGACCTCCTCTATAAATCCAAGACCTAAAAAGCCGTCAGATCCACAATTTTCAAGTTAGAGCCTCGTGGTTTAGTATAAATCAAGCTAGGCTCAATATCTATCTATTCTATACAATCAGATCGGACCAAAAACACCGGAGTTATAAGCTGATAAAAGCAGCCCCCCAGTTGTTGATCAGGACTAGAAAAGTATTGCCTACATTTAGGATGACATCTTCAAAAATTCAAAAACAAATAAATGAAAATAAATGAACAGGGTATTTTGTGGTCGGGAAACTCGACTGCAGCGCCCTTACTTGTTTAAGAATTGTTTTTGTGTTTTCTCTTGACTGTTAATTTTAGAGCGATCAAACTATCTGTTCTTACAAAACATTTTGGAAAGACACATAAGCTCAACGTGTTTTTTGTTAGGTTAGGTAGTTCCGGCTGACCCCAAATGGGGTCACACATAGACCTTAGGGTCCTTAATGAGGCCGGGTGATTATTTGGGTACGTTTGAATTAGAAATCCAAGAGGATTTTTGACATTTTGGCAAATGCCAATAATTGTTTTGCGCTTTTTCAAAGAAGAGAACCGTGGGGTGTGCAGAATTTTTAATCTTATCGTGGCAATTGCTGGGGCAACTGCAAATGAGTTTCTAGAGTTCCCAGAGTTTCTGCTTCTCCAGGTTAGATGCAATTCCTGCAGGTGTCCTCTGTCGTTGTGCCTAGCTTTATTGCATGAGCGGCTGCTAGGTAGTGTCCCGTTAGTATGCCAATGAGCAGTCTACAGTCTCTTCTCTGGAGCTGTAGCAGATAGTGCGTTAGTTTTTTGTCTCTTGTCTTGCACATAATTTTAGAGATTCTGCATCCGCTGGTGTTTTCCCACCTTACCTCTGCTTCTTTCTCTGCTATCTTCTCCATCTTGCTGTTAAGCGTCTGTATGGAGATAGGTATGTTCAGTGTTTCTTCTTGGCCGAGTACGACTCCGGCTTTTGCAAGACTGTCTGCCATCTCGTTTCCATCGATGCCCCGGTGGCTGGGAATCCAGTAGATTTGCACCTTTCTGGAGATGCTGAGGGAATCTAGAGCTTCCCTGCTCGCCAGGACATTTCTGGAGTTGATGGAGTGTCCTTGCATTGCCTTGATTGCCGCTTGGCTGTCCGCATAGATATTTATTTGGTTGTATGGAGCGTGAATTTCCGCCAACTCCGCTGCTTTCCTTATTGCGAAGACTTCCGCCTGGAATATGGTGGAGTGGTTTGGCAGTTTGTATGAGAGCTTTTTTTCTGGCTCTGCACAGTATACGGCGGCTCCGACTCCTAGGTCCATCTTAGAGCCGTCTGTAAAGAAGTGCATTGCTTTTAGGGCCAGTCTTCCTGTACGCGAGTCTTCTGGTACCAATAGTGCTGGTGTGCATATTGAGTTGATCTTTGGGATAATGTAGTCCGTGCGATTTTTGATCTCTCTACCAACTATGCTGTCTCCATAGCTTTGTAGCGCCATTGTGCCTGCCGCACATAGACGTTGAGCGATTTTTTGGGCCAGAAGGCGTGCTTGGATGTCCAAAGGGTTGACACCTCGGATGTGTTCTAATGCTTTGGTTGGAGTGGACCTCAGCGCCCCCGTAGTTCAGACCAGTGCCTGTCGCTGGGTCTTCTCCATCAGCTTTAGGTATGTGGTTTTCTCCATGGCTTGCCACCATACCAGTCTACCGTATAGCAGTATCGGTCGTATTACTAAAATGAACAGTCAATGCATCAGACTTGGAGATAGGCCCCAAGTGCTACTCAGCGTCTTCTGGGATGCATATGGTGCGTTGGTCGCCTTCTTTACTCTTTCTTCCACATTCGGCTTCCATGACAGTTTACTATTGATTACTGCTCCAAGGTATTTAACGTTATTCCTTGGCGTTAGTGATACTCCATTTATCTTTGGTGGAGTCCATGGCGGTACCTTGCTTTCTCGATGGTGGCTACTAATTTTTCCATTGTTTTAAGCACGAATGAAGTGATTCTAATGGACCTGTAGTCTTTTGGCTGCACGTGACTGCATTTCCATGCTTTGGCTAGCAACACAACACGTGCTGTCCTCCAGGCCACAGGTACGTAGCCCCACCTCAGGCAGGCTTCAAAAATGGACTGTAGCCATGGTTCGACTAAACCTGTGTTCGTTTTTAGCATGGCGCGAACTATGCCATCCAGTCCGGGGGATCTGTAGCTCGCGAACGAGTCGACCGTCCATCGGATTTTTCCTGGAGTGACTAAGTTGGTTGTTATGTTAGTTTGTTGAGTGCTTAGGTCCTGAAGCGTATCGCAGTGTGCATCGAGGAGAGCTCATGTAGCTTCCTTGCTACTTTCTGTCCAGTGACCTTCGTCCGTTTTTAGTTGTCTCTGCATAGGGGGCTGCTTTGAAAGCAGCTTCTTTAGTCTGGCTGCGTCCGAAACCTTCTCTATGCTGGAGTAGAAGGTTTTCCACGAATGTTGCTTTGCCTTCCTTACTTCTTTTTTGAATAAGCGAAGTCTTATCTTATACTCCTCCCAGATGATCACTTCATCCGCTTGTTTGGCGAGTTTGAAGCATTCCTGGACGTCCTTCCTCTGCTCTTTCAGTTCTGGGGTCCACCAGGGGGGTCTGGTTCTCCTTTTTGTAACTGTAAGCCAACACGAGGTTTTGTATGCTTCGATGAGATTGACAGTGAGCGTCTTCACGGACTTCTCAACATCTTCCACCGAGCAGATGGGCGTTGACGTCGGCAGTTTTGATTCCACTGTCTTAAGGTACTTCACCCAGTCGGTATTCCGGGGGTTCCTATAGACGTTTCTAGTTTGACAACAGTCGAATTGTATCTTGAACTGGATGTACTTGTGGTCGGAGAAGGAGGGTTTATCAAGAACTCTCCATTCTGACGCCTGAGTACTGTTCCCTAAGGTCATGGTTAAGTCTAGGACGTTGGCTGAGGTTGGTCCCACATATGTAGGTACGTCTCCAACGTTTTCTACACTTAGACTGGTTTGTATAATAAAATGTAAGAGAGACTCACCTCTGTCGTTGATGTCCGGGCTGCCCCACACAGTGTGATGTGCGTTGGCGTCCGTTCCGATGACGAGGAGTTGCTTCTTGTAGCTTGCCTCCGTCGTCAGTCTTCCGAGTTCAGCTGGTGGTGCCTCTCGCTCATGCGCCATGTAGCAGGACGCCATAAGAATTGGCTCGTCCCTGCCACCCTCCAAGGCCACAACAGTGAGGTCGTCCGTAATTAGTCATTAAATACGCATAGATTCCTTTTCTTACCAGAATGGCAGTCCTTGCTCTACTTACTGGGGTGGGGTAAAAGATGTTGTAGTTTTGTGACTTTAGTCCGGAGACCTTGTTTCCCGTCGCTATCCAGGGCTCCTGAGCTAAAGCCACATCTGCGGGCCCTTCCTCCAAGGTTAACAGGAGCTCTGTGATATGCTCACATATAGAGTACTCACTGTACTCAGTATATTTCAACACTTAGTTGCAATGTTCAAATACCCAAGCACATTTCAAGTGCAAAAGTAACATGAGTAGCATTTGGCATTCCATGCAGAAACGCAGCGTCAGGATATTTGAGCATAGCCAGCGGCGCAGCCATTATATATCGTTCTAAGCGCGCATGCCATTTCTCTCCAGCACAGAGCTGTTATAAACTTTGTTCATTTTATATACATAACACAGCCGCTTCGCTGGCGGCGTTTCCGAAAGCGTAGCTGCGCGGCATTTAGACTATAGATGAGTTCCAAAAGAAGAGACCAACAAGCCACACATAAAATGTCAATATTTTAAAGTGCTTTTAATAATAACAAGAAAGAAAGTTGGTCAAGCCCGACTATAACATACTCTGTACCAAGAAATTTTGTCTTTTGATCATAACTCGAAAACCGTTCATCCGATCTTCTTCATTCCTTTGGCGGATCGATAAGTTATTCTAATAACTAAATATGTCCAGAAGGAACAAGCCATCTATCTTCAAAACTGTGGGAGATATGACGTTTTTTCTAAATTGCGGGGGCGGGAGGGGGCGTGGCCGAAATTGAAAATAAACTTGATCTGCCTGCAGACATAAGAAGCATATATCCCATACACGTCAAACCTCTATCTCTTACCATCTCTGAGATCTGTGCGTTCATACGGACAGACGGACATGGCTATATCGACTCGGCTGTTGATGCTGATCAAGAATATATATACTTTATGGGGTCGGAGATGCTTCCTTCTGGATGTTACATACTTTTGCACAAACTTATAATACTCTATGTACCTACGGTACAGAGTATAAAAACTCAAATACCAAAATCCTAAACCATTTTAATCAACTTACTGGGCGGAATGAATGAACCTGCAACCTGGTAGCCGTTTCTCCAACTAAATTACCTGCTTGTCCGTTGGAGGACCGGACGACCTTTACAGCTCCGCCGAAGCGATCTTGCTCTTAAGCAAGTTGACCTGGAGGACCTCCAACTGCATGACTGGTTCCGTCCAGCCGCGCTTTGATTTTTAAGGCCGCCAGTGTACTGGGCTTTTGCTCGCATGCCCTCCTTTGTTCGTTAGGGTTTTTCCTTCTTTTTGGTACTAGACCCCGCCTGAACTGGAGATAGCAGCAGCTTTTCTTCAGCCTGCATATTAATTGAACCTCCATGCGGTTCACAGTCCGAGTCTGTATCGACTGCAGTACCGCGCCACACTTTGGTCTTTGTCGTATTGGCTTAGCTGTACAACTGTCCTGGCCTGCTCCAACCACGACAGAGGTGTGACCGCTGGCGACACGAAGTGGGGATCTCTCCCCACCTTGCCCGCCGGTGGTAGAAGTCACGTCTTCCACCTACGTTTGTTAATGTACCCATAGTAGGTAATTTTTATTCGTGGGAACCACCCCACAGCATTTTATGCCTGCCAAGCACCTCTAACCATGGCTTTGGCTCAACTCTAAACAACATTGTGCTGTTGTGGTAGTGTTGGCCATCACCTTAGCTGGACGCTGCATTTCCTAGGTGTAAGACACCCTCGTTAACAGTTAAAAGATAACAGAAAAACAAAAGTGGATGTCAATAAGTGGAATTATTCTTTTAGTTATGTCATGACGATTTACTTGGTGGATATGATTGGACAATGATTTATACAAATTTTATTCTCCAGCTTTCACATATTCACTAAAGGCAAACCACCAAGTATATTCAAACGCTTGTGACAGTCAGGATGCATTTCCGACCCAATAAAGTATTCATATTCTTGATCACCATCGACAGCCGAGTCAATGTAGCCATGTCCTCCTGTCCGTCTGTCGGTATGACCAATAACACATCTGAGGTAGAAAGAGCTTGAAGAAACCTCATATCTCCCACAATTTTGCAGATAGATGGAACTCTCTAGAGATATATGCACAGACAAAAAAAAATGGATAGATAAATTCAATCTTTATATTCTTAGAGTAATCCCGGCAAGAGCTTAAAAATTCAATCTTGATTTACAAGATATTCTACTCAATTCAAGCTTTAAGGCTTGATGCAAGCTTTTCGAGTTTGTTTATTCCCAATGTGCTTACTTCAATCCCTTTCGAGATTAAATGTCCATTAAAAAGAGGCGAGAGCGAAGCAGGCGACGAATACAGTTGGTTCTCTGTTGTATTCATATTTTTTTTCATTCGAAAGCAAAGCAGGCCGGCCAAATGGAGAGGAATGATATGCATGTCTCTCTCTGATACACAGTGATGATTGACTTCGGCAAGAATTCGGTGTGATTTGGCAAGAGACTTCGGGACCCAGCCATGAAGCAGGGACGAACGCGTGCTGCGCTCTCGCCTTTCATTTCAGTGTTGATTGTCGTGGCAAGCGGCCAAAATGGATAATAAAAATGTTATTCCTGACGAAATTGCGCCGGACGCTGGCGACATCCTACTGCTCAACATGCTTAAGGAGTTTAAGCTAGAGGCTAGAGGCCGCGTTCAAAAACTTAACTGGTAAGTGAGCTTACATTTTTTTTTCATATTATTCTATTGCAGGCGGAAACTTCTTTCTGGAAGTGTGCAACGGGCCCGGCTCTTCTGTGTATACATATTTGTGACGTAGCAGCCGCTACGCCTCAATAATAATCTTTAAGAATATGACAAGTTAAGTCGACAAGAAGTCATAATAAAATTAAGTTTCAGAGGAGGCAGGAAGCCGTTGACTTTTGAATGCAACGGGCGCCCTTAAATTCAAAAGTCCCGCCTGACGCGTCGAAGAAAAATGCCAAAAATCATAACGCGTCCGCGTGGCGCCAAAAGTCTCATAACGCGTCAGTGTGGGACTAAAAAATCCGACACGGGAATTTGGCGACGCTGACGCTGCCGCCGAAACATGATTCATTGGGTTACACGCTGCGGTCGAGATCAGACGCTTGCAGATAAAAGGAAGAGACAAATATAAATTTAGAAAAGTGGTTGGAAGAGAATTGAGAAAAGAGGAGGTGAGAACGAAAAGGAAATAAGAGAATATAATGTGCAGTGAGACCTTTTTCGAGAAAGAAGAGAAATAAAGTGAAAAATCTAATAAAACGAAACCCACGCCGTGTTAAGTGTTTTCAATTACCCCCCCCCCCCCCCCCCCCTTTTTTTTTGCTAAGCCCCTTTAACTTCCCTTCCCATCGGAGACGAGGATCACTTCCCTCTCTAAACCCAGTATCCAAATAGCCTAAGGCGTGGATCACTTCCCGCTTTGGTAACCTTTATCCTCCTTTCCCTCTTTCCTTGGAGGCATGGATTACTTCCCGCTCCAAGCCCCTTTGTCCCTTATCTCTGTATCTCCCCTGGAAACGCGGATTACTTCCCGTTCCAATCTCGCCGCCCCGTCTTGGTATCTTCTTGGAGTCGCGGAACACTTCCCGCTTCAAACCCCCCCCCCCCCCTTTCTGTAGGTGTCCCCACCCCCCCCTTGGGAAACGTGGATTTCTTACCGTGCCAGCCCTCTCGCGCCCCTTCTTGTGTCCTTCTAGGGGTCGTCGATCACTTACCGCCCAACCCTAGTAGGTAATCGCTCCCAGGCGTGGATCTATTCCCGCTTGGAGCATCCTCCCCTGTCCCTACCCCTTTCGAGAGTCGAGGATTCCTTCCCGCTCTCATTCTCATTCCTCCTCATATCCTGCCTTTAGACGAGGATACCTTCCCGCTCAGGCCAAGAACGGCGACGAGACCGTACACTCCCTCTTTAAATTACATAACTTGGTGACTCATATCCCAAGAGCCTTAACCCTCGGGTGTCTCAAACTATTCTTACAAATTTCTTGTGAGTGGACTCTAGGCACGACTGAGATTTGTACCCCGGCACTTGTAAGAAACAAGTGGCGCCCGAGCAGGGACACTCTGAGACAGTTAAGGGTAACAGTGTGTGAGAGCCAAAATTTCGGGAGATGCCGGATAATCCCGAACGGAACGGTGGTGAGTACGATCAAGGGGAGAATATTAAAAATCCCGGAGTGGGCGTGCGCTGGATCTACGTCCCGGAGGAGTTAGGATCCCTAGCCGCTGAGTTCGGCTTCGACGCCGATGGAAAAGTCGACGATGCGAGGAGAAATTTCACGAGTCTGGTAGCAACCGGCGAGTTTCCAAAGCCCGTGTGGACTCGTCTGGCAGAATTAGAGGGGCAATACGCCAAGTCTGCAGCCAGGGGAAAAATGCCGGCCGAGACTGGGGAGGCGTCATGTTCAGGAAGTAGTTCGGTTTCTTTGACTGTACCTGGAGAAGAAACCCCGAAGTTCTTGACCCCCGAGAATGACGAGATCCCGCCTAGTAGAAGGGGTATATTTTCTCCTAAGGGGGCGAGCCGCAATATACGTTTTTCTGAAGACCGACCTACAGACGATCCAGCAGAAGACACCTCCATAGTCGGGCCACCTCGGGCTCCTGTGTTTCCGGTACCACCCCCCAATATCGCAGAACGCATTAAAAAGTGGAATATGCGATTTGATGGTGAGAGTGATCCGCTGGCATTCATAGAGGAACTAGAAGAGAGGGTAGCCACGTACGAGATACCCCTTGCCCTAGTTCCCAGGGCCATGTCCGAAATATTCATAGACCGAGCAGCGCGTTGGTTTCGTACCAGTAGGTTGCAAGAGGCGTCGTGGGAGGTTTTCCCTCGAGAGTTCTTGGCCTTCTTTCTACCGCCCTATTATTTCAGACTAGAGGATGAAATTAGGGCCCGGCGACAGAAGGTCGGGGAGCCTTTCAAGAACTACCTGATTGAGCTCCGTACAAAAATGCAGCAGGCGGGATACAGCCAAAAGGAGGAGCTTTACAGGGTGTATGATAACGCCGCGCCAGACTATCGACTATATATACAAAGGCACGAGGTTAAAACGCTCACTCAGTTGACACAGATGGCTGTAGAGTATGAGAACGTTTGACGTCAGAGTTTGCTCAGAACCACCGAAACTCCGGGCCATAACGCGAGACTTTCTGCGCCAGTCCCTAATGTTTATCGTAACTGCGGGATCATCGGACATTTCATGAGGGAGTGTCAGAACCGTCGGGCTATTTTCTGTGGTCAGTGCGGACGTCGTGGAGTGTATTATTCCGAATGTTGCCGAGTGAACGACCAGAGAAACGGGGCAGGTCTCCTCCCACGCCAGGGCCGGGCAGAGAATACTCTGACAGGCGCCCAGATGTAAGTACCCCTCTTCGAGTGGTGGGGGTCGAATCGTTGCAACTATCCGGATCCGAGGATGGGAAATAACGGCGACGATCGACACCGGAGCATCTCGGAGCTTCGCGAGCGAAGGGTTCGTGCTGGAAAGAATGTGCGAACGGGAGGTGTGGAAGGTACACACTCAAATATGTTTGGCAGACGGCTCGAAGATAGCTGTGAATAAACTGTGGTGTACCAACATAGAATTAGCGGGAAGTAACGTAGACATGCCCTTGTTAGTGATGCCAACCATGTTGGATCAGGACATTCTTGGGATGGACTTTTTGCAGGCCATAGGGACGACGATTCAGTGTGGTGGGGCGACCCTTGACTTAAGGCCTGCTCAAAGGGCAGGTGAAGATCCCAGGCTCTACCCAGCTTTGTCTTGCGAAGCTGAGGCAAAGAGTGACGCAGCACTTGTAACAGTTCCTGCGACAGCAGCGAGGGAGTCCGCTATGAGCGACGATGCGTGCGTGGTAGCCCCCAAAGGGATGACAGCGAAGGAGATCGCAAGTTCCGATGCGGAGCAGACGACGGTAACCGAAATAGAGCACCACCCACAAATAAGTCAGAGCCATATGGAATCGACCGATGAATCTTCAGGGGCGACTTTAGCACGCACCATGCTGGCCGAGAGTCCCGAAAGCGAAGACGAGGAGAGCGAAGAACCAAACCTTTGGCCCAACGACCTCAGAGTAGAGATTCGTGCATTCCTGGAAAAAGAAATAAGACTTTTTGATACCCATTCCGGTGTGTCTCATATAGCGGAACATCGAATCGTGATGCGCGACAATAAACCGCTGAAACAACGGTACTTCCCTAAAAACCCGGAGATGCAAAGAATCATCGACGCTCAAGTGGATGAGTTGCTGGAAGCAGGGGCCATTGAGCCGTCGAAGAGCCCCCACAGCGCCCCGGTAGTGATAGTCAAAAAGAAAGGCGGAGAGTGGCTTATGAGCGTGGACTACCGACAGATGAACGCCCATTCGATTCCGGATGCATATCCTGTACCTCGGATAAACCATATCCTAGAACGGCTACGGAACGCGAAATTTATCTCGACCCTCGACCTCAAACACTGCTACTGGCAAATCCCAATGGCTGCCGATATCCGCGAGTGTACGGCATTCACGGTACCCGGTAGAGGACTTTTTCAATGGAGAGTCATGCCGTTCGGCCTTCACTCGGCAAGCGCAACTTTCCAAAGAGCCTTGGACCGTCATAGTCATAGTCATAGTCATAGGACCGTACATGGAGCCGTACGCTTTCGCCTATCTCGACGATATCATCGTCATCGGCGAAACGGAGGAACAACATGTGGCCAATCTGCAAGAAGTTTTTAGACGATAAAAAGAAATGTTCGCTCTCTCGGAAGAAGCTCGTGTATTTGGGTTATGTTATTAGTGGAGAGGGTGTCCAAACAGATCCTGCGAAAGTTGAAGCCATTCGGAACCTACGCGCCCCATCCAATATCAAGGAACTCCGCCAATGTCTAGGGATGGCGTCGTGGTACCGTCGCCCTAACTTCGCAACTATCGTTCAACCGATGTCTGGTTTGTTGAAGAAGGGTCGTAAGTGGATATGGGGGCCCGAACAACAAGACGCCTTGGATCAACTTAAACACAGTCTTACAACTGCACCAGTGCTAGCTTGTCCCGACTTCGATCAGAAGTTCACCCTCCAAACAGACGCTAGTGAAGTGGGGCTAGGTGCTGTGCTGACCCAAGAAATCGACGGTCAAGAACGGGTCATAGCCTATGCGAGCCGGCGCTTAAATAAGGCCGAGGAAAACTATACCACTACAGAAAAGGAGTGTCTCGCGATTGTTTGGTCCATACGGAAAATGCGATGTTACCTTGAGGGGTATAGATTCGAGATGGTGACCGATCACATGGCCCTAAAGTGGCTTAATTCCATCGAAAGTCCTTCTGGTCGGATCGCTCGGTGGGCACTAGAATTGCAGCATGCGAGGGAACATGCCCCCGACCCGGAAGACGTCCCTTGGACCAGGCGTGATCCGCGCCGTGGTCACCCAACCTACAACCGGGTACCACGCCCCGAACGACCTCCGGTTCGCCAAACAGTGCACCACACGCAGGAGCGTTACGCCGACGTCTACGACGGATAAATAGTGTTACAGAGGGTAGAGGTCACGACGATCATCATCGAGGCCCCGGGAGCCCGTGGTAAAGGCCCATACTACGAAGAGCCCCCTTCTCCCCCACCGCCCCGCGTTAACAGAGCGACCATAACCAGACCTCCCGCGATTTTGGGACCAGAATCTTTCATGGCAGGAGACCCACCTTCGAGGAAACGAGGGTGCGAGACCCCTGAATCCGAATCCATGTGTTCGCAAGAAGAGTCAGCCGCTTCACAGGCGAATGGTGACCCGAGAGTACGACTGGAAGACGCCGCCACAGCCACGCTAGCCCCGTGAGCAGGTGACGATCGGGAAGAGCAAGGCCCTTCTACCCCGCCGAGTAAGAGACTGGCTCTTTCTCCTGCAGGGTCTACCGACCAAGGAATATTGCCACGAGGAGGACCGACAGATGCCTTGAGCCCGATCTCGCAGAAGACCGTCAAGGATAGCGATAGCCAGCCAGTCGAGCAACCTCGCGCGAACGCAACAGAACCCGTACCGGAAGAGGGGATCGGCCATGAGGGCATCAGTGTCCTAGATCAGAACTGGCCGCAAGCAGATCCCAACGAGGGGCCTAGCCGCCCCTGCGTCACGGCTTGGCTGTCTCCCAGATCCGAAGACGACGATAAGGAGTCCCCGATGTTCCGTCGCCAGTTCGTCACTGAGTCCCGCCGGGAAGTCGACCCTCGCAGCCGCTTTCCACACGTAAGTCTTCGCCGGGTAGGACATCACGAGCTCAGCCGTGACCCGGAGGCTACGGATGCACCGGTCGAACCCGATCCAGCCTTCCGACGTTCTCCATCACCCACCCGGCTAACACCTATAGAAGAGTTGTCTGCTTGGGAGGAAGCACTGGTGGAACAGGCAATCGGGGATCTGGAGGTCATGGAAGAGTTGGGCAGCGAAGACTGGCAAGACGGATTCGCTCAGCGCCTCGACGAATTTAAAGCATTGTGAGAGGAAGAACCGCTGGCTCTAGCGCCGGTATGCCTGCCCCAGGGTTGGCAATTGTCCAACGGAGCAATGACGCTACCCCTACACGTACTTGAGGACTTGCAAGAAATGGCGACAGCTCGCACTAACCGTGGTCGGCGTACTCGGTTCCGGATGTATAGAGATGGCATACGGTACACCATCAGGATCAAAACAGACGGGTCGGTATGGATCGACCCCCGGGAAAAAAGGGGGGGTGTTACGTAGCAGCCGCTACGCCTCAATAATAATCTTTAAGAATATGATAAGTTAAGTCGACAAGAAGTCATAATAAAATTAAAATGCCAAAAAGCAAGTCTCATAACGCGTCAGTGTGGGACTTAAAAATCCGACACGGGAATTTGGCGACGCTGACGCTGCCGCCGAAACATGATTCATTGGGTTACACGCTGCGGTCGAGATCAGACGCTTGCAGATAAAAGGAAGAGACAAATATTAATTTAGAAAAGTGGTTGGAAGAGAATTGAGAAAAGAGGAGGTGAGAACGAAAAGGAAATAAGAGAATATAATGTGCAGTGAGACCTTTTTCGAGAAAGAAGAGAAATAAAGTGAAAAATCTAATAAAACGAAACCCACGCCGTGTTAAGTGTTTTCAATTCCCCCCCCCCCCCCCCCCCACCCTTTTTTTTTTTGCTAAGCCCCTTTAACTTCCCTTCCCATCGGAGACGAGGATCACTTCCCTCTCTAAACCCAGTATCCAAATAGCCTAAGGCGTGGATCACTTCCCGCTTTGGTAACCTTTATCCTCCTTTCCCTCTTTCCTTGGAGGCATGGATTACTTCCCGCTCCAAGCCCCTTTGTCCCTTATCTCTGTATCTCCCCTGGAAACGCGGATTACTTCCCGTTCCAATCTCCCCGCCCCGTCTTGGTATCTTCTTGGAGTCGCGGAACACTTTCCGCTTCAAACCCCCCCCCCCCCCCCCCCCCTTGGGAAACGTGGATTTCTTCCCGTGCCAGCCCTCTCGCGCCCCTTCTTGTGTCCTCCTCGGGGTCGTGGATCACTTGCCGCCCAACCCTAGTAGGTAATCGCTCCCAAGGCTTGGATCTATTCCCGCTTGGAGCATCCTCCCCTGTCCCTACCCCTTTCGAGAGTCGAGGATTCCTTCCCGCTCTCATTCTCATTCCTCCTCATATCCTGCCTTTAGACGAGGATACCTTCCCGCTCAGGCCAAGAACGGCGACGAGACCGTACACTCCCTCTTCTAATAACATAACTTGGTGACTCATATCCCAAGAGCCTTAACCCTCGGGTGTCTTAAACTATTCTTACAAATTTCTTGTGAGTGGACTCTAGGCACGACTGAGATTTGAACCCCGGCCTAGGAACTTCCTTACATATTTCAGAAAATACATGGACATCATCTAAATTCTAGAAACATCTTTCAGATCACAAAGGCGCTCTTCATATATAACCGCACTCGAATTTTGGCAAACCGTGCCGTGCCGCTGCCCTTGGTGCATATTGAAGTAATTTTAATTATTTAGTAAAAAGAATAAAATGAAAATAAATGAATTCAAAAAAATTTAAAAACTTGATGGAATCTTTTTTGGGAAGATATCGATACAAAAACGAAGCTGAAATCGATCAGGAAAATGCTTGAACTGATCCTGATATAGGATTATAGTAAATACGAATATTGGGTTTAAATAAATCTAGTGAAAGCTTGGATGAATCTTTGCTGGGATAAAATGGATACTAGAATGCAAGCTTAATTTGATCTAGAACGCACTTAAAGGGATTAAATTGAGCTCGAATTTTCGGATTATTTAATCTTTATTAGATTAACGCGGGATAAATTGAATCTTTTCAGGATTAAAAAAAGCGGGATCAAATCAATCTTTTTTCGGCTCGGCTCAAGAATATCCGGGACTACCCTGTTTTCAAGCCTGTTTCGGATTGATGTAGTCCCGTACGGATTGATTTGTTTTTTTCAGTGTGGTAGTCAGCATTATTGATTAATCCGTCAAAAAGTTGGCGAAGTTCGGATGAATGTTAGTCAAGTTATGAGAAAAAAACACAGACGGATTCTTTTTTTTGTTTTAAAATTAAGTGTCTTTGAAAAACAGAAACTAAAAATATTAAATTTCCTTTATTACTAGTTCAGTTTTACAATTATTAAAGAATTAAAGTACTTAATTTGTGGCGCTTATCGCTGTATATTAAATTTAGTGTTGACAATGCCCTTTCTACAGACACCTGAGTAGCCGGCGTGAACAAAACCGTACATAAAGATGTGGTGCTTTAAATTTGAACTTGTAAAATTCCAAAATATTTCTGTTTAAGGGCAGACGACCATAAATGACATCGAAGTTTTCTATGTCGGTATAAACTTCAACTAATTCATCGGATTTTGTTTCTTCTTGACAAGATTGAGGTACACGCTGCATTTTATAGTTGGGCTTGATCGACTCTCTTTCTTGTTTTTAATAATTCTTTGGCTAAAGAATAGTCAGTCTCTTCACGCTGCAGCTTAAGTTCCATCCACAATTTAAAAAAGTCGCTGTACACCAGCTGCTTCTTCTGAAGTTTTAGGGTAGCGCCATATGTAAGATTAAATGCATTTTAATACAAGTCCACCCAAATCCAGTCAATATTACTGCCAATACCACTAAACTGTAGTCCAATAAATTCCCTCAACTCAAATAATTGTTTTACAAGAGTGAATGTCGAATTCCATTGCGAAACGACATGGTCAAG
The DNA here is from genome assembly GCA_035044985.1 of Lordiphosa fenestrarum. Lineage (NCBI taxonomy): Eukaryota > Metazoa > Arthropoda > Insecta > Diptera > Drosophilidae > Lordiphosa > Lordiphosa fenestrarum. The sequence continues at coordinate 185,558 of JAWNNO010000660.1, forward strand.
ACATGGTATATTTGTTTTGTGTGCTACCTTATCCTCAAGAAAAACAATTTTAATGGAAAATTATGCTTTTTTGACTTGTATTTACGTAGTTGCCCGCTTCAACTTTAAAGGATCGTCTTTTTGACTCTCGATCAAAAACAACTGGCTGTGGTAAAAATTGTTGTTCTTGTACTTAACTTATATCTATTTAATACTGATTCTTTTCGTACAGAAAAAATTGCGGTCTATTTATGAATTGATCAATATTAAGGAAGATGCTCCAATAGATGACAATGTGCCGAGCAGTTCGAAGGCAGGCAGATACGACATTTTGAAAATGAACTTAAACGCTAAAACAGCGTTGAGGTCAAGTTGGAAAACTTACAATACAGTGACAGGATTGAACTAGAGCATGACATCTCTTTTTATTGGAAGTCGCTACAGCATAAGGAGCCGATTCTCGCGAAAGTTGCTTTGGGTTTGCTGGCAAGTCAAGTTACAGTTGAAAGGGCATTCAGCGCTTTGCCGATAATATTCACGAAATTGAGAAATAGATTGAGCGAAGAGTCGTTAGAAAGTATTATATTTTTAAAACTTAATGCCAAAATAGTTAACAGCACCATTTTTGAATAAATAAAATACTCTTCAAAGCTGTGTAATTATGAGAGTTCATTTGTGGTATTAAGAAGAAGAAAGCCGGCCATGACCGACTATGACATACTCTGTACCAACTAAATTCTACACTCAGCATAAATTACCTAAAAGCAGCGCTGCTATTGCGCTGCAGCAGCGAACAGTCTTTTGATCATAACTCGACAATCGTTCATCCGATCTTCACCATATCATTGTCGAATCGATAAATAATCATGCGAACCCAACCATCTATCTGCAAAACTATAGAAGAATTAACGTTTTTACATATTGCGGAGGCGGGAGTGGGCATGGCCAAAATTGAAAATAGACTTGATCTGCTTGCAAGTATTGACATTTTTAACTGCGCACTTGCACTAATCCTGGCTACAGTTTTTCTTTGATTGGGAGCAAAGTTTGTTTTGGGTCCACTATTTCGGATCCTCTTTGGTACATTTTAGCGACTTAGACTGGCTTGATACATCCTCTGTGCTTCATCTATTTTCTTTGTAATTGGTCATCTATTGACAGTAATGTCATAACCATGGCTAGGTAGTTTGTGAGGTCATTTGCGGTCTTGAAAAGCACTGTTTGTTTAGTATTCAGCGGTCTTACCTATTAACCTATTAACTGTGAACTGCGGTCTTGCATTGATCGGTTCTTGGCTTTGTTCAGTTCGTTTTGTGTGCCGAACAAATGTGCGGCACTTTGTACGGTTTTTGAGAACCCTGATAAATGGTGCATTATGTATACAGGGTTGTCCATATTCGACGGACCCATCTGGCAACGCCATAACTTTTGACAGAGATGTGAGATCGCTTAATGACATACCGCGTTTGAAGCGTCAGTCCAAGCAGATTTTTACCATGGAACAATACACGCCACGCGAGCGCTCTGAAATAGTTGAAATTTACATTCAACAGAACAAGTCAATTGTGAAAACTCAACGTGCTTTTAAAAAATTAAAATTTCACATTGAATGGGACCGTAAATAAGCAAAATTGCCGTATTTACGCCACTGAAAATCCTCAGGAGATTCAAGAAGTGCCTCTTCATGACGAAAAAGTCACAGTTTGGTGCGGCGTTAGTGCGAAAACGGTCATTGGGCCGTTTTTCTTCCAAAATGAAAATGGCCATGCTGTTACCATCAACCAGGATCGTTATCGCGACATGATGACCAATTTTGTGATGCCAATTATTCGTCGAAAGCGTATGAGGCAGTTCTGGTTTCAACAAGACGGCGCTCCACCGCACACAAGTCGCATAACAATCGATTTTCTGAAGAAATTGTTTCCGGGCCGTTTGATGTCGAAAAGTGGTGATTTGGACTGGCCACCGCGTTCGCCCGATTTGACGCCGCCTGACTTTTTCTTGTGGGGATATTTGAAGTCAAAGGTTTACGTTAACAAGCCAAGGACAGTAGAAGAGCTCAAGGACAACATTCGTGAAGAAATAGCCGCTATTCCGGCCGAAATGTTGGCGAAAACGATGGAAAATGCTGCAAAAAGGGCACAATACGCCATCAACGCCAGAGGCGGCCATTTGAGAGATATCATATTCAAAAATTGATGTAAACAAATCTACTTGGAACAAATTAAATGATTAAGATTGCCAACCGCCAAATTTTTATTTATTTCTTTGATTTTTTTAAAAAAAACATGGGTCCGTCGAATATGGACAACCCTTTATTTGAAACGTACGAACAGGTTTCCCCAAGTAAAAGTGCCTCTGTCTCTCTCTGACACACACATTACTTCGGCAAGCATTCGGTGTGAATTGCCGAAAGTGTTCCGCATGGCTGGGGAACACTGCTATAGAAACATGGAAGATGTGTGCTATGAGTCTTCAGCGCAAATTAGAAACACAAAAGGGCCTGCTTAAAGGTTGAAATCAGTTTGGCTTGGCCATTTGTGCCTGTTTGATCTAAATTTTTATTTTGTTTTTAATGTAAATTCGGAAAGGATGTTCCATGTAACTATACAGTGCTAAAAATTTTATTGCTTCGTGTTCGAAATATAAAAAGTGTTCAAAATTTAAAATATCTGGATTTTATTGAGTTAACAATGTTTGTGTTTAAAACACCTCACTTTTTGAACTGTTTATTCGAAACTATGACAAAAATTATATTTAGCGATGTACAAAACATGATTATATACAAACTAGCTTTATTTACCAGCGGCTTCGCTCGCTTCGCATCAATTTGTTACTAATTTATCATGCTGGTAATATTTTATAATGTGATGCTCTCAAAATGATCATGGAGCTGATCAAATGAAAATCAAAACAGTTGCATACAACAACTTTCCGCATATATTTGAACTTTGTGCGTTGATTTTAAAAATATTTAAAGTCACGTATTCAGTACTTTTTTGAATGTAGCTCATAAAATTCGTTTGGAGCTAATCGCTGGAAACTTAACTTTTATACAATCTTGACCACTAATATTCTACCCATGGTGCTGAATCTGGTATCTCAATTTATCTTACTAACTATCCTTACAAAATAAGTTTCAAGTCAATCGTATGAAACTTCACTAACTATTCTTTCAAACCGAATTTCAATTCAATCGGGTTAATTTTAGTTATTTAGCATGCAGACTTTTCTGACCTTGCGGTCGAATTTTCCAACATCGAAAAATCACATCTTAACTTATTTCTCTAACTATCCTTGCAAACCGATTTCCATTCAATCGGGCGAAAAATAGAATTTTCGGGATGACACATGTCCAATTATTTCGCATATTTTGCTTTCAAACCGAGATTCAAGTCAATCGGATGAAAAATAAAATTTAACCCGGACAAGCTTTTCCGACGCTTTTCCGGGAATTTTCCGACCTTGTCGAATTTTCCAACACCAGAAAATAACACTTCAACTTATTTCTCTAACAATCCTTACAGACCGATTTTCAAGTGAATCGGGTGAAAAATAGGTTTTTGAGTATCGAATTTTCCGACACGTGTCCAATTATTTTGCCTACTTTGTTTACAAACCGAGTTTCGAGTGAATCGGATAAAAAAAAAAATGTTCCCCATACAAACTTTTCCGATTCTTTTCCGGCTTTTCCGGGTGGAATTTTCCAAAACCCCGCTTTAGTACGCACTTTCACCACATAAGGAAACTTCTGTCAATGTGTCAGCCTTCTATCTCTTACCGTTTAGGCTGTGCGATGATTGCCAATCAGTGTGAGGACACACTCTTATATACTATATATAGAGAGACTAGCATATAGCCCAACGAAATTCGCCGCTGTCATCATCAGGGTAGTCGTTATCATTATCATTATCTCTATTGCTATCGCTATCGTTATCGTTATCTTAATCGTTATCGTTATCGTCGTCGTTGTCGTAATCATTATCATTATCGTCGTCGTTGTCGTTATCATTATCATTATCGTTATTGTTATCGTTATCATTATCGCTATCGCTATTGTAATTGTTATCGTTATTGTTATCGTTATCATTATCGCTTTAGTTATCGTTTACGTTATCGTTATGGTTTACGTTATCGTTATCGTTATCGCTATCCAACATCGGAAAATGAAATCTCAATTTATTTCACTTACTATCCTTACAAACCGAATTTCAAGTCAATCGGATGAAAAATAGTTATTAAGCATGCAGAATTTTCCGGCAATTTTCCGACCGAACGGTCAAATTTTCCAACATCGGAAAATGACATCTCAATTTTATTCACTTACTATCCGTACAAGCCGAGTTTGAAGTGAATCGGGTGAAAAATAGGTTTTTGCATATCGAATTTTCCGGCAATTTTCCTTGTGGGCGGATTTTCCGAAATCGGGAAAACATATGTCCAATTATTTTGCATACTTTGTTTAAAAACCGAGTTTCGAGTCAATCGGATGAAAAATAAAATTTTCCCCATTAAACTTTTCCCACGCTTTTCCGGAAATTATCCAACCCTACGGTGGATTTTTCCAACATCGGAAAATGACATCTCAATTTATTTCACTTACTATCCTTACAAACCGAGTTTTAAGCGATTCGGGTGAAAAATAGTTATTTAGCATGCAGGATTTTCCGGGAATTTTCCGAACTTACGGTCAAATTTTCCAACATCGGAAAATGACATCTCAATTTATTTCACTTACTATCCTTACGTACCGAATTCCAAGTCAATCGAATGAAATAAAGTTATTAAGCATGCATAATTTTCCGGGATTTTTACGACCGAACGGTCAAATTTTCCAACATCGGAAAATGACATCTCAATTTGTTTCACTTACTATCCTTACAAACCGAGTTTCGAGTGAATCGGGTGAAAAATAGGTTTTTGCATATCGAATTTTCCGGCAATTTTCCTTGTGGGCGGATTTTCCGAAATCGGTAAAACACGTGTCCAATTATTTCGCATACTTTGCTTACAAGCCGACTTTCAAGTCAATCGGATGAAAAATAAAATTTTCCATAAACAAACTTTTCCGACGCTTTTCCGGCTTTTCCGGGTGGAATTTTCCAAAACCCTGCCTTAGTACGCACTTTCACCACATAAGGAAACTTCTGTCCAAATTTCAGCCTTCTATCTCTTACCGTTTAGGCTGTGCGATGATTGCCAATCAGTCAGTCAGTCAGTCAGTCAGTGAATCAGTGAGGACACACTCTTATATATATAGAGAGAGGAGATACAGAGAAAGAAGATAACAATGTTTGTTTTTTGAACAATGTATTTTAAGTGTGTGTTACTTACGAACCCTGCAAAAAAACTGACTCTGAACTGAGTCAACTTACTGATCTAGTTGGTGAACAACTCACTGATCAACTCACTGAACAACTCACTAAATAACTCCCTGAGCAAGTGACTGACTTGAATTAAGCTTACAAACAAAATGTGTGGCAGTTCCAGTTGACGAGTCCTAGTCACTGGCTTACACATAATTAAAATCATCGACAACCGATATAAAACTATCCTTAACGCTTGTTACATCTCTAGCACCACTCACACGCGCTTAACAAAATGAGACTTGGCTTGAGGCCATAATAAAACAACCAAATCTGAATCAAGTCAGTGTTTTATAATCAATCTTTAATGTGGCATAGCCACATATGGTGACCCCTTGTGAAATCAACTGAACCATTATCATTAAAATGGTTTTAGCTCGAGACGACGAACCTTCAACCTCTGCTGCTGCCGCTGCCGCTGCTGCCAAGATGGCGGCGCCCAATGAAGTCTTGAAAACCGACAGCATGAAACAACAAGATGCAAACGACAACCAGACATCAAATTCCGTGGATGCTATTCACACAATTCGTTTTCCACAATTCATGGCCACAGATCCAGAGTTGTGGTTCACCTAAATCGATGCACTCCTCCACAAGAAACAAGAAAGAAAGTCGGTCAAGCCCGACTATAACATACTCTGTACCAACGAAATTATACACTCAGCATAAATTTTGATGCTGCAGTAGCAGCTAAAAGCAGCGCTGCTATTGCGCTGCAGCAGCGAACAGGGTTTTGATCATAACTCGACAACCAATCATCCGATCTTCACCATTCCTTTGGCGGATCGATAAGTTATCCCGATTACTAAATATGTCCAAGCAATCAACAAACTACTTATCTATCTTCAAAACTGTGGGAGATATGACGTTTTTTCTAAATTGCGGGGGCGGGAGGGGGCGTGTCCAAAATTTAAAATAAACTTGATCTGCCTGCAGACATAAGAAGCATATGTCCCATACATGTCAAACCTCTATCTCTTACCATCTCTGAGATCTGTGCGTTCATACGGACAGACAGACGGACGGACAGACGGACATCACGGACATGACTCGGCTGTTGATGCTGATCAAGAATATATATGCTTTATAGGGTCGGAGATGATTCCTTCTCGATGTTACATACTTTTGCACAAACTTATAATACTCTGTGTACCTACGGTACAGAGTATAATTACGGAAAATGAATTTTTACCTTGATATCGAAGTCTACTGTGACTGCAGTACACCCTACATACCAAAACCGTTTCGTAAAAAGATTTTTGATTCGATCCATCGTCTTTCTCATCCTGGAAAACGAGCAAGTATTAAACAATTTCAAAAGAAATTGTTTTGGCCAAAAAAGCGGCGTGACATTAATCAATGGGTTAGCGAATGCAATAATTGTCAACGTTCACAAATCAACTTGTACCTCTACTCTTTCGCCAAGTAGACAAGCGCTTTGAACACGTTCACATTGGAATCGTTGTCGTATAAAGGTTATAAAAACTGTCTCACGATGATCGACAAGTTTACTCGCTGGCCCGAAATAGTTCCAATTAAGAACATGACGGCCAACACAGTTGCGACCCCAAAAACAATATCAACGGAACTCAATTCGAATCATTCTTGTTTGAAGCACTCACATGGTTCGAGCTGTACTTTTGGGACTCCGAACTGGTTTTTAAAGAATATATAAATTGATCTGCTGCCGATATGTTGTATGGCACGGACATTCGCCTTCCTGGAGAATTCTTCACGAACACCGATGGACCTGATGATGCAACTCAATTCATAACCAAATTTTGTGATTACATACGTCAAGTTCGACCTTCACCTGTAACGCATCACACTAACAAAACCGCTTTTGTTCACAAAATCCTATATTCATGCAGTCATGTCTTCCTGCGCAGCGACCATGTGAAACGGCCTAAACCGCCTTATACTGGACCACATGGAATCAAGAAAAGGATTAATGATCGGCTTTTTGCAATCAGCATCAATGGAACCACACACAACATCTCAGTAGAAAGACTCAAACGAGCGTTCAGTGTCATAGACCCTACACAGAAAAAAATGATCACGATATTTAGTATCAATCGGGTATTTTTCAGTATCGAATCGGCCTTCATCTGAAGAATACCCAGTTGATATGATCGAAAATATCACTCGTACATTTCGAACATGTCAATGTGAAATGTTTCAGATTAACAATCTGAAATTTGTTAATATCCCTGATATATTTTAATAGTATCAATGTATTTTCAAAATACCAGTACCACATGGATGAAATATTTAATATATTATATATTTTTATAATATCAAAGGGGTATTAATGTATTACCAATGGTGTATTTAATAATATGAAAGCTATATTTTTATAATTACCCATAGGATATGGTTCAAATGTTTATGAATAATAATTAGTATCTTTAATTGGCTCGGGGTCACGAAAAGTTTCGTTTGTTCACAACTTGAACAATGCATTTATATACACCAAAAAGAGCTGGTTGCCTACACAGTAATGCTTCTTGAATCTCCCGATTCAACCTTCAGTAGGCTTTTCGCTAATGACTGTCACTGTTTGACTGTCTCTCCATGCGCTCACCGCTTTAAGCAGTTGGGAACTGCAATCAGCAATGAAAGCAAAAACAGACAAATCGGAATCGAATTCGATGTCTCGCTTGCTGCGGCAGAGACATGAACATTGGTTTTGTCTTTTTCGAGTTGCACTATAGCTGTCTCTCTTTGTTTTAAGAAACTCTGTTTGTCTCTTTCTGCCCTCAGATTTTCTATGTCTACTTTAATCTGAATTCACGTCACTAGGGTATTTTTCATATCACTGTGAGAATTTCGCTTATTAATATAATATTTTTAGTATCAATGTAATACTACAGCATCATATTGATATTAAATAGTAACTCTTGGATATTTAAAAATTGATATTTTTGAAATTATATTGGAAGATCAACTCGATATTTGATCTTATTTTTTTCTGTGTAACATTCCTGCCAAGCCTCTTCGGACATTCCAAAAGGAACGGAGTATAAACTCTCATCATCAGGAACATCACTTAGGAGGGAAGGAGGAGAATCTGAAATCAATCCGAATTGGGATTGAAAACAGGGTAATCCCGTAGCAGTCTTAAAATGATCCTGTTTTATTTGATTAAAAAAAATTTGTAAGTGTAATCAATCTTTTTCGGGATCGTATCAAGACTATCCTTCTATCCCTGTTTTCAATCCCGCTTCGGATCTTTTTTCAGTGCGATGTAAAACTAACTTTAAGGCTTGTTACATCTCTAGCACCATTCACAAGCGCTTAAAAAAAAGAGACTCGGCTTGAGGCCACAACAAAACAACCAAATCTAAATCAAGTCTGTGTTTAATGTGGCGTAGCCACAAATGTGCGCCAACAGCCCCACCTGTTGAAAATTTGGTACTTTCTTTTTTCTTAGCCTTTGCGTAGCAATTACAAACAAACCCGCAGAAGGAAGAATCCAATTTGATCCAGTCGTTTTCAAGTTTTAAGCTTTCAAACAAACCATGATTAGTGTATATATATTTCGATTTCAGGAAAATCAGTAGACAATTTTATTTAATGATTTATGGACCTTCAAAAGTTGACTTTCACATCCGAATGCTCCATGGGGTCATGGGACAAAACATGCTACCTGTATGAAACTGAGGTTAGAATACTAAGGTAGGAACATTAAGAAGCTCGGAGTGACACAAGACAAAGCTAGTGGTGGTAATTAATAGCAGCGGCCGATAGCGCGCAGCGTTTGTGATAATCTTATCGGTCCAATAAAGAAGAAGAAGAGCAGAGCAGTTGAACTGGTCTTCAGCAAATTGCTACTAGTGCAAGTCCCCGAAACAAAGAAGCTGGAGAATAAAACCATAGTTTTATTGTAGAGTGTAGTACCTGAACCCAATACAGCTTTCTCATTTTTAGAAACTTCAGCAACTGCTGATCGAGCGGACAAAGGTCCAATTCATTTTTGGCGTAGATTAAGAATCTCGTAATCGATTGATTCTTTTGACCTTAAAACCAAAGCAACTCCCACAGTTGACGAATTCTAAAGAATTTTGATTTGATGGAGGATTCCTAAAGTACCTATAAGAAATAATGCGCATGTATCTTTTGCAGACATTTGTTCTGAAAATGGTCTCACTTAGGATATTTTTCTATTGCTCCAGAATTGATTTGAAATGTCCAAAAAATTTGCCATAGGGTTAAACAAATCATAGTTACTAAACAAGAAAGAAAGTCGGTCAAGCCCGACTATAACATACTATGTACCAACGAAATTATATGCTCAGCATTAGTTTTTAGCTGCAGTAGCAGCTGAAAACAGCGCTGCTATTGCGCTGCAGCAGCGAACAGTCTTTTGATCATAGCTCGACAACCGTTCATCCGATCTTCACAATTTTTTGGCGGATCGATAAGTTATTAACAGAGCTCGCAAGTAACTCTCAACACTTTCCTAGTGTCGGCAAAAAACAGTTTGGTTACGGACACAACGAAAAGAGGGAGCGAAAGACACCTCCAGTTCTGTTTTTGCTCAAATCTGTTTTGCTCAGAGCAAAGACACACTTTTTCGTTTCTGTTTCTCTCGTGTCTTTCACTGACCGTTTTGCCGAGAGCAAAGTTCCAAAGTGTTTTTTGCGTATGTATGAGTGGTTGTGTGTTGCTCCCGTGTACATACACACACATACATACATACAGCCTACTAAACGCACAAATCAAAAACACTTTTCACTGACACTTATTCTGTTCTGCTCATTTGAAAACAGTTGTTTGATGAGCACTCGCTCAAAAGTGTTTCTGTCAGTGGTCTTCGGCAAACCGACTCGTTTGTTTTGCTCAACCGAAAACACGTAACAGAAAACAGAAGAGAAGAGATAATAAGTGTTTCGCTCAGTGAGAGAGCGTTTGTGCTGCGTTTGATTCTGTTTTTCTCTGAGGGTGCTGGCACTTAAAAAAGTGTTGACACTTGTTTGCGAGCTCTGGTTATTAAAAACATTTTCGCGCCTTTTTTATGTGTTTTGTTTTGAGATGAGAAAGATAAAGCTTTGCGATTAGACATAATTCTAAATTACTAAATATGTCCAAACAGAATGAACCATCTATCTTTAAAACTGTGGGAGATATGGCGATTTTTCTAAATTGCGGGTTCGGGAGGCGTGGCCAAAATTGAAAATAAACTTGATCTGCCTGCAAACATAAAAAGCATATGGGCATTTCCATGGTGTCGAACTTGACCGTCGTACGTACTTAAATTTAAAAAAAAATACAAAAAAATCTGATTTTTATTTTGACAATATGCGTAACTTATACCTCTTGATTAGCCCTATAATTGGTGCGAAGGTTGATTTTGGGGAATTTTTCGTTTTCGAGATAATTGCAAAAAACCCAGGCGTTCGCACGGGACAAATATAGAAATGGTTTTCGCGGGCGACAATTCAAATGCTGATTTCAACGAATCCTGAGGGAATTTCTTAATGTGACTAATTTTAGAAATTTTTGTGCACTGATGACTCTTTAAAATGAGCGGAAGCGGAAACTAAAAATTCCTGCCAAACTTCATATAAAACAAGTATGGGCGCTGCAGTCGAGTTTCCCGACCACAAAATACCCTGTTCATTTATTTTCATTTATTTGTTTTTGAATTTTTGAAGATGTCATCCTAAATGTAGGCAATACTTTTCTAGTCCTGATCCACAACTGGGGGCTGCTTTTATCAGCTCAACTGTTTCGCTTATAACTCCGGTGTTTTTGGTCCGATCTGATTGTACTTTTCAGAATAGATAGATATTGAGCCTAGCTTGATGTATACTAAACCACGAGGCTCTAACTTGAAAATGTGGATCTGACGGCTTTTTAGGTCTTGGATTTATAGAGGAGGTCTAGGTTTTTTGGGGATAAAAGGCGGACGGGGTGGAATTTTTCAAATCTGAAACAAACTTGATCTGCGTACAGCATAAATCTACCTTCGTGCAAAAATTTGTGGTTCTATCTCTTATAGTCTCTGAGATCGACGCGTTCATACAGACAGACAGACGGACAGACGGACAGACGGACGGACGGACAGACGGACAGACGGACATGGCTATATCGACTCGGCTGTTCATGCTGGTCAAGAATATATATACTTTATGGGGTCGGAAAATTTTCCTTCTCCCTGTTACATACATTCGCACAACTTCATGATCCCCCTTTTCCCATTTTCAATGGGAACAGGGTATAAAAACTGTGCCAGGAATTTTTAGTTTGCTTTTTCGTTGGTTGTGTATCCAGCAACACGAACGAAATCCACAATTGTGTAGATAGCGGCGTATCGGTAGCGGCGTTTCGAAAGGGTGTGTGGAACGAGAAACAGCTGAAAACTAAAAACTGTGCCAGGAATTTTTAGTTTGCTTTTTCGTTGGTTGTGTATCCAGCAACACGAACGAAATCCACAATTGTGTAGATAGCGGCGTATCGGTAGCGGCGTTTCGAAAGGGTGTGTGGAACGAGAAACAGCTGATATTCAGGCCAGGAATATATTGCTGACAATTATTTTGGAAGTGATTAGTCAAAAGATGGAGGCAAAAACTGTGCGCAAAACCCAAAAAAGAATTGAAATTTTCAACGTGAGGAGAAGATTGCTTTAAAAAAAGCAGTTGAGGCAAAACCATGTCTTTGGCGAATCACAGAGAAAAAGCATTTGCTTGGGAAAGTTTTGCTGCACAAATAATTAAAGATTATTGTTTTTAAAGTTATTAAATTCAACAATGTTATATATGCTTGCTAGTGAATGACTGTAAAAACGCTTGGAGAGAAACACAGAGAACGCTCTGCCCGACAGTTTGTTTCAGTTGGGTTCCACACACTCAAAATAAATAGCAAATTCCTGGCAGGAATTTTCCGAAGTTCTGGATGCAGGCCTTTACCTCAAAAAGTTTTATACTTTTTTCAAAATTTCATTTCAAGCACTTTCGCACGGGAGATGTCGTACGGGACATATTTTTCCACCTTGATATTGATGTGGTTCTGTTATCATGCAAAGCAAAAACTTACAGTCAATTGCAACCGCATAGTCTGTTATGGTTTTTTATTCAATCTTCATTAACTCTTTGAACCCATAAAATGATTTTAGATATCAAAATTCAATGAAATCTATAGGCACCTTTTTAAGAAAAAAAAGAGCAAAAGAACCATAAAAATGAGAAAAATTTTGCTTACGCGGCTTTGCATTCAAAAATCCCGAAATGGGTTATGAATTAATGTAAGACTGGCGTACAAAAGTTCAATTTAGTTGTTTCCCCAAGAAAATCTCATACAACATTGAGTTTTTAAGAACTTTTAGTTTTTTGGTCTAGGCGGTATGCTCAGTTCGGTGGAAATGCCCATATGTCCCATATATGTCAAACATCTATCTCTTACGGACATGGCTGTATCGACTCGGCTGTTGATGCTGATCAAGAATATATATACTTTATAGTTAGCGTCCTTCTGGCTGTTACATAATTTTGCACTAACTTCATATACTCCATGTACCTACGGTAGAGTATACAAATTGTCCAATTTTGCATTGCAGGCTGCAAAAAAGTGGAATGTTTTCCAAAGACACTTTTTACGTTTTAAGAGGAAACACGAATGTTGGCTGAATGATCGAATTAAATTAATAGAAAAAGCAGCTTGCAGCAGCAGCTCTGGGCGCGCTGCAAAGCCCTTTCTCTAGCTGCAAAGCTCATCGCCAAGTTCAACGGGTTACTAATATTATTAAGGAAACCCCCAGCGAAGAATTGCAGTTCCTGGTTGACCACACCGTTGCCCGGATAATTGAAGGACATAAAGCAGCATTTAAAGGAATGGAAGTTCATGAAAACAGTCCAACATTAAAAGCCATATATAAATGAGGCTGCGATTGCAACGGTGGCCATTCAACTTAACGTCAACGATTTAGTGATCCTGAAATTGGAATGGTTGCCGAATTTTTAATTTGCATTGTTCCGCTGCAAATATTGGATTTAAATAATGCCATAATTTGGCAAAATATGCGGCCTTCGTCAACTCGATTTTGCAGACCAATAGACATAATTTTCGAAAAGGAAACTGCAGACTTAGTCCTTGCAGATGTTGCAAATATACAGCAACAAATAAGACATATTTTTCCCACAACATTTAATGATTTTTAAATAAATCATGAATTTCATTCAACATTGATTGATGGAAAGGTCTTCAAAGCTTAACAATTTAAAACCAATATTATTAAAGCCTCCAAAGGAACATTTGTTTTAATACGGTCTATCTTCTCTTCATGCATGGACCCGATGCCTTGAATGCATCATTCATATTTCAAATCGACTTCCATTAAAAGAGTGGAAGGTACGCGAAGCTGATACAGCAATTGCTGCACTGATGAAAATTGAAATTCAAAATGAACTCCGAAAACAAATGGGTCACGAATAATGGAAATACAGCAAGAAAATTGGATTCATCAACCACACTTGGCATCCACAATAACAGATTAATGTTTAAGCTTTTCGCAAATACGCTTGGGACACCGCAACAATATTTGTTCGGGAATACCCATGGTTTTATATGCCTTAATCTATTCATAAAATCCTAATACATGGGGCAGAAATTATAAAAAATGTTTCCCTTCCTATCGGCATGATGTCCGCGGAAGCGCTTGAAGCGCGAAACAAGAATATGAGCAACTTTCTGAAGTACTTCATCGTACTCCAAAAAGAACATTCAACTAGATCAAGGTGTCATTCAACTTTTAGATGTAATCCCCGACTTAATCAACTCTGAAGCTGATTAATTGTTATACTCTGTACCGTAGGTACATAGAGTATTATAAGTTTGTGCAAAAGTATGTAACATCCAGAAGGAAGCATCTCCGACCCTATAAAGTATATATATTCTTGATCAGCGTCAACAGCCGAGTCATTATAGCCATGTCCGTCTATCCGTCTGTCCGTATGATCCCACAGATCTCAGAGATGGTAAGAGATAGAGGTTTGACATGTATGGGACATATGCTTCTTATGTCTGCAGTCGGATCAAGTTTATTTAGAAAAAACGTCATATCTCCCACAGTTTTGAAGATAGATGGCTTGTTCCTTCTGGACATATTTAGTTATTAGGATAACTTATCGATCCGCCAAAAATCGGATGAACGGTTTTCGAGTTATGATCAAAAGAAAGAAAAGAAGAAAAAAAGAAGAATTTTCTTGGTACAGAGTATGTTATAGTCGGGCTTGACCGACTTTCTTTCTTGTTTTTAAATAGTTTTATACTTATCTTTATATTAAATTAAATAATTAATGAAAAATATTAAGCTGCGATAATAATAATAATAACAATAACATATGAAAAATTTTAAAATATTTTTAATAAAAAAAATGAATGTATTTTATTTTTAAAAAAATGTAAGTTTCGAATGTTATGATTTATTGCCTGTCAGATTGGCACAATCGACCACTGTGAGACGGACAGACGGACGTGAAGGACATATATACTTTATCGGGTCGGAGATGCTTCCTTCTGGCTGTTACATACTTTTGCACGAGTCTAATATACTCTCTGTACCTGCGGTACAGAGTATAAAATATAAATACTAGGTTGCGGTTCTTTAGAACAGAGAAGGCCAGAGCCAGGATGAGGTGCCTTCGTTCTTCTTACAGCAATGTGCAAACTACATTGCCTGATTTCAAAACTGTAATACTCTTATTATTCGAAAGTAGTGCAGTCATTTTTAAAAAATATTCCTGATGCACCGAGATAAAAACTTAATAATCTAAACTGACACTGAAAAGGAATCAATGGACGCTTTCGGCAGATAAATCCGATTTACAATTGCTGAATTATGATTGCCGATTTTACCTGCTGAATACAATGATTGCCTATTGCGATTGGCAAATATTACAATCATGTTTGCTGAGATGGAATCATAAAAGATATATGATTGGTGAGACCGTTAACTGATTGCTAGTCCAACTAATTAGCTCAAAACTGAAAACAAACTGAGAAACTAACACCGTTAAATGCCCTTTAAAGTTGTGCATTAAATGAGTTGACAAGATGTACTAAATCCAGAATATAACCTAAACTTACCAATCAGTGCGTTCAGCAGATTATCATCAGCAATCTCAAATCGGAAATCAGTATCGTAAATCGAACTTATCTGCTGAAAACGCCCATTGTATGGCATTTATAACTTTATGCAACATTGCAACACCACACTGAGTTTTCAATCGAAATCGCAATTTTCTACAAAAACGCATAGTAGGTGTGTACATTAGCACAATGTTGCGTTATGCGTTAAGAGTTTAAAAAAACAGCTGACTTTTTTTTTGGTTTTGGCAGCAGCAACGAACTTATTCAAGATTAAAGGATATTGAATACAAGCGTATTATTAGGAATTGTAAGCTTGGATGGAGCAAGATTACGGCATAATGATGCAATGAATGAATTTCGCAGAAATGTCTGCAGCAACCTTGAATTTTCTGCAAAGTGAACCATGACGCCGTAGAAGCACTCGGACGTTAATCTTCCCTTGCTTTACTTGAAAATATATTTATTTTATGATAACATCTGCTATTTTCGATTTTGTTGGGGGCAACAGTAATTGACGTACATAATATGCAGCTTGTAAATGCAATAGCCCACGGGAACCAATTTGAAGGCAATAAGGGCGGGTTTCTTTGACTTCTTAACAATAACAGCTCAGCTTTCTCATCCTCCTGATCATCGGTAGCGAACAGTTCCACACCATCATCACCGGCAGCAGTTATCTCGGCAAGAGCACCGGCGGCGGCTGTGGGCTTCGCACCAGCCAACTGGGGCATCAAATCTCTTGTTAAATCTTACAACGGGTTCAAAATTAGTTGTACCCCTATATCTAAATATTGACCACCAAACGCTTTCTAACCTTTATTTTGACTAACAATCAAAATTCGAAATTCGCGGCAAAGGTTTCACAGCAGCTAGAGACGATAGTTGCGCGATAGGCAGAAAAGAGCAACACTTATCGAGTGTAACGAATAAACGCACATGCATCCAAATCAACCTGATATTTTTGTTACCACTAGCGCCCTATACAAAAAGTATTTGTATGGGGAATACCTGCTTGCTGCCGGTTAAAGAAAACGCATAAGGCACTCCTGCTATAAATAGCCTATTATAAGCAACTCGAATGATTTTTAATGTCTAACTTCTGAACTCATATAATAAAACCTTTGCCCTCAAGTTTCCCTTTCAAAGCAACAAATCTATATGGTCTTGCTTACAAATTATCCATTACTACAATCATACTTGAATTGCGATGAAGAGTCATTCAAGGTTTCACTGATAGCAACTTTGTTCTGAAAATGCGCTTTTGAGCTCATCTCCGTGCTAGGCGCTCTAACAATTTGTTGGACATTAGCAAGGAAGAATGTAAGTCGATGAAAGACACTTTCCATAAACACTTTATTTGAATCTGTCCATTATTTGGGAATTGCCATTGACCGTCCGTTGTAATTGAGTATTCAAATTGAGCTCTCTGTAAATAGATCTTTGGGTATGTTAGGTTATGAAAATCGTCTAAAGAGTTTAATGATCATTACAAAACTAAGATCTTATTATCGAATTTCTTGATCTTTCTTTGGTTTTTATTTGGGCAATATAGCCGTTCCGGCAGCAATAAGCTTGATGAGGGATACGCAATAAAGCAAGACTCCTTTCTATTTGATGCATTCAAAATATGTTCACCTTTAATTTATATTTCAAATAGTTAATTTTTTCAAAGGCTCCATGATTTAAGTCGTATACCCGTTTGATACAGCTTGTTCTAAAGATTTTTACACACACACATGTGCGAGGGACTCGAAGCATGTGCATATCCTTAGTTGTTGTTGGTGTTGTTTTTTATGGAATACGGGGTCAGTTTTAAGCTGGAGGCTAACTTGTTTCTTGTCTGCTGTTGCCGCTGCAGTTGGATAGAAACACGAGGCTACCATGTGTGGGCTATAAATACATATGTTTTAATTTCCGCACTTTTGGGTCAGTCCATAGACAAGCTCCCTGCTTCCACCTCTCCTGCTACTAAACTGAGGGCCAGATTAAAGGCAAAAGGCGGATGGGAATGTTTGCGTGTTTCCGTTGCTGCTCTCCGGGTTCGGTTGTTTGTATTTATGAACACTCACACACAGGCACACACGTACAATTTTGCTCATTTTCGTACGGTCTTGGCTGGCCATTCGCATCCGCTGCAAGTTTTTATTTTTTTCGATTTTGTGTTTATGTTTTGGTGCGCACTTCAACAACATGAATGCCCAATAACAACCACTCACGCGCACACACACAAAGAGTTTCATAAACATAATCATGTGCCACACCGAAACATACATCGATCCTTTTTTCAGTTGCTCGCATCGCACAACTCGGTTAAATGACTCATGAAATTGCTGCTGCGACCCATTTTGTGAGAGCGAGTGTGCGTGAGGGTGGGTGTGCGTGTGTTAGTTTCAAGTGCTCGGTTTATGGCAATGCAATATTGCCTCCTCTGTTCGGTTAATAATTTAGACTTAAGCACACACACAAGGCACGAGCATTGCGTATACGCCGCATTGGACATTTCGGCGAGCTGTTGACACATGTATCCAAAACGCACAACATTACACACTTGCACAGGGATACAAACACGGCAGAGCAGCAGCCGGAAGGGCCAGGTAGGTCGCAAGTAGCCGCAAAGCCAATTGTTGAAAGCGGAGGGCGTGGCAGGGCAAATAAATCAAAGCGAAGTGCGGGCGTGTTAAGTGGGCTCTAGACAGGGTTGATTGAGCGCGAACTTTGCGTGGGCTGGAGTGAGTGGTTGCGCCGGTGTTTCTCTTGGCAGGACTAAGCTGTGCGGTGATTATACCACGCCACCTCATTAAGTACAACATTTCAACATTTCATTAATTTATTTGAAGCAAAAATAATTCTGTAATCCTTTCAACTCAGACAGCATGCATGGACTTTCAGAAAACTATGCCAGCAAACGGAGACTAGAAAAAGGTGTACCAAAGATGTAAGCCACATTCAAATGACCACACACCCGTCCCCACATCAGCACCAACACCACCGCCGCCCGCTCCCGTAAACCACAGCTTGCCTGTATTTGGCTACAATGCGGTGCCATCAAATTACTGGTCTCATTTTCTATGCAGAGTCTATTATGGCCCCAAAAATGTAGCCAAGGCAAAAATGCGACAAAAACTGGCGTTAAATTTCACACTAACACACGCACGCACACACACATAGATAAAAAGGAAACGTGAGAGCGCACAAAATAAAAGGACGGCAGCGATTCTCATGCGTTGGACACTCAGCAGCAAACCACAAATATGCAAATTTCTGGACAGGAAGGCCGAGAGTCCCTGGCTCAGATGGAATGTTGAACTTTGATCCATCGCATCACTCGGCCGCTAATGCGATGAAAATTTTTGGGAATATGATGATGAGCCAAATGGAGCAACTGTTGCCAGACAAACTGCAAAACTTAAATTAGTTTATTTATGCGTTGTTTGGCCATGGGATTTGTCGTGTTTTTGGACTTTGTGGTGGACTTCCTTAATAAGCGCGATAGCTTTGTGGATGCCCCAAAAAGTTCAATCCATGGACTTTTCGCGGATTGAGCTGCCCTTCGCCATCGAGTTGTCAGCACGGTGATCTTTTTGGGGCAAAGACAAAAGACAAGCAAACAGTGCGTAAAATGTTTGCCAAAAACCAAAAAGGGAATTAATTACACTCAGACCGAGACTCGCCAACCCTTTTCTCCTCAAGGGGCGTGGCTTTTAATTGTGCCGCCACATTTCCGCTTGCCTGCGCTTTACCGGCTGCGACTGCGAGCAGTCAAAAAATAAAAGTTGCGACGAAAATTGACTCAAGAAATTTTCAAGCAGCGCATTATTAACTTTTTGCTGCTTTCCCTTTTTGGGGGCTTTCCAAAAGGGTGAGACAACTTTTTCATGGGGCTTAGAGTTGTCTTAATACAAATATATCATAGTGAAATAGCAAAAATGAAAAAGAAACATTTATTTTGTCTTAATACTTAAGTTAAATTAGTTTAAAAGTGACTCTTGTTGCTATTTAAATTAATATTCGCTTAAACGTTGGAATTTATTTGGAACCCAAGTTTTGGGTCGACAAAAAATGTAATTTAATAAGCAGTGCACTCAGAAAGAATCCGTTCAAAATCTACCCAAACCAAGACCACATTTTGACAAAAGTAGAATAAACCAGCTTTTTTGTGAGTCGTGAACAGTGGTTCTCGAGTACAAACATTTTAGGTTTGGTCATGTTTTAAGCAAAGAACTCAGACAAGCTACATCTATTAAGCAGGACGTCAGCTCCATATAAATCAAGTAAGGGCGCTGCAGTCGAGTGCCCCGGCTTCAAAATACACTGTTCATTTGTTTTTGAATTTTTGAAGATGAATGTAACCGGTTTTTGAAACAGCTATTAAATGGTCATCCTGAATGTAGGCAGCATGTTATCAGCTCACTTGTTTCGATTATAACTCCGGTTTTTTGTCCGATCTGATTGTACTTTTCAGAATAGATAGATATCGGGCCTAGCTTGATGTATACTAAACCACGAGGCTTTAACTTGAAAATTGTTGATCTGACGGTTTTTTTAGGTCTAGGATCTGACGGTTTTTTGGGGTTAAAAGGGGACGGGGTGGAATTTTCCAAATCCCAAATCAGCGCGGGAGGTGTATGTACCTTCATGCTCAAATTTACGGCTCTATCTCTTATAGTCTCTGAGATCGACGCGTTCATACAGATAGACATACGGACAGACGGACGGACGGACAGACGGACATGGCTATATCGACTCGGTTGCTCTCCCTGTCACTTACATTCGCACAACTTCATGATCCCCCTTTTCCCATTTTCAATGGAAACATCTATATCGATATTTTTGACGATATTGCAAAAGGTTCCATCTCGATATAAATATTTTAGGGCAAAAAATATCGATAATATCGATATTTTCGATATTTTCACAAAATGAGTCTAAATGGCTAAGTGTCTTTACTATAAGCTGGTCTATTGAGGTAATTAAGATGTCATTTGACGCATAATAGGAACTACATTTTTACAAAATAGATTAATTGTATTTTTATAAGTTTAACAAAAGATATGTATTTTATTTCATTTACAACAAAAGAAGTTTTTGAATCTTATTCACGATACATTCTGATGGGATTGAGGGAAGACGCTTAACTTAAAAAGTAAACATATTTTTTGTTTAAAACTTTGATTTCAAATTTAATGCGGTCATTAAACTTGGAGCACACTTAATATCCGCCTTATGTAAGTGCAGCTTATTGAATCATCATAACATCAGTTCTACAACTTAATTTTTGTACTAAAGTGAATTGTTTTTAAATTCATAAAATTTCAATATACAGCTTTTGGGCTGAAATAAACAAAACATAACCAAACATCCACGAAACGTAAGAATTTCTGTTTTTACCAATAATATAAAATATCGCCGAAAAAAATCGCCATAAAATATTCGAAATGCGATAAATCGCCTCATAAAAATATTCGATAATGATATATCGTTTTTTTTGGACAAAAATATCGATATTCGATATTTCGATATTATTTCTGGCATCCCTAAAACAGGGTATAAATACAAACACAACGTTCCTTGACCGGGAAATTAATCTAGTACTTAACTCAAAAGTCGACATCTTAACCGTCTAGACCATCGACCTCACATCAGAATATGCGATAAATCATAACTGATTGTTCAAAAAGGAGTCCGCCTGAGTTGGGTTTTGTACCGTCGCTATTTACTCAATATAAAAACACGTCTTATAATTAAAATTAATTCCGACATTGCATGCTCGAAATAGCCTCCCAATGGTGAAGGGATGGAACACCAAACCGGCGTGGTTTTGAAAATTCTGAACCGAACCAAAAACTTATAACTTATATACTTACAAGTTGTAAGACGTAAGATGCTTACAATAATACTTGTAAATTCTGAAATTTGCATCGATTTCCTAAGAAAGTTTCATCTAAATTTCGGATAAATAATACTTCTTTAGACCGAAGACCGAAGAATTCTAAAGATTTGGTCCTTAGCGATGACTTAGCTTCTAAAGACGATGTGTCAACTACACTATGTGTACATCGTCCGTACATCGTCTGCAATTGTCGAATTTTATTTGAATTTCTTTATGTGACGATATTTTCCAAAATCTACTCGTTTATCGATCGCACATTCACTTTAAAAGTCATATTATTCGAAAGCTTAACCGAAACCTCTGTTAGTTAGCTCCTAAAACAATGCAACAATCCGTCCCGGAGGCTTAAAAGTTGCTCGAACCAGTAAACCGAACCAGTACTTAGTCAATATTCTTCAAATGACTTCCAAACTTGAAAAAAACAACTATGTAAACTATGAAAATGTTTGCCTTTCTACGCAAATGCATTTGCGTGTGTATTTTTAGATATGATTGTCTTCCAAAAGCAAGCCTGCTGGTGAACAAAAATGAGATAGTGATAAGCTGGAATACTAGTTGACCTGGTTCTAGCTAACAAATACCCAAATGTTATGAGGCTGTGACTACTCGTTCTCAAAGCTGGTCGCCGACCAATGTTTGCAATTTTTTACATTTTAAAAAAATTGTATTAAGTGAAATTTGTGGCTCTTCCACTGATATTGGTTCAATAATATCTTCTTGATTCATTTTGATCACTGCGAAAAAGTTAACAAACAGACCAGATCAGCAGGTGTGGACGTGGACGCTGGACTCAGTAGAAACCTCTTATGGAATTCATCGATGATTCGTGCAGTCGATGACAGAGCGTTTAGAGGTGGAAGTCGATTATTAGGCTTATTCTTATAGTTATCGCTATCGGTTTTTACCAGGGATGCAAACCGGTTCTGAACCGAACCGGTTTTGAACCGAACCGAACCGCATATTCCAGCTAGTGAACCGAACCGCAAACCAAACCGGCTTCCTATCAGAATTGCTGAACCGAACCGAAAATCACAAAAGAAAACGGTTCGGTTCGGCTCAGCTTTCCCACGAGTTTTAACTGGAATCGCTTTCCCCAATGTTTTTGATTAATTTGGGAATTTGAATCGAAGATAAATTTTATACATTTCGTTCGATCCTCTACATAGGATGACTTGACACAAATTTTACAACTTGTAATACTGTAAGTCTTCTGCAATGGCCCGCCTATCGCTTAATATTCCTGTCATCAATATGTCTTTTTCCTCTAGTAGACAATATTTTCAATTCAATCTTCTTTACCTTTATTCAATCTTAGACAGCAGAGTTCTTATACTCGTTACTCGTAGAGTAAAAAGGGTATACTAAAGTCGTGCAAATGTATGTAACAGGCAGAAGGAAGCATCTCCGATATCATAAAGTATATATATTCTTCATCAGCATCAACAGCCGAGTCGATATAGCCATGTCCGTCTGTCCGTCCGTCCGTCCGTCTGTATGAACACCTAGATTTCGGAGACTAGAAGAGCTAGATGTAAGCTAGTATTGTCTGTAGGCAGATCAAGTTTGTTTCAAATTTTGGCCACGCCCCCTCCCGCCAAAGCAATAAAAAATATTGAATAACTCCCACAATTTTTAAAATATCGAGCTCAGATTTTGCAGTGTAGTCTATGTGGCCAATACCTACAATCTCACAAATTCACAAGGATCGGATAATAAATGGCCGAGTTAAAAAAATGTTCCATACTTATCCGAGCTGAGCTGAGTAACGGGTATTTCGAAGTCGGGCAGGGCCGACTTTAACTTACGCTCTCGTTTTTGCTAGTGTGCTGATGCAATTGTGTTAGTGGCCCAAACAGTTAGTTTTTATACTCTGTACCGTAGGTACATAGAGTATTATAAGTTTGTGCAAAAGTATGTAACATCCAGAAGGAAGCATCTCCGACCCCATAAAGTATATATATTCTTGATCAGCATCAACAGCCGAGTCGATATAGCCATGTCCGTCTGTCCGTATGAACGCACAGATCTCAGAGATGGTAAGAGATAGAGGTTTGACGTGTATGGGACATATGCTTCTTATGTCTGCAGGCAGATCAAGTTTATTTTCAATTTTGGCCACGCCCCCTCCCGCCCCCGCAATTTAGAAAAAACGTCATATCTCCCACAGTTTTGAAGATAGATGGCTTGTTCCTTCTGGACATATTTAGTTATTAGAATAACTTATTGATCCGCCAAAGGAATGAAGAAGATCGGATGAACGGTTTTCGAGTTATGATCAAAAGACAAAATTTCTTGGTACAGAGTATGTTATAGTCGGACTTGACCGACTTTCTTTCTTGTTGAATATGATATCTCTCAAATGGCCGCCTCTGGCGTTGATGGCGTATTGTGCCCTTTTTGCAGCATTTTCCATCGTTTTCGCCAACATTTCGGCCGGAATAGCGGCTATTTCTTCACGAATGTTGTCCTTGAGCTCTTCTACGGTCCTTGGCTTGTTAACGTAAACCTTTGACTTCAAATATCCCCACAAGAAGAAGTCAGGCGGCGTCAAATCGGACGAACGCGGTGGCCAGTCCAAATCACCACTTTTCGACATCAAACGGCCCGGAAACAATTTCTTCAGAAAATCGATTGTTATGCGACTTGTGTGCGGTGGAGCGCCGTCTTGTTGAAACCAGAACTGCCTCATACGCTTTCGACGAATAATTGGCATCACAAAATTGGTCATCATGTCGCGATAACGCTCCTGGTTGATGGTAACAGCATGGCCATTTTCATTTTGGAAGAAAAACGGCCCAATGACCGTTTTCGCACTAACGCCGCACCAAACTGTGACTTTTTCGCCATGAAGAGGCACTTCTTGAATCTCCTGAGGATTTTCAGTGGCGTAAATACGGCAATTTTGCTTATTTACGGTCCCATTCAATGTGAAATTTTAATTTTTTAAAAGCACGTTGAGTTTTCACAATTGACTTGTTCTGTTGAATGTAAATTTCAACTATTTCAGAGCGCTCGCGTGGCGTGTATTGTTCCATGGTAAAAATCTGCTTGGACTGACGCTTCAAACGCGGTATGTCATTAAGCGATCTCACATCTCTGTCAAAAGTTATGGCGTTGCCAGATGGGTCCGTCGAATATGGACAACCCTGTACTTTAAAGGGTCGGAAATGCTTCCTTCTGGCTGTTACATACTTTTGCACAAACTTAATATACTCTACTAGCTTTATTTACCAGCGGCTTCGCTCGCTTTGCATCAATTTGTTACTAATTTATCATGGTGGAAATATTTTATAATGTGATGCTTTCAAAACGTTCATGGAGCTGATCAAATGAAGATCAACAGAGTTGCACACAACAACCTTCCGCATATTTTTATACCCGTTACTCGTAGAGTAAAAAGGGTATACTAAAGTCGTGCAAATGTATGTAACAGGCAGAAGGAAGCATCTCCGATATCATAAAGTATATATATTCTTCATCAGCATCAACAGCCGAGTCGATGTAGCCATGTCCGTCTGTCCGTCCGTCCGTCCGTCTGTATGAACACCTAGATCTCAGAGACTAGAAGAGCTAGAGCAACCAAATATTATACGTAAGCTAGTATTGTCTGTAGGCAGATCAAGTTTCAAATTTTGGCCACGCCCCCTCCCGCCCCCGCAATAAAAAATATTGAATAACTCCCACAATTTTTAAGATTTTGCAGTGTAGTCTATGTGGCCAATATCTACAATCTCACAAATTTTCAAAAGGATCGGATAATAAATGGCCGAGTTAATAAAAATGTTGCATACTTATCCGAGCTGAGCTGAGTAACGGGTATTTCGAAGTCGGGCAGGGCCGACTTTAACTTACGCTCTCGTTTTGAATATAGCTCATAAAATACGTTTGGAGCTAATCGCCGACAACTAAACTTTTATTCAATCTTGACCACCATTATTCTACCCATGGTTCTGTATTTGTCGAAACAACAGTCGTTTTTCAATTTTCGTTTTCGTCATTGTTCTCGTTTCCGTTACTGTTACCGCTATCGTTATAATTTTCGTTATCGTTATCGCTATTTCTTATATCGGATGAAATACAGTTTATTGCATTAGGAGTTTTCGGAAGTTTTCCGACCCTAGGACCCAGTTTCCAAAAAACGGAAAATCACATTACAAAGTAATTTTACGGTCCTTACAAACCGAGTTTCAAGTCAATCGGATGAAAAACTGTTTTTCGGAAGCAGAATTTTCCTAGAGTTTTCCGACCCTACTGTCGAATTTTCCGACATCGCAAACTGGTATCTCAATTTATCTTACTAACTATCCTTACAAAAAGAGTTTTAAGTCAATCGGATGAAACTTCACTTACTATTCTTTCAAACCGAATTTAAATTCAATCGGGTTAATTATAGTTACTTAGCTTGCAGACTTTTCTGTGAATTTTTCGACTCTACGGTCAAATTTCCAACATCGGAAAATGACATGTCAGTTTATTTCACTTACTTTCCTTGCAAACCGAATTTTAAGTCAATCGGATGAAAAATAGATTTTTGCATATCAAATTTTCCCGGGAATTTTCCTTTTGGCCAGATTTTCCGAAATCGGGAGAACACGTTTCCAATTATTTCGCATACTTTGCTTACAAACCGAGTTTCAATTAAATCGGATGGTTAATAAAATGTTCCCCATACAAACTTTTCCGACGCAATTGCGGGAATTTTCCGGCCCTACGGTCAAATTTTCCAACATCGGAAAATGACATCTCAATTTATTTCACCTACTTTCCTTACTAACCGAATTTCAAGTCTATCGGATGAAATATAGTTATTTAGCACGCAGAATTTTCCGGGAATTTTCCGACCGGTCAAATTTTCCAACATCGGAAATGACATTTCAATTTATATCACTTACTATCCTTACAAACCGAATTTCAAGTCAATCGGGTGAAAAATAGATTTTTGCATCTCGAATTTTCCGGGAATTTTCCGAAATCGGGAAACACGTGTCCAATTATTTCGCATACTTTGCTTACAAACCGAGTTTCAAGTCAATCGGATGGCAAATAAAATTTTCCCCATACAAACTTTTCCGACGCTTTTGCGGGAATTTTCCGGCCCTACTGTCAAATTTTCCAACATCGGAAAATGACATCTCAATTTATTTCACCTACTATCCTTACTAACCGAATTTCAAGTCAATCGGACGAAATATAGTTATTTAGCACGCAGAATTTTCCGGGAATTTGCGGACCGGACGGTCAAATTTTCCGACATCGGAAAATGACATCTCAATTTATATCACTTACTTTCCTTACAAACCGAATTTCAAGGCAATCGGATGAAATATAGTTATTTAGCATGCAGAATTTTCCGGGAATTTTCCGACCTAACGGTTAAATTTTCCAACATTGGAAAATGACATCTCAATTTATATCACTTACTATCCTTACAAACCGAATTTCACGTCAATCGGGTGAAAAATAGATTTTTGCATTTCGAATTTTCCGGGAATTTTCCTTGTCGGCGGATTTTCCGAAATCGGAAAAAAACGTGTCCAATTATTTCGCATACTTTGCTTACAAACCGAGTTTTAAGTCAATCGGATAAAAAAATAAAATTTTTCCCATACAAACTTTTCCGACGCTTTTCTTGCTTTTCCGGGTGGAATTTTCCAAAACCTTAGTACTTAGTACTCACTTTCAGCATAAGACAAAACTACTGTAAAAAATGCAGCTTCCTATCTCTCAGTCAGTCAGTCAGTCAGGTTGAACAACTTTATATATTATATATAGATGTACCTACGGTACAGAGTATAAAAATGGCGATGTAAGGCAAGGTTTTGTACACATACCCATTTTGGTTTTTTCAAAAATATAAAAAGGGAAAGTCGCAGTGAGTCATTTTTACATATTGGAATCACTTTAGCGTTGTTTTGACGTCGTCGTTTATTGCGACACTATTACAAATATTGCTTTATTGTGGATATGATACATGATACAATAAATAGAAGGTACTGAAATCACATGCTCCATTGCGCATGCGTTAAAATTTGCGAGTCTGTGACGTCATTTGACAGATAAGCCTAAGGCCGGGAGTTTGAGTTTTTAGAGTTTGTTTGATTTAATTTTATTGTTGCTGTAATTTGAATTAATTTTTATTTTAGAAAACGCAGCACACATTTTAAAATATTTCAAAAAACACCAAATTGTGAGGCTGTGACGTCACAGTGGAATTTTTTTTTGACAGCTTCTCATTGCACTACCTTCTATTTATTGTATCATGAGTATACATTCTTGCTCAACAGAGAGATTTTTTCTAAATCTTTGCAAGAGGCCCATCGTTTGTATTTTTTAATCTTGGACCATAATTTAAAATCTTTTACAATTCAGTCGCAAATGTGTCACTGAAAATTCACCTATTGCTCTCATGTCCAGATGTCTTTTCGGAAAACCTTGGCGATAAAAGCGATGAGCATGGTGAACGATTTTCACCAGCAACATATGGAATGTCGATACCAAGGGCATTGGAACTAGGTGATGATGGGTGACTATTGTTAGTTTCTGATACGTGATACGTTCGCATAAAAGGCGTAGTCGGAAAACAGAAGTAGGTCATTTTTGGTATTAACAAGACAGTGGAACCGAAGATTTGAGTATTTCTTATGAAATGAAGAAATGAAGGAAAGTTTGTATACCAATGCAGCACGTTTTTCTAGCTTATTTGAAGGGCATTTCCACTGAAAACCAACATGTTTTTCTAACTAAGACCTGTTAATATTGAGTACAAGTATTCTATTTTTTAACGCTTCCACTTATTGTAAGACATGTTTCGCAATGATATTGCCCTCTTGATTTCGCTGTTGAACCAAGGTTTTTCAGCTATTTTAAATATCTTAGATTTTTCAGGTACAAAGTTGGAATATAGACTGTACAGTTAATATGTGAGATGGTTTAATTGTAAGGCAACTGATGGAAGCGTATAAATTGCATTGCAATCACAAAGAGCGGAAGCATTACTCAATTCAGTCTCTATATTGAATAATTTCGTCAGATCGGTCTAAGTTTACACAGTATGTTATTAATATGAGATCATGTCTAGAAAACGCTGGAACAGATAATTGGTCATATAGCAAAACTTTTTCGTCATTATTCACAAAACATACGTCAATAAGAGTGTTGATGGAGTGAAGAGTGTCGAGAAGTGTGTCGGTGTCAAAGAATTTACAGGCTTTAAGCCCAGTGATTCCATTGCCATCAAAATATTCGATTCCCGAAGCAAATTACTATTTAAGTCACCAGTAATGATTATGTCAGTATACGTCAGTGATAAGTTCGATATTGTGTCAATTACGCTCGAGAAGTCAATATTTTTATGCGGTCTATAAATACACCCAATCAGCGTTTTTAAATCACTACTTAAATTAGATATTTCAATGAATACATACTCAGTCATGCTCTCAGTTGGTTGTTTGTATATTACCTTACAGCCAAGCCTCTTGTTAACATAAATTGCAACGCCCCCAGCGTGGTCTATACGATCAGAACGAAAAACATTATAACTATCACAAGCAATCAACAAGTCACTTAGCTCTGACGCAAACCACGTTTCGGAAACACATATAACATCAACATTTGACTTTACAAACAAGTAATTAAATTCCTCAATTTTGATAACTAGGCTCTGTGCATTAATCTGACTTACATGACGACCAACATTCTGCTTGCTAAGAATCCTAATCATGGCATGACTGTTCGATTCGCTATCTAGGCTTAAGTGCATTTGAGTTTCCATTTAGAATTATAAATCAATTGCGCACAAACATTGTTCTTCCCAAAAAGGAACATAGAGAGTTTAGTCTGCTTGACAAGACAACGGATCAATAGATAAATAAATAAACGATACATAAAGAGATCAGAACTTAGATATAAAGGGTAAATAAAATGTGACATTTGAATGCTAACAATAACTTTAATTGCGAAAGAGAGTATCAGCTGTCGCAGACATGTCGTCAGAGCCAACAGCGAGCAAGGGAGGGGGGAACACGCAGCCGGCTGCGCATTTGTGGAGAGGGTCTCTTGCTGCAGATCTGTGAGCTTTTTCTTGGTGTGCACTCATATGATAGCTCCTCTCTCACTTAGTCAAACGTGGACCAGTCCACGCCTTGAGAACACAGCAGTGAGAAGCTTTTGTTTCTTCATGCCCATTGCTATTTTAAATAATTCATAATTCTCCTTTGTGAGCTGTTCGTTGAGGTAAATTGGGCTGTGCGACTGGAAGCCCAACATATGCAGGCTAAGTTGTTGTTTTTCGGTTCTCCTGTAGTCTCAAGCCGCACGTAGAAGTGCGAACTTGTCGCGCATGTGCTCAAACTTGATCATAATTATCGGGTCAACCAGTCTGTTTTCCGTGCGGTAATTCACCCTGAATATGTCCCGCCATTTGGGTGCCGGTGTTATTCCCAATGCAAATGACAAGTTGTTGAAAATTGTCTTTAGAGACTCCCCCTCGACTGAGGGCAACCCGTGCAGACGAAGATCACGGGCCACGTCCATATTAGCTTGTGTCGACAGCTTTGCTTCGAGCATACCCATCTGCTCCTTGAGTAAGTCATAGGCGACGTCGGGTTTCAACTGAGCGGACAGCCTTGCTTCAAGCACACCCACCAGTGTTTTTCTCTAAATGTCTGTGCGATTCTAATTGTCTTAAGATTGTGTGGCAGATGATTCCAAAGTCGAATAGCAAGAAAAATAGCAGGGAAAGCGAATAGCAAGGAAAGAATTGTCGATCAGATGTGGAAAGTCTATTTTTTAAGCAAATTATGTTTTTGGTTCGCAGAGAAGAAGCAAACCTTCACTTGGTATATAGATATGAGGGATGTTCAGTATTAATAATTTTGTGCAGTAATATTAAGACCCGTAAACTTATCCAGGAGTCAAGGATGATGTCATATATTTGTTGAGTAAACGATGATATGTGATCCGTGCGTTTCTTGTTAAATATATATCTGGCATTAAATGCAACATTTAATTTGTGTCTGCAGTTTGAGTTGCAGTTGCCAAATACCTCTGTGCCATAAAAAAGCTTTGGTAAAAGGTAAGCCTTGGCGATCATTTTTCTTGTGTGTGTGGGTATAAAATGTTTTGTCAGGTTTAGTTGTCTTAAAAGTCCATATGTTTTTCCAAGTGCTTTGTTTATATGGTCATCCCAAGTTAATGTGTTGTTAAATGTAAATCCTAAATTCGCAGTCTTTTCCACATATTCTATGCTGGTACTGTCAATATCAAGCTTTTGCAGTGTGTCTGTTTTGTATCCTTTCTTGTATATGACTAAACACTTTGACTTTTTAGGATTAATCTTTAAACCATTCCTCTTAGCCCAATCACTGATTATACGTAGTTCACTATTACAAGTACTAATACATTCTGTCATTTTGACTAACGGACAACTAACATACAATTGCACATCATCGGCATACATTTGGACTTCACATTTAGACAAAACACTGGGGAGGCCATTGATAAAAATACTAAACAATAATGGTCCTAGGACAGATCCTTATGGAACACCTGATTTTACACTCAGAAAATTTGACGATTCCATTTGGTTAAAAACAGCTTGGCTTCTATCATTCAGGTACGAGGTCATTAATTGTAGTGCAGAATTTGAAAAATTATATAATATTCGCCACTTTGTGCATAGTAGCTTGTGGTTCACTGAATCAAATGCTTTGCTATAGTCAAGGAGCGTTAAGAAAGTGACTTGGTCTTTGTCAAGTTTTTCCCGTATGTCGACTGCAATTTTAGTGACTAGTGTAGTGCAGCTTCGATTTTTCCTAAATCCTGAATGTCTATCATTTAATAAACAATTTTTTTCAAGTACAAATTAATTTGGGATGCCATAATTTGCTCTAATGCTTTAGAAAGGAAGGACAGTATAGAAATCGGTCTGTAGTCGTTATTTCCTTTCTGGAAGGGTAGGACTTTAGCTATTTTCCAGGCCTTTGGAAAACAAGAAGTTGTTAAGACGGTATTGAAAATGTGTGTAATATGTACTAAGATTTGTGGGAGAAGGATTTTTAGGAATTTCGGGTCCAGATTATCTAGCCCTGTCGCATTTGATTTTATTTTGCGAATTGATTCCAAGACATCACACTAATTGACACACATGAAACTAAAACTACTATCACTGCTGTTATTTATCAGGGGGTTCAGTTCAGAAACATCTAAGTTATCAGGAACTGCTGGTTGTACAAATTTATTATTAAGTTCATTTAAATCTATGCTCTCAGTCACTCCAGATATTTGCCTGCCAACTCCTAGTTGTTTGATAACTTTCCATACATTTTGAGAAGATTGTGCGGATAGTGCAGAAGTGATCTTTGAATTGTAGTATTTCCGTTTTGATTCAGCGCATTGACTCGCTACCATTCTTCTAAGGTTTTGGTATGTATGAAGTAAGTGATCAGTCCTATAGCGTTTCCACTTTTGGTAAGCTTTGTCCCGATTGTTGATTGCTCTTTTAATATCACTATTGAACCATAGTTTTTGAGCCGGGTTCGACTTTTTACTTCTAAGTGGTACACTAATATATGTGACTAATATACAGACTTACAATATTTGAGTTCAACACTTCTACTTGGACGTCCACAGATGGTTGAGAATAAATTAGATCCCACTGACACGAGTTTAGCTTAATACCTAGGTCTACGTAGTTTATGTTCTTAAAATCACGATACATAAATGAATGTTCAGTGTAGTCCAGAGATACATCGTATGTCAGAAAAACTAAATCATGTTTTGAAAATGCAGGCACGGAGAGTTGATCATAGAGTAAAGCATTATATATAAAGCATTAGTTGTTTATAAAGAATATGACAAGAAGAGTATCTGATGTTGTGGAAAGTGGGTTGGATGGGATTTATTTACTAGTGTCAAGCCAAGAGATTCCATGCTAGCTGAGAGGTTTCCTTCCCTTAGCATATCAACATTTAAGTCACCAGTTAAAATTATGTCAGTAAAGGAAAGCGATACGGAATTTATTACTTCAAGCATATCAGTGAAATCTATATTGCGATGCGGTCGATAAAGACACCCAATTAATAAATTCGAGGGACTGCCTGGGTTAATTATTTCTAAGAATATATATTCGATAGGAACTTGATCTGCCTGCAGACAATACTAGCTTACATCTAAAATTTGGTTGCTCTAGCTCTTCTAGTCTCTGAGATCTAGGTGTTCATACGGACAGACAGACAGACAGAAAGACGGACAGACAGACATGGCTATATCGACTCAGCTTGTCATGCTGATCAAGAATAGATATACTTTAAGTGGTCGGAAATGCTTCCTTCTATGCGTTACAAACATCTGGACAATTTCAATATACCCTCTGCAAGGGTTTTAACATGGGTTTCTAGCTATATCTCGAAAACTGTTCTACTTTCTTTTAATCAGACACCTGATTCGGATTCAGCAAGGAACTTTACATGGTGGTTGACTCCAAAGAGGTGTGGGTCAGAATTTTTTTTGAAAATTTGTGACGTAGTGTAATTATTTAAGTTATTTGTATTGTCTATAAGTTTCACAATGCACTGTTGCTCATAAATCGTCAGGAACATTCAAATATACAATGCGCACTCTCCCACTTTGCAAATGATCCGGCTGATGTCGGCGCTGCCACCTGCGGAACAGCTTCATATGATCCAATGCTGAGATCATGAGCGAGAATTGTTTATAGAGTACATAGAGCATTATAAGTTATGTTAGGTAGTTCCGGCTGACCCCAGATGGGGTCACTACATAGACCTTAGGGTGGCATTTTCCCACCTTACCTCTGCTTCTTTCTCTGCTATCTTCTCCATCTTGCTGTTAAGCGTCTGTATGGAGACAAGTATGTTTAGTGTTTCTTCTTGGCCGAGCACGACTCCGGCTTTTGCAAGACTGTCTGCCATCTCGTTTCCATCGATGCCCCGGTGGCTGGGAATCCAGTAGACTTGCATCTTCTGGAGATGCTGAGAGAATCTAGTGCTTCCCTGCTCTCCAGCACATATCTGGAGTTGATGGAGTGTCCTTGCATTGCCTTGATTGCCGCTTGGCTGTCCACATAGATATTTATTTGGTTGTATGGAGCGTGAATTTCCGCCAACTCCGCTGCTTTCCTTATTGCGAAGACTTCCGCCTGGAATATGGTGGAGTGGTTTGGCAGTTTGTATGAGAGCTTTTTTTCTGGCTCTGCACAGTATACGGCGGCTCCGACTCCTAGGTCCATCTTAGAGCCGTCTGTAAAGAAGTGCATTGCTTTTAGGGCCAGTCTTCCTGTACGCGAGTCTTCTGGTACCAATAGTGCTGGTGTGCATATTGAGTTGATCTTTGGGATAATGTAGTCCGTGCTACTAATGATCACTCTACCAACTATGCTGTCTCCATAGCTTTGTAGCGTCATTGTGCCTGCCGCACATAGACGTTGAGCAGCCTTTTGTGCCAGAAGGCGTGCTTTGATGGATGTCCAGAGGGTTGACACCTAAGATGTGTTCTAATGCTTTGGTTGGAGTGGACCTCAGCGCCCCCGTAGTTCAGACCAGTGCCTGTCGCTGGGTCTTCTCCATCAGCTTTAGGTATGTGGTTTTCTCCATGGCTTGCCACCATACCAGTCTACCGTATAGCAGTATCGGTCGTATTACTGAAATGAACAGCTAATGCATCAGACTTGGTGATAGGCCCCAAGTGCTACTCAGCATCTTCTGGGATGCATATTGTGCGTTGGTCGCCTTCTTCACTCTTTCTTCCACATTCGGCTTCCATGACAGTTTACTATCGATTGCTGCTCCAAGGTATTTCCAATTATCTTTGGTGGAGTCCATGGCGAAACTTTGTATCTCTTGGGAAAGAGAATGAGGTCCGTCTTCTCCGCATTTATACTAAGTCCGGCCTTTGTGGCCCATTTTAGTATCTCTTTGAGTGTAGAGTCCATTAGTGAGCTGAGAGTCGATGGACATATTCCCACGATAATTATGCTTATGTCGTCGGCATAATTTCGGTAGCAGTTCGTTAACCACAAGGTTCCATAGAAGGGGTAACAGTACTCCGCCTTGAGGCGTGCCGCCGTGTGCCTCCTTCGTCATGGTTGTGGTACCCCACTCGGCTTGTACTCTTCTGCCGCTCAGCAGGTTGTATATCCACAAGTCCAAAGTCGTATGTATTGATACAGCTCTTAGGCTGCGTATTATCGCCTCCGTGGATGTGTTGTTGAATGCACCGGATATATTAAGGAATGCTCCCAAGGCATACTCTTTATGGTACATTGCTTTCTCGATGGTGGCTACTAGGGAGTGTAGCGCTGTTTCCACCGATTTCCCTTTCGTGTTGGTTGTTCTCCAAGGTCAGGTTCATGCCTTCTCTTATGTGGAGATCAAGTAATTTTTCCATTGTTTTAAGCAGGAATGAAGTGAGGCCTGTAGTGTTTTGGCTGCACGTGACTGCATTTCCCCGCTTTGGGTAGGAACACAACACGTGCTGTCCTCTAGGCCACAGGTACATAGCCCCACCCCAGGCAGGCTTCAAAAATGGACTGTAGCCATGGTACGACTAAAGCTTTGATCGTTTTTAGCATGGCGGAAACTATGCCATCCAGTCCGGGGGACTTGTAGCTCGCGAATTAGTCGATCGCCCATCGGATTTTTGATTCCACTGTCTTAAGGTACTTCACCCAGTCGGTATTCCGGGGGTTCCTATAGACGTTTCTAGTTTGACAATAGTCGAATTGTATCTTGAACTGGATGTACTTGTGGTCGGAGAAGGTGGGTTTATCAAGAACTCTCCATTCTGTCGCCTGAGTGCTGTTCCCTAAGGTCAAGGTTAAGTCTAGGACGTTGGCCGAGGTTGTTCCTACATATGTGGGTACGTCTTCAACGTTTTCTACACTTATGATAAAATGCAAGAGAGACTCACCTCTGTCGTTGATGTCCGGGCTGCCCCACACACTGTGGTGTGCGTTGTAGCTTCTTGTAGCTTGCCTCCGCCGTCAGTCTTCCGAGTTCAGCCGACGGTGCCTCTCGCTTATGCGCCATATAGCGGGACGCCATAACAATTGGCTTGTCCCTGCCACCCTCCATGGCCACCACAGTAAGGTCGTCCGTGCTGTAATTAGTCATTAGATGCGCATAGATGCCTTTTCTTACCAGAATGGCAGTCCATGCTCTACTTACTGCGGTGGGGTAAAAGATGTTGTAGTTTTGTGACTTTAGCCCTGAGACCTTGCTTCCCGCCGCTATCCAAGGTTCCTGAGCTGAAGCCACTTCGGCGGAGATAGCAGCAGCTTTTCTTCAGCCTCCGTATTAATTGAACCTCCATGCGATTCACATTCTCTTATCAGCTCAACAGTTTCGCTTATGACTCCGGTGTTTTTCTGTCCGATCTGATTGTACTTTTCAAAATAGATAGATATTGGGCCTAGCTTGATGTATACTAAACCACGAGGCTCTACCTTGAAAATTGTGGATCTGACGGTTGTTTAGGTCTAGGATTTCTAGAGGAGGTCTAGGTTGGTTTTGGGGATAAAAGGGAGACGGGTAGGAATTTTCCAAATCTGAAACAAACTTGATCTGCGTACAGCATAAATCTACCTTCGTGCAAAAATTTGTGGCTCTATCTCTTATATTCTCTCAGATCGACGAGTTCATACAGACGGACATGGCTATATCGACTCGGCTGTTCATGCTGATCAAGAATATATATACTTTATGGGGTTGGAAATGTTTGCTTCTCCTTGTTACATACGTTACATGCGTCTTCATTGTCTGAATAATTGAGATTATTGTAATAAAAAGTAATACAATTCGGAAAGTAATGATTACATTACAGCTCAGATAAATTGTATCCCACCTATTCATGGAATATATATTTTCATATTTCACAATGAACTACTTTATAATTTGCAATCATACCCACTGTTACCCTGTAAGATGCAGTAGAGCTGAACAGGAAACCCAAACATATGCCATACATATGTGTAATATTTGCATAAAAAAATGTCGATTGTCTCATTCAGATTGTGGTTTTAAAATTTCTTTCGCTCCTACTCCCCTCTCGCCCTCATTCCGAGTGAATAAACAAGCAAACCCCAACCAAAAGATTTTGTGGCTCAACAGCTTAGACAACAAATTGAAGACTTGTTGATGGGGAGTTGACCGGAGAGCTGGAGCCAACGGCACCCCAAAATCAATTCAGATTTAAATGTGTGTTTTCCATAGATAAGCCAAAAAAAACAAGCACACACACACACACCGATAATGCATTTAGATGTATGCATTTGTCTATTTGATCGATGTGCTTCAATAACGCGTTCGCACACAAGCAATTTCACATCATTTCATTTCCGACTATCGTGCACTCCAAAATCGCATGAAAGTAGTTTGCCAAATCGAAAAACTTCATGCGTGCGGGGGGAAGGGCTGCGGTGTCGGATTGGGATTGTATAGCACAAATTGCGGCGCCATTGTTTGAAGTGCCTCCAGAGTCCAGAACGGCAACCAAATTCATGAACCACAAATTGTAGTTTGGCTGCTGCATCGAATGTCGAATCGAATGAATGAATATTTAACATAATGTCACATGAACTCATAAATGTTTTACCTCGCACCATTCCCCCTGCTGCGGCCCCATCAGCATCATCATCGGGGATGCCGCCGCTGTTGCTGACAATGATGGAATACTGTTTCGTGGTTTGATTGGTTTGCTGTTTTGATGAAGACCTTGCTACCCATATTGATATGAGACATTTTTTGGGCGGGGCAACTCTCCACCCATGCAATGAAATTGAAACTGTTGTCCACGGATGTGTGTGTTGTCCGTGTGTTGCCTTGTGGGAGAGAGAGCAAAAGCTGGGAAGGGCTCTTGATGAGAAGTTAATGAAGCGAGCGCTGATGAAGGTTCTGTGTCGGAGGATTGAAGAATGAATGTGTTAAGCGAACTACAAGGAATAAATGAGCGGAGTTGACTAAAAATAATCGAGAGCTACCATAAACCATCAACGACAGACTACAAACAGTTGGGAGATTTTCTCTTGGCCCTGCATATAATTATAGCATACTTTTTCAGCTGCTTTAACTCTTTTGGCTTAGCATTTATAATGATTAGAATTTATGAACTGGCTTGGCTAACCACTAAACTTTTACCCCACCCTAAAACCAAAGTTAAACCGAAAATGCTCATAAATCAAATGCAAAACTTTTGTTTTCAGTATGCGAGCTTTATCGCTGGACAAACAGACACCACACACACACAATGACAAAACAGTTGGTAGTTAGTTTCAGCAAACACAATACAAGCAAAACAAACGTAAATCAACAGCAGCTCAGGCTCATCATAAAACTCATTCGGTTAAAGCGGCTGCAATGCCAGAACGCTCATTTCGTGCTCTTTTTCCGACTGTTTCCGTTCCAGGGATCACACACGCACACGGCTCGGGTGGGACCCAAATTAAGTACAACAAATGAGATGGTAGGCGGGTCTCAATCCCCAGATCCAAAGCAAACAAGGCAACAAAATAAATTTCTGTAATTGATGTGGCTAATTTGTCACTGGCCATGGCCATATCTCAGACACATTTACAGGTGGCCATGAGCCTACAGTTGCAGCTAAATGATGTGTCAGGAAAATCGTTGAGCGCGATGAATTTTCAAATTAAACGCCGCAGCTCGCAAATAGCAGAAAAAGTTGCAGTTAGGGAAGAAAAGCTAAACAACGAAACTGTTAGATATTAAATTGCAAGCAGACAATACCATAAAACACCCCAAAAAGTAACACTACAGGTAATAAAATATACCTTAGTTGTTACGCAGACTAGCATATTTTTATACTCTGTACAGTAGGCAAGCAGGGGGGGCAATAACTTATCGATTTGCCAAAGGAATGGTGAAGATCGGATAAACGGTTGTCGAGTTATGATCAAAAGACTGTTCGCTGCTGCAGCTGAGCGTGTAATTTTGTTGGTACAGAGTATG
Source organism: Lordiphosa fenestrarum (assembly GCA_035044985.1). Taxonomy (NCBI): domain Eukaryota; kingdom Metazoa; phylum Arthropoda; class Insecta; order Diptera; family Drosophilidae; genus Lordiphosa; species Lordiphosa fenestrarum. Next base: position 223,861 of record JAWNNO010000660.1, read on the forward strand.
TTATAGTCGGGCTTGACCAACTTTCTATCTTGTTTGGAAGAGATCACTTTTGATTCAATACTTGGACTCGTTACTTACTTTACTCGAAAGCCGATTCGCGGATGAAAACTTGCCAGCATTTGAATTATTTCAGTTACATCCGGCAAAAATGCAAAAACTGAGCCTTGAGGACTGCATAAAAATATTTAACCACTTTACCAGATTTTACGACCTACAAAATTATATCGGGGAAGCTGAATTGTGGTACGATCAATGGAAATCTAAGAATATGAGCATACAGGATCTCAAGAAACTAGAGTTGTGCGATATTATACAGGGTGCGCCATATAAAGTGTCGGTATGGCAACACTGAATAAATATAAAAACAAACAACCGATTGCTATATGTTGATCTTGTTCCTTTAATTTGGTCCTGTACAATTTATTTCGACTAATTTTTAAGCACAACATCAATCAAGTGGCCGCCTTTATTGGCCACAACAAAATGTGCCCTTTTTGCGGCATTTTGGTTTTGGCGCAAACGCCGGCCCAAACAGTCACTTTTTGGTCGTGTAAAGGTATTTCATGGATGCGGTGTGGATTTTCCGTGCCCCATATTCGACAATTTTGCTTATTAACACCACCAGAAAGCGTGAAATGGGCCTCATCGGTCATCGACGATATGCACGCTGAGTTAGCACAATTGAACGATTATTTTCGATGAACAGCGTCACTATTTCGGCACGTTGTTTTGGTGTGAAGCGTTCCATAGTCAAAATTGTACTAGATTGATGTTTCCAAAACATGTCTAACAAAAGCAATCGGTTGGTAAATGTCACAGTTATTCAGTGTTGCCATACCGACACTTTATATGGCGCACCCTGTACTTTTGCACAATCTTATAATACTCTATGTACCTTTGGTACAGAGTATAAAAATTCAAAAACAAATAAATGAAAACAAAGGAACAGAGTATTCTGTGGTAGGGAAACTCGACTGCAGCGCCCTTACGTGTTTTCTTCTCAAAATAAGGTTTTTTATCCTGTACAGGATTTTATACCTTTTTTGAGGACGCTTGTAATTTATTTTTGTACTAATTCGCTCTTGCGTGCGATCCTTTTTTTATTGTATAAAAATCATCCCTTAAATCTAACTTATCTATTGCTTCGTTTGTAAGACGCATGTGTATTAGAGTGGGTCAATTTGCATGGACTAAAAAAAAGCAACAAGCGGTTGTCCAAATCTTAATCTGCGATGAATTCTAAGAAGGTTTGCCCAAGAAACCATGGGTCCGAAATAAAAATCGAGCTTCCGGTTTTAAAAAGAAACTTTTCGTATCCTAATGGACTAAAATTAAGATAAACAAGTTAGAAAATCGATCAAGACCGACTATAATACACTCTGTACCTCCCATCGAAGTGCCCCCCATTACCGCTGCGGTCGGAGTCATATCTCGACTACCGTTCATCTGATCTTTTCCTTTGGCGGATCGGTAAATAGTCCTGATTACTAAAAAATGTCCAGAAGGTCCAAAGGAGATATGACGTTTTTTTCTAAATTGTGGACATGGGAGGGGGTGGACCAAAAATTGAAAATACACCTAATCTGCCTGTAAGAATGAGAAGTTTAGATCCCATACATGCCAAACCTCTATCTCTTACCATCTCTGAGATCTTGGCGTTAATACGAAAAGAACGTTGTGATCTTTAACAATAATTTAGGTTAGGTAGTTCCGGCTGATCCCAGATGGGGTCACACATAGACCTTAGGGTCCTTAATGAGGCCGGGTGATTATTTGGGTGCGTTTGATTTATACATCCAGGAGGATTTTTGACGTTTTGGCAAATGCCAATAAATGTTTTGGGGCCTCTTGGCCGCTTCTTCCAAAGAAGAGAACCGTGGGGTGTGCAGAATTTTAAATCTTATCGTGGCAATTGCTGGGCAGCTGCAGATGAGATGTCCTAGAGTTTCTGCGACTTCAGGTTCCATGCATTTCCTGCAGGTGTTCTCTGTCGTTATGCCTTGCTTTATCGCATGAGCGTCTGCTAGGCAGTCTCTTCTCTGGAGCTGTAGCAGATAGTGCGTAAGTTTTATGTCTCTTGTCTTGCACATAATCTTAGAGATTCTGCATCCGCTGGTGTTTCCTCACCTTACCTCTGCTTCTTTCTCTGCTATCTCTTCCATCTTGCTGTTAAGCGTCTGTATGGAGATAGGTATGTTTAGTGTTTCTTCTTGGCCGAGTACGACTCCGGATTTTGCAAGACTGTCTGCCATCTCGTTTCCGTCGATGCCCCGGTGGCTGGGAATCCAGTAGATTTGCACCTTTCTGGAGAGTCTAGTGCTTCCCTGCTCGCCAGGACATTTCTGGAGTTGATGGAGTGTCCTTGCATTGCCTTGATTGCCACTTGGCTGTCCACATAGATATTTATTTGGTTGTATGGAGCGTGAATTTCCGCCAACTCCGCTGCTTTCCTTATTACGAAGACTTCCGCCTGGAATATGGTGGAGTGGTTTGGCAGTTTGTATGAGAGCTTTTTTTCTGGCTCTGCACAGTATACGGCGGCTCCGACTCCTAGGTCCATCTTAGAGCCGTCTGTAAAGAAGTGCATTGCTTTTAGGGCCAGTCTTCCTGTACGCGAGTCTTCTGGTACCAATAGTGCAGATGTGCATATTGAGTTGATCTTTGGGATAATGTAGTCCGTGCTACTATTGATCACTCTACCAACTATGCTGTCTCCATAGCTTTGTAGCGCCATTGTGCCTGCCATTGTGCACATAGACGTTGAGCAGCCTTTTGTGCCAGAAGGCGTGCTTTGATGGATGTCCAGAGGGTTGACACCTAAGATGTGTTCTAATGCTTTGGTTGGAGTGGACCTCAGCGCCCCCGTAGTTCAGACCAGTGCCTGTCGCTTGGTCTTCTCCATCAGCTTTAGGTATGTGGTTTTCTCCATGGCTTGCCACCATACCAGTCTTTCGTATAGCAGTATCGGTCGCTGGCGACACGAAGTGGGGATCTTTCCCCACGCCTTCCACCGACGTTTGGGCTGATATCCCAGCCCGAGTTGGGTTCTTTGTGTTGTCCATTGTTAATGTACCCATAGTAGTTAAATTTTATTCATGGGAACATTCTGATGTTGTGGTAGTGTTGGCCATCACCTTAGCTGGACACTGCATTTCCTAGGTGTAAGACGAGCAAGAGACACTTGGTATTAAGTCTACAGCTTAAAGCCGAGGTACATACAGTGTCCATTGCCCAGCCGACAACCTCGTGGAGGGTTCAGTTAGAGAGTTTTCGTCAGCTCTAAAAATAATTTAGATATTTATCAAATTTAAGTTATTCATCATGCAAAAAATTCCATTTTGCAAATAATGCGGCTTAAAATAACGCATATTTTGCTCAATTCGAAAATTTGCTTTTAACAATGCTTTTTGACGACATAAAGGAAGTGTGAGCGAAAAAAGATCATAACTTTCTTTTCGTATTAACGCCCTGATCTCAGAGATGGCAAGAGCCAGAGGTTTGGTATGTATCGGATATAAACATCTCATACTTACAGGCAGATTAGGTGTATTTTCAATTTTTGCTACACTGCCTCCCACGTCAGCAATTTGGGAAAAAAAAACGTCGTATCTCCCACAGTTTTGAAGATAAATGGTTCGTACCTTCTGGACATATTTAGTAATCAGGACTATTTACCGATCCGAGGATTGGGAAAGATCGGATGAACGGTAGTCGAGTTATGAGGAATAATTTATGCTTGGTGGCACCGGGCGCTGCGGCAATGGGCGTCACTTCACTTAACACATTCTTTGGGTGGTACAGAGTGTATTATAGTCGGTCTTGATCGACTTTTAATCTTGTTTGTCTTAAATTTAGCCCATTAGGATATGTAAAGTTTCTTCTTAAAAACGGGAAGCTCGATTTTGATTTTAGACCCATGGCTTTTTGGGCAAAACTTCTTAGAATTCATCGTAGATTACGATTTGGCCAACCGCTTGGTGCATTTTTTTAGTCCATACAAATTGACCCACTCTAATGTATGTGTATATTGTTAATTACCATATGCGCACATATGAGTCGGTCTGGTGGGAGGGGTACATCGCCTGTGCATCTCAAAGGATTCCTACTCGTGGGGTTAGATACATCCTGACCCTTGTCAAGTGCCTATTAATATTTATTGTTCAACCATATACAATGACTCGTTTATGGTTTACGTCAGACTCATTATGTTTGATCATTGACATACGTTTATAATCTAGGTTACTTAAGTTCGTGGGATCGTGGACTTATGTTTAGACCCTTAACATATCAAGAAATATACTGTATTAAGATGAAAATGGGAAATCTAATAATTCCAGTGTAATGGACTTTTTATACCCTTGCAAAGGGTATTATAATTTTGCCCAGAAGTTTGCAACGCATAGAAATATTCATTTCCGACCCCATAAACTATATATATTCTAGATCAGGGTGACGAGCTGAGTCGATTGAGCTTTGTCCGTCCGTCTGTCTGTTTCTACGCGAACTAGTCTCTCAATTTTGAACAGAGTCTTCTTTTTGCTGCACACTACTAATATGTCGGAACCGACCGGATCGGATGACTATATCTCATAGCTCCCATAGGAACAAGCGGTAGTAAAACTAATTTTAGTGAGAAAAACTTTTTTCTTTTCAATGGAAACGTTTCCAAACTTTGTAATCGTATGTTTTCTATGTTATTTTATAATTCTACCAAGTTTTTTTAAAATCGGACAACTATATGGTATAGCTGCCATACAAAAGATATGTGTGTAAAACAGTCTTAATTAAAATAAAAAACTTTTTTGATTTTAATGGTAGCATCCTGCAATTTGGTATTTGTTTGTTTACATGCTTTCACATAATTTTACAATTTTTTGGCCAAATCGGATGACTATATCATATAGCTCCCATACGAACGATCGGTCGGAAAATGGGAAAAAGAGTATGCTTGGAAAATATTTAAACGAGCACTTGCAAGTATATAAAACCTTCGGCACAGACGAAGTTAGCTTAGCTTTCTCGTTTTTAACTTTTTGTAAATTATTATTTTTTATTTATTATTTGTGATTCTTCTGAGTTTGAATATGTTTTAACTTTGAGTTGAAAGCTGTTGTTTGGTTGAATAGAGTAGTCCCTTGTGTCCCTTGTAACGCCTTGCACTTTAGCATGGCAGCAGAATTTCAAAAAAGGACCCAAACGTATAAGCATACAAAAACTGCCCACTTTCTTGTCATCACCAAATGTAAATATGTGATAACCATCAATAAGAAGCTCAATCTCCTAAATTTTTAGTCTGATAGGCGCTAATGAAGTGGAGTTAAAAAACTAATAAAAATTTTGCAAATATTTTTTTTATTCTGTTAATCTACAGGGACACCAATCGTTTTTTGGTGTTTTTTCCATTGAGAGGTCCCCAACACAATGTATCTTTTCTAATCACATCGCAAGGCTATGACATGATGAAAATCAAATTAACATTAAAGCAGTATTTTTCAATTATATCTCAGACGTATTAGGCACACTGTTTATCAACTAAAAAGGGGAAAAGGGGAAATTTCAATCAGTGTCGGAAGCGGATCGCGGATGCCTTGACAGTAAATCGGTTGTGATGGCTACATCAGGCCAGAGAAGAAGAAAAACACTTATGATGCCATCGCAAAAATTATATGATTTAAGGGATATCCTAGTGGAAAAATAAGCAAAAACTGTAGGTGTAGCAATTGATTTACCACTTAAAAAAAAATAATGGTAAAATTCAATAACATATTTTGGGCCTTAAAATTGGTGATACAAATGTGAAACAATTATTTGTTGAATTGTTTATTCAACTCATCCAAATCGGTTCTGCCAATCTTTGAACTTTGTGCCCTCATAACTTCACGCCAATAACGACCATCAGACTAAAAATTTAAGGGAGTGAGCTTCTCATTGATGGTTATCACATATTTAAATTTTGTGCTGATAAGAATAGGAGAAGTTTTTGTATGCTTATTCAGCTAGGCCCTTTGTAATAAATGAGAAAGAAAGTCCAAAACTCTGGAACTGTTCTTCCAATTAGCACAATTATTTGATTGAAAATTCCAAGTGTCACCAGTTAAGGGGGCGATTTTGCTTTTTTGTTGTTGTTGAGATACCCCCAATGACAATCGAATCTATTGCATGATATTGGAAAAGTGACGTGTGCCTGCGGTAATCTAATCTAGTGTAAATGTTTTTGTTTGCTGTTGCCTTACGGATTTTTGCTTCCCTTTCTTGAGTAATTGAAAATAAAAAATATTACTTGTTCTTCAGGTTTCAATAGAAGGTTTTTGCCTTGAATTTTCCTCCTTGCTCGTGAGCACCAATTCACCCCCAAAAGCAATTTGATATACAACGAACTGTGGACAAGTAATAACTTAGTGCACACGTTGCTGTTCCTAAGCAAATATTGAGACATGTAGTTTGGTGACTTAAATAAATTAGCTTTGATTATGACCAAGGTCGTTCGCTTGGCTCTGGCGTCGAATGCCGTTTGGCATAATAATATTATTGGGCCAGATTGAAACAAATAGAGCGACCACTAAATTGTAGCCAAGGCATAGGAATTTTGCTGGCGCCGGATTTTACATATTCGTCCTGGAATGGAGTTAAATGATTGAAAGTGAAGTACATGCTACAGTCTGTAAATGTTATTCTTGTGTTGGACAAAAGTGAAATACTATAGAAGCCAACTGGCACGGCTTATTAACAAATTTGCAGTACTATATCTGATGAACTATTCAGTACTCAAAAAATTCTCTCGAGTTAAATACTAAAAGGTTTATTTCGAATTTAATTCAAGAATTTAAGAATTGTTTTTACGTAGTTTTGTTGTCTTATCTTCTTGCTCTAAACTTGTGCACTTCTTGCGGACCGGGTCTGTTCCCCTATTTGCTTAGTCTCATTTGCGCCATGAAGTTGGCTATAAAAACCAAAGAAGCCCCACTCAAAAAGACATGCACCTCACACGCACACACACCCTAACACACAGATAAACAAAAACTGTTTGTCCGAAAGGAAAAAAACCTGAAACTTTTTTCTTTCTTTCGCCTAGATGTGGACAATGTCCCATTCCAGAGCTATTCATCCCCATCGCAAGCGCAAACTCAATCCCAACCTTTCTCGCACTGCTTACTTTGACTCGACTTTCGGTTTGTTGTGCCGACGATTGCACAACTTTTCGGTTTCGGTATTTCTTTTCACGGCTTGTTTATTTTTGCTTACACTTATCAAAATATTGGCCATACACATATTGTTTTGTCTTGTCTGCACGAAGCATAAAGATATCGGTGCCACCTCCACAACCAAAAACATGGGGCGAGGGGTAGATAACAAGGTGGAGGAAAGGAGAGGACAAAAGCGAAGTCGTCATACACTTGTAAAGGACTTTTATTAAGAAGAGGTAAATTTGAAGATTGTGGGAAGCCCTAATACTTCCAAGGTTATACCTGAATGTAGTTTTAGCGATTATCCATTTGTCTATGTTGAAGGCGAATAGTTTGACGAGGGGATGAAAAATTCTCGAAAAAAACTTTTTTGACGCTTTATCATCAGCACTTTTACAGACAGCATTTTATCGAAACTGGTGCTTGTGCAGGCTGCGGGGTCACCTGTATATGTTGAGTATAACAAACACCCAACTATGTAGATAATGTAAGAGAGAAGGAAGAGTCTTCTGAACATACATTAACACACAGCGATGCTCTAGCGAGACGCAGAGTCAACAGATTTGGGGAACACAGCTTACACCCCAATAAGATCAGTATCCTAAAACGCACGAAAATCAAGACATTCGTCTAGGAAATAGGGCTGCTAGAAGAGTTGTCAACTCAGTAGGGCCAGGCTTGTCCACACTAACAAATATAATATTCGCTTCAAGCAATTTATATTTATTGTACATGTCAGTAGAATTGATATGGTTTATTGTTTATATTTTCGAACGTAAGAAATTTTTAAAATTCCTTAATTCAACGATTCTACAGCTCTCCTGGGGGTCGTGATTACCCTATATGTTTTATTTCATTTCCCAGGGAAATTATCCCTGTAGCTTTGTCTACCAAGCTGATATAAATGAAACGAATAATTTCAATGATCAAATATGAAAAATTGGCCATAAACTAAGGAACAACTCTCTTCACAGGCCAATTGTGATTTGTGATTTGTCACATAAGACTCATAAAACCAGTAATTTTGGCTGTGCGACCTTCAAAATTTTTTCAAAGCAAAAAGCATGCAAAACACATTTTCCGCCATATTCTTAAAACAAATGCTGATGGAAATAAAACGAGAATAGTTTTGTAGTCAGTGGACGAAACTGGACCAGAATTTTTGATGAAAGAGGCTGCAACAAAATGGCTGTTCCCCTGTGTTATACAAAATTTTACTGTCAATCAAGTGGAAAATTATGCCAGTATCAATGCATAAGCGCCATTTACAGTTAATAGATTTAAATGGTTCTAGAACCTCTGAATACTTAAGAACAAATTTTTTAAGGCCACAATTGACCATAGATAACTTCCCAACCATGGTTATGACAATACCACATGCTAGTTTTGGCTTTGAATTAAACAGAAACCTCCTTTACAAATAGGTAATTTCGAAAGCAGTATTCATTCATCAGATTCTAAAACTAGTGTTTTCTCAGGAATTAATAAACTTTGTCTTTATATCAGAGGTCGAAAAAAACAGTTAACACTTATTTTCAATGTGTTTCTCACTGACGGAAACACAAAAATCATGAGCAATTACTGTTTCTCACAGTGCCTTATTTTTTTTTAGAAATGTCTTTGTGTTTTCTGTTGACTGTTAATTTTTGAATTTACGTGTCTCGCTCAGTGGGAAACACATATTTTCGTTTTTTTGTGTTATTGAAAATGAAGCAACACTTAACAATGATCCTGGCGAGAAATCACTATTTAGTGAATACTTGGATAAAATGCAGCGTGTACCTCAATCTCGTCAAGAAGAAGCAAAATCCGATGAATTAGTCAAAATTTACACCGACATAGAAAACTTCAATGTCATTTATGGTCGTCTGCCATTAAACACAAATATTTTGGAATTTTACGATCAGTTCAAATTTAAAGCACCACATTTGTATGAACTCGGATGTACGGTTTTGTCCACACCGGCTACTCAGGTGTCTGTGGAAAGGGCATTTTCAACACTAAATTTTATATACAGCGATAAGCGCCAGAAATTAAGTACAGAAAACTTAAATTCTTTAATAATTGTAAAACTGAACTAATAATAAAGTAACTTTAATAACTTTTTGTTTCTGTTTTTCAAAGACACTTATTTAAAAAAAAAAAAAGTGTCTTTTCCTCATAATTTGACCAACGTTCATCCGATCTTCCCCAACTCTTTGACGTATTAATAAATAATGCTGATTACTAAATATCTCTAGAGTGTTCGAACCATCTATCTGCAAAACTGTGGGAGATATGAGGTTGCTTTTAGCTCTTTCTACCTCAGAGATTTCATTGTTCGTACGGACAGTCAGACAGACGGACACGAGGACATGGCTATATCGACTCGGCTGTCGATGCTGATCAAGAATATATATACTTTATTGGGTCGGAAATGCGTTTGAACACGATTAATATACTTGGTTTGCCTTTGGTACAGTGAATATGTGAAAACTGGTAAATGAAAAAATTATATAAATCATTGTCCAATCATATCCACTAAGTAAATGGTCATATCATAACTAATAGAATAATTCCACTTATTCACATCCACTTTTGATTTTCTGTTACACTTTAACTGTTAACAGAAAACACTTTGAACTTATGTGTTTTTTCAAAGTGTTTTTTAAGGACAGATAATTTGTTCTCTCAAAAATTAACAGTCAACAGAAAACACAAAGACATTTCTAAAAAAAATAAGGCACTGTGAGAAACAGTAATTGCTTATGATTTTTGTGTTTCCGTCAGTGAGAAACACATTGAAAATAAGTGTTAACTGTTTTTTTCGACCTCTGCTTTATATATATAAATATTTCTGATTTTTCCCTGTTCGAGACGGCTTTTCTTTTTTTATTGATATTTACTTTATCATTAATTAAAGTGCCAGATAAGAGCTTTTTTATAAAGTGAGAGTATTTTTATACAATTTTTACACTTTTCGATTTCTCAATTTTGGCAAGGACAGGTAGTGTGAGCTAGCAAATCGGAGCCTGATAAACACCGGTTGCTGCTCAAATTAATCGCAACATATTCCACAGACACGGCAGTCGGGTATGAATCGGAAAATAAATTTTAAGTTTGTTGCTCTTACTCTTTTTTTTATTCTACGAGCTGAAGTGTGTATCCCTCATTCTAAAAATAGCATCAGTCGACCCCTTTGTGCTTTCCCTGTACTTCGTGAAACTCGAAAATAAAGTTGGCAAAACAATTGGACTTACAATCCGTATGTGACACCAAGCCGAAGCTTGTTACGCGCGAGCTCCAGGCAAAATAGCAGTCCACCTCCCGCCCGACCGACCGAGAGGCGCAGCCGCCAACGTGCGACTCGAAAACCGGAAAATTATAAAATAATGTTAACTACGGGCTAAATTTGTTAAAAAGGAAGAGAAAGTTCCGAGTTGATTAAGCTGAATCAGCACAGAGGACTCTAAACGGATCATGCAAAGCATAGTTAGTAGTAAAACGAGAGATAAGGGGACAAAGTAAAGGGACGATCTACTAGGAACATTGAGATTAATTTGGCACACCAACTCTGATGAGTCGATTTCCCCTTGAATTAGTCCTTGTAAATAAGTAAAGAGTGAAAATTAATTCAAAGTAGTCTACTAGAGTACTATGGTAAACGGACCTCCGGATTCCACGAAGAGCAAACAATAAGAATTGCTTTTGCACAGAAATACTTCTGTCTTAATGGGTCGAATATTGCGGAGACCACACACATGATCCATTCTCAAGAATAAGACGGACAAGAGAAGTGTAAAGAATTTTGGATCGTCAAGTTCATTAGACCACCGCTTAATAAACCCAAGAACACTTCTGGCCTTATTAACAGTTACATGTCAAGAGCTCCCCCAAGCTCATTTAATTCATTAAGGCGCTGTAATGACATTTTATCAAGCATGTAAGTGACTAATTGTGGTAAGCTCCTGTAAAATGTCATTACCTTACACTTCAAACTATTAAGGTTTAAAAGATTATCTTGACACCAAGAGTGAAACGCATCCAAGTCTGCTTGTAAATTATAGCGGTAAACCATATTATTGTATGTTAAACATATTTTCACATCATCGGCATAGATAAGCACCTTAGAGTGAGCCAAAACTGAAGGAAGATCATTGATAAAGACTGTCAAACAGGACCCAAGTGACTACCTTGGGGAACTCCAGAAGAAACCTGGATGCATTTCGAATAAGAATTACGAAAGATGTATAACTTTTTGGGTTCTAGTTCTTAGGAAATCAGAAATCCAACTAAGAAGGTTATCTGGAAGGTCGATTTAGCTGAGCTTATGAATCAGTAAGTTAGATTAGCGGAATTAAAAGCATTACTAAAATCAGTATAAATGACATCAATCTGCATCTTAACAAGAATCCCTTTGATCGCCGAAGATGTGAATTCTAAGAGATTAGTGGTAGTATATCTACGCTTTACAAATCCATGTTGAAAGGGCGAGATAATGGAACTACATAAATGTTGCAGTTGAGATGTCATAATTCTCTCAAAAGCCTTAGGAATTGCAGACAACTTGGAAATACCCCTATAATTTTCAACATCGAACTTATTACCCTTTATATGGAGAGGAATGATAAAGAAATTTTTCCATAACAAAAGGAAACCAGATGACTCCAAACAAATCTGAAATGCTCAGTGTTTGCTTTTACATTACCATACCTCACTGAAGCTGGAAAAGCGGATGACATACGTTGAAAGTTGGCAAACGAATAAAATTGCTCAGAATTTTGCGAGGGTTGAAGCCTGCAACGGTTTTCATTCTTATTTAGTTTATTATGTTTGACATCCTTACACTAAGTTTTGCACAGCTTGTGTTATTGTGCAAGTCACAAAATGTTAAAAAGAAATCAATTTGCACTTTCAAAAAGAGATAATATCTTTATAGCATTGATCATTAAGCACATTAAAGCTCGAACGGGCAATCAAATAAAGGGAGAAGTCCGAAGATTTGCCGGATTTCTAATACTTTTTAAAATATTTCGACTTCTTGTTCTTCCAGTTAGTTAGTTCCCTTGAGAACCAAGTCTGATTAGCGGAATAGCGAGAGCGCTCAAGTGGAACACAAATATCGAATAGAGAGTATGGCAACGCCAATATCTGTACAAGTGTACAATTGAGACCAATCGGTGTGAAATATAAGATCGTTAAGCTTTAAAAAATCAGTTTTTTGGTTTTGACCGTCAAACTTCTAGAAGCAGAACACACTCGAAACGGCAAATCTATTGTAAGGTCTAATGTAGGATGATAAGGCTCCTCCGGAAGAACCAATGGGTCAATTCTAAATGCAACATTACTGGGGGGATCCAGCAAGAAAATCAGGTCAAGCGACCTGTTTAACGAGTTGCGAATAGGGTTATCCTGTGCCATTGACAAATCAAAAAGTCCATCAATAAAGTCGTGGGAATCCGAAGGAAGAAGCGCGATTGATTCTTCATTCGTGGACCAATTAACCTCCGGTAAGTTGAAATCTCCAAGAACAATCAATACGTCACAGCGAAGAGACCAACTGGACGGCAGAAAGGTGAGAGGAGTAAATTGAGATATCGGATTGTGGAGGAATGTATGAACCTGTAATAAAAACGGAAAAGTTCCAGAAAGTTATTTTAATACTTATAAATTCGATGCCATGGGGTGTTGAATATTGTGCAAGTTCAGACGAAAGGTCAGAGTCCACAGCAATCAAAACGACGACACAGAAGTAGAGGCTCCAGATAGGTTGGAAGGGATGGAGGGCAAGGAGATAGGCGATCGATTTTTCTTTTTGTCTAACTAATACTAGTACTCTAATACTCTTTTATTATTAGGCGAGCCGGCCAGAAATCTTTTAAGCAGATAGTTCAGAACATTTCACCGGAAACACTTATTTTGAAAGAGGAAATCTCACTTTCATAAGAAAAAATGAGCTTTTCCACCAAAATATCAGTTTCTACGGTTTTAGTCTGAATATAGGCTTTAACATCATCAGATGTGAGATCAGGGGCAAGTCGAAAAACAAATTCTTGTTTCTTTGGTGGAATAACTATTAGAGGCTAAGCACTGCTAAGTTAGCAGCAGCATATGGGTCATTCCATGTGAACTCAGACACCCGACTTTAACATAGTTTTAGCGAAATTTACTGGTTTTTTACCATTTTCTTAAAGAGGGCCCACCGATATTTTCATGAACTATTTTTATACCCTTTACTCGTAGAGTAAAAAGGGTATACTAAAGTCGTGCAAATGTATGTAACAGGCAGAAGGAAACATCTCCGATATCATAAAGTATATATATTCTTCATCAGCATCAACAGCAGAGTCGATATAGCCATGTCCGTCTGTCCGTTTGTCCGTCCGTCCGTCCGTCTGTATGAACACCTAGATCTCAGAGACTAGAAGAGCTAGAGCAACCAAATTTTATTATTGTATTGTATTTTAGTATTGTCTCTAGGCAGATCAAGTTTGTTTCAAATTTTGGCCACGCCCCCACTCGCCCCCGCAATAAAAAATAATGAATAACTCCCACAATTTTTAAGATATCGAGATCAGATTTTGCAGTGTAGTCTATGTGGCCAATATCTACAATCTCACAAATTTTCAAAAGGATCGGATAATAAATGGCCGAGTTAAAAAAATGTTGCTTACTTATTCGAGCTGAGCTGAGTAACGGGTATTTCGAAGTCGGGTAGGGCCGACTTTAACTTACGCTCTCGTTTTTCATGTAAAAAAAAATCTCCTGATGGCTCCGGCGCTTAATTCGCGGAAAAAAATATTTTTCTATTATTACATTATTTTTTGATTGACATTTTTAAATATCTAATATCAAGGAAATAGTTTAATAAAAGTTTTTTTATTAGATGTGGCTGAAATTATTTAAGAAATGATTTTCAATCATAGTTGACAATCGTTTTCTCAACAATATTCACTTCGATAAATAACTTTCACGGACGTGAATCGTTTGTTTTGGTCTATAAAATATTGTTAATTTTTATTTCTTGCTTTTGTGTTAGTTTTCCACGTACTTTTCTGACATTAAATTATCTTTAAGTTACTCATTTTGTTCTCCAGGTAAGAACATACCTTTTTACAATTAAATAGTGGAGAGGTCGATCCTTGACTCCAGATGATTCTTCAACCACTTCCAATATCAACGACGACGAATTCGAATCATCGGCGTCAAAGTAGTATAAATCATCTATGGAATCTGATTTGGAAGAAATGCTCAAAGGTATTAAGGAAAATTTTAAATGCATACAATCATACAGCGAACGCTTGCAAATTTTGACAGTTCTTCCTCGGTCCTGGTCTGACCGAAAAATTGCTATTGAGTTTGAAACTACTAGACACATAGCCTCAAAAGCAATAGAGTTGAGGAATGCCCGAGGAGTGTTTGCGTCGCCAACGTCAAAAGCTGGTCGAACATTATCAAGGGAGACCGTGGAGAGGATTTAAAACTTTTATATCGGTACATGGTATACATGGTATTGGAAAACTTAAAAGACCTTCATAATGAATACAAGGAAAAAAATTCAGATACCCAGGTGGGATTTAGCAAGTTCGCTGAGTTAAGGTCTAAACAGTGCATTCTTCTGGGATGAAGTGGTACGCACAATGTATGTGTTTGCACGTACCATCAGAACTGTAAACTGTTGTTAGATGCAATCAACATTGCAACCCTAACTGCAGATTCGATCTGTTCACTTAAGTGCTATAAAGATTGCTTGCTACAGCTATTGTGTACCGATCCAACTGACAAATGCACATTACAAACTCAAAAGCTTCCAATGTATGAATTTGTTGACTTACTCGTCGAAAAATTAAGATTATTAAAGCCTCACGACTTCATCGCAAAAACTCAGACCACCTTTATAAAAAGCAGAAAGGAGAATTTATGTGATGGGGAAGTACTTGCACATTGCGATTTTTCAGAAAACTATGCATTTGTTGCTTGTGCTCGCACCTGCCTGGCGTTGTTGTTGGATTTGCTTCGAAGTGAGAAAAATTTGCAAGTCGTGTGGATGACGAGGCAGTTTTTAAAGCATCTGTGTGTGGCTCTTGGGAGTAATGGGAGCAAAAAGAGCAAAGGCTTGCCCATCGCTGCTTTAAATATATGTTAAATTTGCGATTCCACTTTTTGGCTACATTGCACCAGATATTTGGGGGTTTAATTTTTTTCCATTCGCTTACATTGCAATTGGAATTTACTAGAATGTTTCTTGCGCGGGTTCGTTATATGATTCCAAACATTAAACAGCACGCGACTGGGAATGATAATTTTACCGGAACATTTTTTTCGACTATCATCTGCGCCAATCTGCAGCTAATGTTTGATTTTTTAGTATCAAAATTAGTGTGACCCTTTTTTAGAAAAGCTGATTTTTTAAGCTCTCATAGCATAAAACCATTCGATTTGATGTAAAACTAAAAAAAATTAAGTTTCACGCAGATTGATGAATGTTTACAGGTTAGCTCAATGTTGTTAACATTATCGTAATCTATGCAATCTTGCCTTTCCAAAATGGCACTTCAACATTTTTGTAAAACTAATATTAATAGATTTATAGCTAACAAAAGGCATTTGCTTCTTTTAATCTTTGTACCACAGGTACAAAGAAACTGATCTACAAAATGGAAACCAATCTCCCCACAACAAACATTTCCTAAAGTATTTTGGTCCGATGAGCACGAATATCGACATGAAAAAAAATCTGTCGAATAGTTATCGAGATATTATCGATAAGCCGTATTTTCTATTTTTTCAAAAGATGCCTCCACTTAAATGCAGTTGGTGTCAGTCGACAGTTCCAAGCCACGAAAGCTTAAAAATTAAATTTTTTCTTCATCTCTATGCATTAGCAAATAAAACATTTTTTGCAATTAAAACACATATTCCATGAACTTACAAATATTTTTATGCCCGTTACTCGTAGAGTAAAAAGGGTATACTAAAGTCGTGCAAATGTATGTAACAGGCAGAAGGAAGCATCTCCGATATCATAAAGTATATATATTCTTCATCAGCATCAACAGCCGAGTCTACATAGCCATGTCCATCTGTCCGTTCATCCGTCCGTTCGTCCGACCGTCTGTATGAACACCTAGATCTCAGAGACTAGAAGAACTAGAGCAACCAAATTTTAGATGTAAGCTAGTATTGTCTGCAGGCAGATCAAGTTTGTTTCAAATTTTGGCCACGCCCCCTCCCGCCACTGCAATATAAAATGTTGAATATGTCCTACGATTTGTAAGCTATCGAGCTTCGATTTTGCAGTATTTGTGCATGCATGTGGCCAAGATGTACAATCTCACTTTTCATAAAGATCGGATAATAAATGGCAGAGTTAAAAAACGTTGCATACTTATCTGATCCGCATGAGGTTATTAAACACTAATTGCCTTGAGTAACGGGAATTTCGAAGTCGGGCAGGACCGACTTTAACTTACGCTCTCGTTTTATATGCACACATACCTCTTAACTTTAAATAAAACCATGAACTATATCAGCGTTAGTCTTTTATATTTTTTTGGCTTCATTGCTGCTCAGGCCGTCAAAAACCCTCTAACTGAACCCTCCTCGAGGGTGTCGGCTGGGCAATGGACACTGTATGTACCTCGGCTTAAAGCGGGTAATACCTAGTGTCTCTTGCTCGTCTTACACCTAGGAAATGCAGTGTCCAGCTAAGGTGATGGCCAACACTACCACACACTTGACTGCCACCACCGGCAGGCACGGTGTTCGTGTCGCCAGCGGTCACACCTCTGTCGTGGTTGGAGTAGGCCAGGACAGTTGAACAGCTACTGCCGATACGACAAGGACCAAAATGTGGCGCGTTACTGCAGTCGATACAGACTCGGACTGTGAATCGCATGGAGGTTCAACTAATACGGAGGCGGAGGAAAAGCTGCTGCTATCCAGTTCGGGCGGGGTCTAGTACCAAAAATAAGGAAAAACCCACACGAACAAAGGAGGGCATGCGAGCGAAAGCCCAGTATAAAGCGGCTCTCAAAATCAAGGCGAGACTGAACGGAAGCGGTGAGCTCACCCTAGAGGAGAGAAACAAGCTTGCGTGGGCCGAGCAAAAGATTAAGGAGGGTCGAAAACACTTCGCGCAGAAACCGGCGATGCAAGCCACCTCCGCCAAATACGCCAATAAAATGGAGGAGTGCTTGGCCAACAAGCGGCAGCGCTCAACTGAGCAAGCGAAGGCGGAGGCCCCTGCCAGTAAAAAGCCCCGCCAAAGACCGCAGAACCAGGCACAACCCCTCCCCAAAAAGACAAGTCAGCCCAAGGAATCAGCTAGCGACGTAGCAAAACGGCATCTCACCGTAGCTATCGTCGACAAAAGCGACCCTAACGGCAAGATGACGACCGAACAGTGGAAGCAAGTAGAGGAGAAGCTGTTCGAGGAAATTTTTAAAAGGATGGAAGACCCAGCAGCGCAACCTGTAGCGTTTTACGGAGCAGGCTGGCTGTATGGAGTCAAAATCCTAAGATGCAAGGACGACCCCACCCTTAAGTGGGTCTCAAGCGTCGTTGCAGACATGGGAAGCCTGTGGGAGAGTGCCCAGCTGGAGGTTGTGGACAGAACCTGCATTCCGTCCGTTCTGAAGGCGAAAGTACTCTTTCCACGGGTCACACCAAAGGAGCAGGCGCTGAAACTTCTACAGTGGCAGAATCCTGATGTGCCAACTGGAGACTGGAAGGTACTACATGTTGCAAAGCCCGACAAAAACGGGCAGCACATGGTCCTCCAGATCAACAAGGAAGCCGAGGATCTGCTCTACCCAAGATTCGTTGTGATGGCATGGGGAGTAGGTAGCGTGCACCTACGTCTCAAGAAACGCCACCCCGAGGACACTAATGAGCACACACTGGAGGCTGGAGAGGTGGAGAACGACCTCGGCATCGACATCATGGTCGAAAAAGCCAGCAGCCTCGATATTACGGGGGCAGTACAGTCTGCTGAAGAAGACGATGATGGCAATACAACCTTGCACGCTTACCCATCGGGACCGGAGGATGCGGACACCAGTCATGCTGTTGAAGGTCCTCCAGGTCAACTTGCATAAGAGCAAGATCAAGATCAAGTCAATTTTCAATTTATAATTATAACCTTTTTTTGTTTGATTCATGTTTACGGAGACGATATTTATCTGTTAGTCAAAACATTGTTAGTTAGTTAGTATAAGTAAAACAACTGAAAATTGAAACATATTTTTGTGACTAGTTCAATAATTTAAAAGAAATATTCTTGATGCAATCGGATAAAAACTAAATAAACTAAAACAAAACTAAGGGCCCGCCGATGTGGCTTTAGTTCAGGAACCCTGGATAGCGGCGGGAAACAAGGTCTCCAGGCTAAAGTCACAAAACTACTACATCTTTAACCCCACCCCAGTAAGTTGAGCAAGGACTGCCATTCTGGTAAGAAAAGGCATCTATGCATATTTAATGACTAATAACAGCACGGACGATCTCACTGTTGTGGCCTTGTAGGGTGGCAGGGTCAAGCCAATTGTTATGGCGTCCTGCTATATGGCGCATGAGCGAGAGGCACCACCGGCTGAACTCGGAAGACTGACGGCGGAGGCAAGCTACAAGAAGCAACCCCTTGTCATCGGAACGGACGCCAACGCACACCACACTGTGTGGGGCAGCCCGGACATCAACGATAGAGGTGAGTCTCTCTTACATTTTATTATACAAACTAGTGTAAGTGTAGAAAACGTTGGAGAAGTACCCACATATGTGGGACCAACCTCAGCCAACGTCCTAGACTTAACCATGACCTTAGGGAACACTACTCAGGCGTCAGAATGGAGAGTTCTTGATAAACCCTCCTTCTCCGATCATAAGAACATCCAGTTCAAGATCCAATTCGACTATAGTCAAACTAGAAACTTCTATAGGAACCCCCAGAATACCGACTTGGTGAAGTACCTTAAGACAGTGGAATCAAAACTGCCGACGTCAACGCCCATCTGCTCGGTGGGAGATATTGAGAAGTCTGTGAACACGCTCACTGTCAATCTCATCAAAGCCTACAAAACCTCGTGTACGCTCACAGTTACAAAAAGGAAAACCAGACCCCCCTGGTGGACCCCAAACTGAAAGAGCAGAGGAAGGACGTTCAGGAATGCTTCAAATTCGCCAAACAAGCGAATGAAGTGATAATCTAGGAAGAGTATAATATAAGACTTCGCTTATTCAAAAAAGAAGTAAGGAAGGCAAAGCAACATTCATGGAAAACCTTCTGCTCCAGCATAGAGAAGGTCTCGGAAGCAGCCAGACTCAGGAAGCTGCTTTCAAAGCAGCCACCTATGCAGAGTCAACTAAAAACAGACGAAGGTCACTGGACAGAAAGCAGCAAGGAAGCTACATGCGCTCTTCTCGATGCGCACTTCCCGGGCTTCACTATAGTCACCGAGCCAGATACGCTTCAGGACTTAAACACTCAACAAACTAACATCCCAACCAACTTAGTCACTCCTAGATAAATCCGATGGGCGATCGACTCGTTCGCGAGCTACTAGTCCCCCGGACTGAATGGCATAGTTCCCTGGAGGACAGCACGTGTTGTGTTCCTACCCAAAGCGTGGAAATGCAGTTACGTGCAGCCAAAAGACTACAGGACCATTAGCCTCACTTCATTCATGCTTAAAACAATGGAAAAATAGCTTGATCTCCACATAAGAGAAGGCATGAACCTAACCTTGGAGAACAACCAACACGCATACACGAAAGGGAAATCGGTGGAAACAGCGCTACACTCCCTAGTAGCCACCATCGAGAAAGCAATGTACCATAAAGAGTATGCCTTGGGAGCATTCCTTGACATATCTGGTGCATTCAACAACGTCTCCACGGAGACGATAATGCGCTGCCCGAGAGCTGTATCAATACATAAGGCTTTGGACTCGTGGATAGACAACCTGCTGAGCTGCAGAAGAGTACAAGCCGAGTGGGGTACCACAACCATGACGAAGGAGGCACACGGCGGCACGGCTCAAGGCGGAGTACTGTTTCCTGAAATCTTGTGGTTAACGAACTGCTACCGAAATTCCGCAGGCAGCCACCCAAGATAACTGCATATGCCGAGGACATAAGCATAATTATCGTGGGAATATGCCCATCTACTCTCAGTTCACTCATGGACTCCACACTCAAAGAGTTACTAAAATGGGCCACAGAAGCCGGACTTAGTATTAATGCGGAGAAGACGGAATTCATTCTCTTTACCAAGAGATACAAGGTACCGCCATGGACTCCACCAAAGATAAATGGAGTATCACTAACGCCAAGGAATAACGTTAAATACCTTGGAGCAGTAATCGATAGTAAACTGTCATGGAAGCCGAATGTGGAAGAAAGAGTGAAGAAGGCGACCAACGCACCATATGCATCCCAGATGATGCTGAGTAGCACTTGGAGCCTATCACCAAGTCTGATGCATTGTCTGTTCATTTCAGTAATACGACCGAAACTGCTATACGGTAGACTGGTATGGTGACAAGTCATGGCAAGCCATGGAGAAAACCACATACCTAAAGCTTATGGAGAAACCCAGCGACAGGCACTGGTCTGAACTACGTAAACGGACTCGACCTCTAAAATCGCAAACTTAAAAAAACGTACTTGAACTAAGTACGTTTTACTCAAATTGAGAACGAACAATCTCAAAAAAAGTAAAAAACAACTTTAAGATTAGTATTTTCAAACTTAAATAAATTGTTGGTCTTTTTTAACCAGAAATGCCCAAGAAATAACCAATGGGAAGTGTAAAGCTAGAGACTGTCCCAAATCGCATCTTATTGGATATTTTGCATACCTAGCAGAGGGCATTTTAATGTATTTTGTTAATAAGCAAATGTATACACAGATCTGTGCAGGGCTGCCAAGCTCCAAAAGCATGTGATGTGCAGAGTTGCCAAATGTTCTGAGATGTACGCATACACACATTTGAGTAAATGACAGGGATCGACTTCCAGATACCCCTCCTTCACTTAGTGCAAAAAAGTCATTTAACCTTGACATAAAACTAATATGCTCTTTTCGCACTAAGAATATCAAATGCTACGCAGCTGCCCAGTCGGACTTTTCATCATCTAAAAGGTACTTTCTCATACTTACTTTTCACGTAATAAGGCATGAGAAAACCTGAGCCTTCGGCTTCGTTTTGCAATGGAAACGCCGAAAAACCCAGGGGTTTTAACCAAGGCTGCAAACCTCAAAAATTCTCAAGGAGGTTTGGTCCGGGGGTTCGAACCCTATTGTAAAATATAAGGTTCGGTTCGCGGACCGGTTCTTGGAACCCCTGAACCCAAGGTTCTGGTTCGAACCTTGGTTCGCTTGCACTTAAAAGAATAGTTAGTCTTTCGATTTATTAATACGTAGAAAATGTGCTATCCAAGTGCTTAATCAGAATGAAAATGTTCTATCCATGTGCTTAATCAGAATGATCATTACTTAAGTTATTTCAATTATCAAATCCATTAGGTGACATTAACAGCTTTAAGAAACTGCTTAGTTTTAGTTAATTAACATTATATAATATCTTCCAGGAACTGTTTATCTATACTAGCTCTTTAATCAGAAAGAACATACTTAAGTTTTGAATATGCACGTTCAACTGATACCTGAGTTGCTGGTACAGCTAGTATAGTAAAATCAAAATTTTTAAATTTTCGTTATTATGACCTTTCCAAAATTTTAAAACATATATAGATGCATGCCTGGAACCTTACGTTAAATTTGGTATTTGGAAAGTCATATTACCACATGAATTCACATGAATTCAGTTCATTTGTAACTACCGAGCAGTAAATAACAAAAACCCGGAGCTTTACAGATGTGATCTTGGACAATTTTTTAAAGGAATCTATAACATAATTCACAGATTTTTTATTTGATATTTGTTTATTGCTTTCATAATCTTCTCGTCTTCGCAATCAGACGTTGAGTCATTCATTGTCAAATTTTGAAAACTCTCATTAAGCATTTTTTTGGCGCTTTAGCATGTCTGCAATGTAATGCTTTGCAAATTGTTTTTGGTCAGAAGTAAGCAAAGTTTGAAATCTCGGGTATAAGAACACAGCAGCCAATTATGGTACACAGTTCATAACAGAATAACGTTTGTCGAGGCACTTAGAAAGTAATAAACAATGTTTTGCTGGAGAATTTCGAATGTATCGTTGAAAAAATGTCTTAAATTGGTGAACCGAACCTCATTTTTCGAAAAAGTGGTCCGGTTCGGGTTCAGGTTCGCGGAATCTAAAATGTAAGCCGCCTGGTTCATGGTCCGGTTCGCGAACCCCAAAAAACCCGAACCGAACCGGTTCTCAGGGGTTCGGTTCCGGACCGGTTTGCAGCCTTGGTTTTAACCGTTTCCGTTTAGGTGACGTCATCAGCCTTCGGGTTCTTTACTTTGTTAGTACTCCAGATGTACTTACTTTGTATATCGTAGGTGGGAAGACAAGAGACGTTCGCTGACAAACCCTGAGTTTTTCATGTTTTCGAATGAAATTTCAGACTTTTAGCATTACAAATATCTGAGACAACAACGTGTGAGTTTTTCACGATATATTAAGGGCTAATTTCATGCAAAAACAAGAAAGAAAGTCGGTCAAGCCCGACTATAACATACTCTGTACCAAGAAATTTTGTCTTTTGATCATAACTCGAAAACCGTTCATCCGATCTTCTTCATTCCTTTGGCGGGGATCGATAAGTTATTCTAATAACTAAATATGTCCAGAAGGAACAAGCCATCTATCTTCAAAACTGTGGGAGATATGACGTTTTTTCTAAATTGCGGGGGCGGGAGGGGGAGTGGCCAAAAATTGAAAATAAACTTGATCTGCCTGCAGACATAAGAAGCATATGTCCCATATATGTCAAACCTCTATCTCTTACCATCTCTGAGATCTGTGCGTTCATACGGACAGACGGACAGACGGACATGGCTATATCGACTCGGCTGTTGATGCTGATCAAGAATATATATACTTTATGGGGTCGGAGATGCTTCCTTCTGGATGTTACATACTTTTGCACAAACTTATAATACTCTATGTACCTACGGTACAGAGTATAAAAATCATGTACAGACTATTTACGTGAAATATCATGCCACCGGGTGTACTTATTATTCTCAACACATGACCCAAAGTCCGACTGGGCGCTCAAACGGTAAATCGTCAAAGATGTGCGTGAGGCCTGAGAAATCAAAAGTGAGAAAGAGACAGACAGATAGCTCACAGACAAATTTTGACACTGAACTGCGTCATTTGAGATCAGCCAGTGTGCAGACAAGTAACTTTCAGTGCGCAGAAAAATGTCGATTGAAAAGATGAAAAATGAGTGCGGGCGAAGTTTTCTTGTTTCCGAGGACGACGACGAGCTCGAGAAACTAATTAATACTTTCGATATGCCGGAAAAATTGCCGTATTTAAAGGGTAAGTTTTCATAAAAGTGTGCTTTGTGCATACATACATATGCCCATAAACATTATGTGTACAAAAAACGAGAGCGTAAGTGAAAGTCGGCCCTGCCCGACTTCGAAATACCCGTTACTCAGTTAAATTATTGTTTAATAACTTCATGCGGCTCGGATAAGTATGCAACATTTTTTTAACTCGGCCATTTATTATCCGATCCGTTTGAAAATTTGTGAGATTGTAGACGGACGGACGGACGGACAGACGGACATGGCTATATCGACTCTGCTGTTGATGCTGATGAATAATATGTATACTTTATGTTATCGGAGATGCTTCCTTCTGCCTGTTACATACATTTGCACGACTTTAGTAGTAACGGGTATTAAAAAAAATGTTCACTTGAATGCCTTATACATTTTTGGAATTCTGTATCTGTCCCCGTTCCGAATTAAGCAAAATTCGAATTTGACCATTTTTCTTGTCGTTGCAGGATTTAACAAGTGTTCTGAAAGAAACATCGAAAGGTCGTGCCTTGATTTTATTTGAGAAAGAAAATAAGAAGCTTTTAAATTGCCATAGAGATGATATTATTAATATCATAGTGGAAGAAGCTATCTCAAATAATATTTCCATAAACGTTCAGGAATTTATTAATCTATTGAACGAAATTTGTTTAACTTTTCCCTGTGAAAAATCTGTTCAGGTAACACAACACAAGACCCGATTTATTAAACTTTTTACTTTGATACTTTACGTTTTTTGCAGGACTACTACAGAAATGCTCGCAGCAAAAAACTTAAAGTGGATGGCTGCACTAACAAGGAAAATGAGAAAACATTCAACATTGATGCTATGCCTGAAATAGACGATATGGTAGCCGCAGCATATAAAACTTCCCTAAACAGAGACTCAGCCAACTGGGAAGACGTACGCGAAAAATGGGAAAAAACCTTCTTTATGCGTCAAATTGATTTAAAAGAGCTTGATGGAATTGAGTTTTTGAAAAATTGGTCTAAATTATCCCATGCAAGAGCCGCTGAACTGGTAAGTCTTTTTTCTAAAATTACCTACTGTGCGATCGATCCTAAATATATTGTTCTACAGATTGAAATTGATTTTGAAAAGATGTATCCATTAAAGGAGCACATGTTTTATTCCAAATGGGACATTTTTAAGTCTAAAATCATTAAGCATTATGAGAACGTACTCACAAATGACTACTGCAAGCTGTTACTAAAAGCAAAAACAACAACACACAAAGGTAGTTTTTTATTATTTTTTGAAGTAATTTATTAACAATGATTTTTTCCGTAGTCGCCCAGGACTATTTAATATTCATTCTATTAAGTGCTATTTTGCCTCCAACTGCACGGTTTAAGGATGATAATGGAAAGAATTACAGAAAGGCAACAATTCTTGACGTTTCGTTGTTTTAGGTGCCACAAGGCATTTGAAAAGCCCACTATGTTAATATCCCATTTTAAAGTTGACCATTTAATGACAACAAAATTATGGAAATTACAATGTGATCAAAATAATTGTAACCAAAAATTTGATAGATTTAAAATTTTTCGGATACACTTAGAGAAAGCACATAAAACGAACAAATGTTCTACTGATTTAAAGGAAATTATGCCTCCTATGTGCGATGAAACAAATGTAAACAGCCTTCCCACTTTGCACAATATCTCAAAACCAGTTGCAAATTCCGTTAGTGTTGATTCTTCTACTATTTTGAAAAATTAAAAAAAACAAGCTGTGCTCTTGTCTATTAGTTTGTATGAAAAATCTTCAATGCCAAGAAAACATGTAATTGAATTACAAATTATGTTTTCATCCCTCTCATCATCCATATCTGAAGCCATTGAATGTCAGTTAAAGCGGGATAATTATTTAATAGATAATGATTTAAGATTTTTATTAGATTTTTGTACAAAGCCGTTTGAAGAAATCCAAACGGAACATAGAATGCTGCAATTTTTGATAAAAATTGGAAGTGTTTGAATACCCGACAGCTTACGTAATTGAAGAAAAAATATCCAATACAGTTGCACATGGAAATCCTGACTTAGGTCCAAAGATAGCTAACATTTTTGTTATGCCATTACGTTTCATTTTTAAGACATTTTTCGAAATGCTTAATCTCTTGGATCTAACTATACAAAATGTACAAAATGGATTACTTGAAAGTAATACATCCAGTTTAACCAGTGGAGAAGTATTAAAACAGAAGATAAATAAATTTAGTTATGATTTAGTCATTCCGTACATATTGTATTTAGCCGACTTCCAAATGAATAATCCTCTTGGCAGCCATGTAGATTCTATTTGCGCTTGCTATATAAGTTTTCCCTCTATGACAAAACATTTGTTACCAAAATTGCAGTATATATAATATATCCAGCTGCATTTCTTTCGACTAAAAATTTAAAAACAATCGGAAATGAGAAATCATTTTATCATTTAGCTGAAGAACTAAAGATTTTAGAAAATGGCATCGAAATCAGGTACAGGTAATGGCATAAGAAAAATTCATTTTGTTCTTGGTTTCGTTGTGGGCGACAATTTAGCTGTAAATTCTGTTTTGGGTTTTGTACAATCTTTCAATACAAAAAGATTTTATCGCGTTTGTTCAAGAACAAAGCAGCAAATGAAATTTGATGGTTTAGAAATTTGCAAGGATTTGAGAGATGAAATTTCGATTCGAAATGGATTATTAGAAATTAATTTTAAAGAAACAGCAATAAAATCAGTTTGTATTTTTGAAAGTATACCAAGCTTTTGTGTGACAGATAATTTTGTTTTCGATCTAATGCACGACGTATATGAAGGCGTTTGTGTATACGATGTGTGCAACGTAATGCGCGAACTTATAAAATCGAAAATAATTTCACTAGCCGACTTAAATGGAAGAAAACAATTATTTCAGTACGAAGAGTTGGAAATAAATAATTCTTCGATACCTTTAGACATTAAGCGGATAAGTCAGTTTAATCTTAAAATGACAGCAAGTGAGGTCAATTGCTTCTTATATTTTTTACCACTTATAATTGGAGATGTAATACCAGCTGAAAACGAGCATTGGACTTTTTTTATACCCTTGCAAAGGGTATTATAATTTTGAACAGAAGTTTGCAACGCATATAAATATTAATTTCCGACCCCATAAACTATATATATTCTTGATCAGGGTGACGAGCTGAGTCGATTGAGCTTTGTCCGTCCGTCTGTCCGTCTGTCCGTCCGTCCGTCTGTCGGTCTGTTTCTACGCGAACTAGTCTCTCAGTTTTAAAGCTGTCGAGCTGAAATTTTGCACAGAGTCTTCTTTTTGCTGCACACTACTAATATGTCGGAATCGACCGGATCGGATGACTTTATCTCATAGCTCCTATAGGAACAGTCGGTTGGAGAACTAGTTTTAGTGAGAAAAACATTTTTCTTTTCAATGGAAACGTCTCCACACTTTGTAATCGTAGGTTTTCTATGTTTTTTTTTTTATAATTCTACCAAGTTTTATTAAAATCGGACAACTATATGGTATAGCTGCCATACCAAAGTAAGGTCTGAAAAACAGTCTTAATTAGAAAAACTTTTTTGTTTGTATTGGTAGCATCCTGCAATTTGTATTTGTTTGTTTCTCATGCTTTTACATAATTCTACAAGTTTTTGTCCAAATCGGATGACTATATCATATAGCTCCTATACGAACGATCGGTCGGAAAATGGGAAAAAGTATTTTTTGAAAATAATTAAGCGAGCACTTGCATGGGTATAAAAACTTCGGCACAGTCGAAGTTAGCTTAGCTTTCTCGTTTTTATACCCGTTACTCGTAGAGTAAAAAGGGTATACTAAAGTCGTGCAAATGTATGTAACAGGCAGAAGGAAGCATCTCCGATATCATAAAGTATATATATTCTTCATCAGCATCAACAGCCGAGTCGATATAGCCATGTCCGTCTGTCCGTCCGTCCGTCCGTCCGTCTGTATGAACACCTAGATCTCAGAGACTAGAAGAGCTAGAGCAACCAAATTTTATACGTAAGCTAGTATTGTCTCTAGGCAGATCAAGTTTGTTTCAAATTTTGGCCACGCCCCCTCCCGCCCCCGCAATAAAAAATATTGAATAACTCCCACAATTTTTAAGATATCGAGCTCAGATTTTGCAGTGTAGTCTATGTGGCCAATATCTACAATCTCACAAATTTTCAAAAGGATCGGATAATAAATGGCCGAGTTAAAAAAATGTTGCATACTTATCCGAGCTGAGCTGAGTAACGGGTATTTCGAAGTCGGGCAGGGCCGACTTTAACTTACGCTCTCGTTTTTGTTAGATTTTATAGATTTGCTTTTTAGATCGAACTACTAAGAAGATGACTTAAGTCAACTACAATTGTTAATACAAGCTCATCATTCTGTTTATACTAAGCCTCATTGTCCATTAAAACCGAAGCATCATTATACTCTGTACCGAAGGTACATAGAGTATTATAAGTTTGTGCAAAAGTATGTAACAGGCAGAAGGAAGCATCTCCGACCCCATAAAGTATATATATTCTTGATCAGCATCAACAGCCGAGTCGATATAGCCATGTCCGTCTGTCCGTCTGTCTGTCTGTCCGTATGAACACAGATCTCAGAGATGGTAAGAGATAGAGGTTTGACATGTATGGGACATATGCTTCTTATGTCTGCAGTCAGATCAAGTTTATTTTCAATTTTGGCCACGCCCCCTCCCGCCCCCGCAATTTAGAAAAAACGTCATATCTCCCACAGTTTTGAAGATAGATGGCTTGTTTCTTCTGGACATATTTAGTTATTAGGATAACTTATCGATCCGCCAAAGAAATGAAGAAGATCGGATGAACGGTTTTCGAGTTATGATCAAAAGACAAATTTTCTTGGTACAGAGTATGTTATAGTCGGGCTTGACCGACTTTCTTTCTTGTTATATATATAAATGTAATAAAACATATCCAATATCTTACAAAATTTCAATCAATAATAATAGCGTTGTTTTATTTAATCAAGGATCAAGTATCTGCATACTTATTTCGAGAACATTTCGTACTCACTTTTAAAGGTTAACATACTTAAATCAAGTTAAAATAGTACTTGGGCCAAGTATGTATTACTTACCTGAAGTATGTTCCTTTCTCACTTTTTAAGTTTGTGAATACTCGATTCAAGTTGTAATATTACTTGGATCAAGTGTGCACGTACTTAATTTAAGGACGATTCTGACTCATTTTTTAATTAAACTCGAACTTAATCTAAGTTTGACACGTACTTGGGTCAAGCAGAAATATTCTCATTCTAAGTATGTTTCGTACTCATTTTTTAAGTCCGATAATACTGATGGCGCTACAAAGCTATGTACACAGTATATTTGGTAGAGAGATCAATAGTAGCACGGACTACATTATCCCAAAGATCAACTTAATATGCACATCAGCACTGTTGGGGCCAGAAGACTGGCGTACAGGACTGGCCAAAGAAGCAACGCACCTCTTTACAGACGGCTCAAAGATGGACCTAGTAGTCGGAGCCGCCGTATACTGTGCAGAGCCAGAAATAAAGCTCTCATACAAACTGCTAAACCACTGCACCATATTCCAGGCGGAAGTCTACGCAATAAGGAAAGCAGCGGAGTTGGCGGAAATTCACGCTCCATACAACCAAATAAATATCTACGTGGACAGCCTCCATCAACTCCAGAAATGTCCTGGCGAGCAGAGAAGCACTAGATTCCCTCAGCATCTCCAGAAAGGTGCAAATCTACTGGATTCCCAGCCACCGGGGCATCGATGGAAACGAGATGGCAAAAGCCGAAGATGTACTCGGACAGGAAGAAACACTAAACATACCTATCTCCATACAGACGCTTAACAGCAAGATGGAGGAGATAGCAGAGAAAGAAGCAGAGGTAAGGTGGGAAAACACCAGCGGATGCAGAATCTCTAAAATTATGTGCAAGACAAGAGACTAAAGATTTACGCACTATCTGCTACAGCTTCAGAGAAAAGACTGTAGACTGCTCATTGGCATACTAACGGGACACTGCCTAGCAGCCGCTCATGCGATAAAGCTAGGCATAACGACAAAGGATACTTGCAGAAAATGTGTGGAACCTGGAGTCGCAGAAACTCTGGAACATCTCATTTGCAGCTACCCAGCAATTGCCACGAGAAGATTAAAAATTCTGCACACCCGACGGTTCTCTTCTTTGCAGGATGCGGCCAAGAGGCCCCCAAAACAATTATTGGCATTTGCCAAAACGTCAAAAATCCTCCTGGACTTCTAAGTCAAACGTACCCAAATAATCACCCGGCCTCATTAAGGACCCTAAGGTCTATGTGTGACCCCATCTGGGGTCAGCCGGAACTACCTACCTACCTCATTGCTGCTCACTAAATGGCTCCAAAATATTTTATCCCTTGAGCTTGGTATATCGCTTATACATAAAAACTTAAAGCACCGTTTGACTCAGGGATGTATTGACCATTTTTCAAAAAGGCCGCAATTTCCAGTTTGAAATTCGAATTAGTTCCGCCTAAATGTGACAAAACTCCCACTGTGCGTCACCAACCTTCCGGAATTTTCGCCTTGGATTATATTTCTTGGGCATGCTGAAGCCACTGTAAGCCACTGAAGCCACACGTTCAGAGTATCGAGGTCGAACAGCATTCTATGCAGCACGGCTGAATAATATCGAGCACAGTAGGTAATTTCTTGTAAACACAAAGCCCAGTTACAAATGAGAATGGTTTTCATTTATACCAATTAAGATTTACATTTTTTTCAATATCTCAAGACTGAACTCGCTCTTATCTTACAAACTCCACAACAATGCCAACATAGCCATTTCATACCAAGGATATTAGAACGGCACAGATACAGAGATACAAAAATTATCGTGCATGCGGCATGCGGCCACATGCTGTTGAATTTTTCAACATGTGTGTGAAAGTTCCTGTGTGTGAGTGCCGTAACTTTCACTTTGTTGTCCCACTCCCTCATATACGCACCACTGCCCTCGCCAAGGTTGTCCTTCCACTTTATTTGCTCAGTTTGCCGCTGCTTAAGTTACTTTTGTCTTACGCTTGAATTTCTTTTGCCGCCTCGTCCTTTGCGCTGAGCTCAGCAGCTCATTTTCAATCGAGCATGTGCGTTGGTTCTGTGATTTTGCTTTCGCCTTCGCTTCCTCGATCTCACCCTTTCCGGTCTCGGCATTTTCCATTCGCTTTGTTTTTTCGTCTGTTATTTCATAAATAAATTTGCATGTCAAATGACATTGTTTATGATATTTCTATACGAAAGACATATATCTCTGCCGGGGAGGCTGGCAATCTCTTTGTCACACGTTGTTGACATCTTTGTTAAAATATGTTTACAAGCTGAAATTAGTGCCCTACATATCTCAGTGCTTCCTTGCTTGGTTTGCCTGCCAGTCAAAGTTGACAAGCGAAATGAATTCGTAATTGAGTTTCCCAATAAATGTCGCAGTCGGAGTCGCTCGCTCACATTTTCCATTTGAATAAGATATTAGCATTTCTGGCTTATGCCAAGACATTTTTTGCATATGCAATTACAATTCCCCATCCGCCCAATTCTCCGACAGATAGGCGCCAGCCGGGCGCCTTGTAATTACTTCAACATTCTTATCCAATCTGCCCATAATTATTGAAATCAAGTCAAGCGCAGCATATTTGTTGCCTAGCTTAGCTCAATCCCGAACCCCAATACGAGTCCCCCAATAAAATCATTTGCTGATTAGCTCACTCAGCATGTATGAAGAAGCGCGCCGTGAACTTTGCTTATCTCTGTCAAGCACGAAATTTATAATATGTCTCTGCCAGCGGAGGGATTGCTCATACGCCATGTAAGTCAACTGAAGATTAGGGATATGGAGATAAAAAGACCAAAGGGGCAAAAAATAAAAATTATGTCGCCAGCTTACTGTTGTGTTTTTATTTTTTGCGCACGCAAGTTCCAAATGGAAAGGAATTGATAAGAAAAGTTTGTCTTCTGGGCAAAAAGCCAAATGTTTTATAAAACAGTTAAAGTGCTGGATAGAAGTGCTGGTTTTTTTTTTGGAAAAACCTGTATTGCATAATTAAAATGTACCCTGAATAAGGTGTGCGAAGGTGTCTCGAAAAAGGAACAATGAAAAATGTGCGACTTAAACAACTCATTTTTAAGCAGGTGAATGGTTTAAAATCGTTGGTTTTTATACCCTTGCAGAGGGTATATTGAAATGGTCCAGATGTGTGTAACGCATAGAAGGAAGCATTTCCGACCACATAAAGTACATATATTCTTGATCAGCATGACGAGCTGAGTCGATATAGCCATCACCGTCTGTCCGTCTGTTGTATGCTATCTCCTCCGTCAGTTTTAAAACTATCGCCACCAAACTTTGCTCGAAGCCTTCTGGTCCAAATACGTTGCACATTTGTCGGAACCGGCCGCATCGGATGACTATAAAATATAGCTGCCATAGGAACGATCGGTCGATAAACTAGTTCTAGTGAGAAAAACTTTTTTGTTTTTAATGCAATCGTCTCCAAACTCCGTATTTACTAGTTTTCTATGCTTCTCCACGATTCTGCCAAGTTTGGTCGAAATCGAACTTCTATATTGTATAGCTGTCATACAAAAGAAGAATCAGAAAAGTAGTCTTAATGAGAAAAACATGTTTGTTTTCAGTGGATATGTCCTTCAAATTAGTTAGAAAATGTGCAAGGGTATACAAACTTCGGCCGAGCCGAAGTTAATTTTCCTCAATTTTTCATATTGGGCTCCGCCAAATTCCCAAAGCTTGATAATTCCACAGCTAATGTAAATTGTAGTCCGAAATGTGAATAGCAAGAACTTTGATGCTTGTGTACGATTCTGTGCACACAAGTGGATATCAGCACCACTTTAAATCGATCCGAAAGGAAAAAAACTATAGTCCTCACAAAGAAAAAATGTGTTCATTAAATAAGTTGGCTTAAACACAAAATATATATGTGTAGTTCCCAAAGGCAGTTGTCGTTCTATCAGAATTGTATACCCGAAAACCTAAAAATGCTTGTAGCAATATTGTGTCTGACTCCAACATTATTCTACGGCATCGAAATTTTCGGCCGATGTGACTCTCTTACTATGCACAGGCTTGACGTGGCGTTTCATTCGTTAGCCAAATATATTTTTAACCGTAGACGTTTCGACCATATTTCTATATTTGCACAAAAAATATTTAATATGACTCTTGAATCCTGAATAAAACTGAAATTTCTCCTCTTTCTTAAAAAAATTATTTGTACGTGTCAGCCGAAATATCTTTTCGATAAACTAGCATTCGCTTCATCTTAGCGAACTAAAAACTTAATTAATATTCGAATAAAATTAGCCGGTACAGTGAAACATTTTTAAGTTAATGATTAAAAGGTATGAGCGTCGCAATTTTACAATAGCCTTAAGGTACACCTACAAAATCACGGTATAAATGTGAGAAACTAATGTAACGAAAAAGTTAGGGAAATTTTTATAGGAAATAATCTATTACTAGATATATTATTAACGTAAATAAAAATAAAAATGTATAACCAATAAATGAAATCTAATTTAAATAAAAATCAACCGTAGTTATTAAGTCAGTTATTTAACTATTTGTCAATCCCAGATCTAAATTTGATTGTGACTAATGCATTAATTTATAAGTTTATATTGTAGCACTAGGAAGTAAGTTCAATAAATCACTCTAATGCTGCTCGATGGTGGACCGAACTCCCTTGCTACCTAAAATAAATCAAAATCGCAACGCACTTTAAAACCAGTTAACTGAATATTCTTTAAGACAAAACAGATTTATAGAAACAACAATAGAAAAACAAGAAAGAAAATCGGTCAAGCGACTATAACATATTCTGTACCAACGAAATTATACGCTTAGCATGAATGCAGTAGCAACTGAAAACAGCGCTGCTATTTCTCTGCAGCAGCGAACAGTCTTTTGATCATAACTCGACAACCGACTATCCCATCTTCACCATTTCTTTGGCGGATAGATAAATAATGTTGATTTGTTTATATGTCTAGAAGCTACGAACCATCTATCTGTAAAACAGGGGAGATATGAGGCTTTTCAAAACTGTGGAAGCGGGAGGGGGGGTGTCCAAAATTTAAAATAAATTGGATCTTCCGGCAAGTATAAGAAGTTGTCCCATACACGTCAAACCTCTCTTTCTTACCATCACTTAGAACTGTGCTTTTATACGGACAGACAGAAGGGTATGGCCATATCGACTAGGCTGTTGATGCTGATCAAGAATATGAATACTTTATGGGGTCGGAGATGCTTCCTTCTGGCTGTTACATACTTTTATACAAACTTATAATCGGCACAGGATTGAAATATTACCAGCATAGTAAATAAATAACAAATTGATGCAAAAGCGAGCGAAGCCGCAGGTAAAAGTAATACTAATATATTTGTATAGCGAAAAGAATAAATGAAATCTAAGTCAAATCAAAAAAATAAGAACAAGATGTTCTCCCAAATTTTTTAAATCAGCCACAGCACAGAGAAGTAAAAGTAGCCATTCCTACATGCGTCTACAAACTAACCGCTGTAACCGCAACGCTTGTAAATAAGATTGATTCCCGACCCGAACAATTGAGTTCCCCCAGAATGTGGGATCCATTAATAAGCCGAATCAAACGTAATAAAAATTTCTAAGCAGTCGAGTTTAAAATGTTCTTAAAATCTGGACATTTTAACTAAGATCATATTTTTGCGATCTCAAAACATTGTTCGTGAAGTGAGAACATTGTAGTTCAAGTGAGAATAACCATATTGATTCTATCCCGTTGGGATGTGATGTTGGAGTATTTAATGTAGGGATAATTATTTTGTTTCTGACAATATCTTAGAGGCTAAATTTAAGCTGGATTGAGTTCCGATGTGCTGCTGCTAGAGTCAGCCGACTGTACTTGTATGTCTACTTTCGTGTGACTGAATATCAGGACACTGGTTCGAACCCAAATTTCCGAATGGTTAAGGTTCGAGGTTTTTATTAGAAGGTTTTGGATCGAACCTTGGTTCAGTCACTGCTTTATACAGCATTCATAATTTTTGTGTTCTATGTGCTTTTAAAGTCGCATTCGACCTAAAAAACTTCAATTTGTATGGGAACCGAGTGGTTTTCGAGTCGAAACTGGTTATTAGAACACAAGGAAATGTTCAATATATAATTTACAGTTAAGTAAAATACCATTTCGTAGTTTACGTAAAAAAATATAACCAAAATAATGTTAGACTCTTGCTTTTGAGAGTTATTTAAAGTCTAAAAACAGAGACTGTCATGGGTGGGGGTTTTATAAAGAAATCTAAGCGTTTTACCAGATTTTTTTTCTACTTTCCTGCCCATTTTAGAAGTCAGTCGCACCATATAAGAAATAAAGTCGGTAAACAGAAGGTCAAATTTTAGTTAGCATCATTTTTGTTGAACCAAACCGAAATTTCAGGTTCGGAACAGGTTTGGTTTCAGCTTTAATTTTTAAAGAGGTTCGGTTTAAGGTTCGGTTCACAGAAAATAAAAGTTGGAATTACGGGCTCGAACCGGTTCGGCTCAAGCCGGTTTGCAGCCCTGTTCTATAAAGTCTCTTTTTGGCTTTCTTGCGGAAAGTCTTTTGTGGCTGCTTACACCACACAACTGTAATGTCGAAAGCCAGTCTACACCACAAGTCTGTGTAGCTATGAGCAAAAGAAAGAAAGCTGCGGAAGCGCTGCTTTCTGCTAGTACAGACCATGCACTTCCTCAGGTAAAGTTTATATCAGAGGGGCATGACCGAACTTTTTACATGATTTTTCTAGATTGTTTTTCTTTCATATGTTCTCGTGATGTAAGATTCGTTAGAAATAGAGATCGATTAAGCAAGAAGAAACTTCGGATAAATAAGTTGGAAATATCAGATCTGTAACAGTTTATGGGGCTTATTTTCAGACATTGGGGGTCCTCGATAAAAAGCAAGAACGAGAAGGTGCTTGCGCGATCTACTTTACAGAGTAAGATGGGTCAATCTTTAGGTTTGTAAGCTCTGTTCTCATAACAAATGGGTGAAGGGATATCATGAAGTTGTGCAAATGCATGTAGCAAGCAGAAGCAATCATTTTTGTGGTGTTGTGTCTCTGTTTAAAGTTGTGAGAAAGCATAACATAACCTCGCTAAAAACTGCAGGTTTACTTGGCATAAAGGTCGCAAAAACCAGTCACATGTCCTATCAAATATATTTATTCGGATCAGCACACAGAAAAAAACTGGTTGGTAAATTCAACCAATTTTGTGGTTAAAAATGCTCCAGCCAACATCGTGGGTTGAATTTACTGTAATCTACAGTAAAAGTGACGTAACGCATAACGTAATGATTACGGTAGAACAGTAGAATCAACCAAAATTACAGTTGAAAATGCTCCAACCAACAAAAATAGTAAAATATAGTTCATTTTACTATTGTTACAGTGAACTTATGTGTACCACAGCACCAGTAGAAATACCACAAAGCAGTACTAGTACTGTAAAAATTGTAAATTGACAATTTTTGTGTTAGAACTACCGGAACTACTGTTGATGCGGTAATAAATCTATTTTCCAGTTAAAATCAAAGAATACAATTTCATATTATTTCAATGTTCATTTTATTTATAAGACAGAATTACGTTGGGAGTAATCGTAAGTTAGGGATAGGGATCGAAGAATTAAATTCTTCGAATGAAGCGTTTTTCGAAGGTGATAGAATTATTACAAAATCTTCGGTGATCGTTGAACTGGCTGATGCTCCCTGAATATGAAAAGTTTGTTAATTTAAGTAACCAAAAAAAAAAATTAATTAAATTACTTACATTATATTTTTTCCACTTTAGAACTCAGGATCGAAACCTTATTTTTGCCCAATTTATGGTTTCGGAAAATATATGTGAAGTCAGTCTCGGTGAAAAGTTTTAAGTTTTCCAGAGTTATAGCTTCAGCTGCTCAAAGAGATAAATGTTAAATATTAAGAAAAATGTCGAGAATGTTTCAAACAATATAACAACCCTTGTCAACTAGGCGCGAGTCGGCAAGCTCCCAAAGTCAAATTTCGTGTACAACGCTGTAAGCAAAAACAATGCAACGGTTGTTGGTCGCGCCATTGTGATTGTGTTTTTTGCCGGCCGGTGTTTTGAGGTTAAGTACCATGCGGTATCTGACAAAGCAGAATCAGCTTAACAGCTCTTTGCCTAACTTTAATTGAACATGGTATTGCAAGTAGGGGAAGGAAATCTACACTGCAGTTAATACTATTTGTTAAATAATACTAATTACATGAACACTTAAATATGTACATACATACGCAATGCATTGCAATGACGCACATATGCAAATGACGCCAGCTTCTTCAATTTATTTATCACTTTTTCGTTTAATCACTGTAACACAATTATTATATTATTAAATTGTACTTACCAATTAATATAGGCATCAAATAGCTGAAACCCCACACCTCCATCAAAAATTCCAATTCATATTGAATGAAACTCTCGTTTTCCTTGTCGCTGCTCATGGTCCACACGTCTACACACAACAAATACTAAGCGCCAAATGATTCGATTAGCGGCAGAGCAACGCGAAAAATATGCTGCACACAGTTTGACAAATAAATATGTCCACAGTGTACTAATCAAATGGTTTTTTTGTTTTTACGCTGTGTCAGCTGAAAGAAATTATAAGAACCTCGATTTTAATATAACGACATAACTTACTTTGTAACGTAAACTTTTAACAATCTTAAACCAACTAAAATAAGCTGCGGCTTAGCAAAAAAATTTAATTGCTTATACTGTAAAAATACTTTTTCGACAAACTGTATTCCAATGCAACACTGCAACTGTGTAACCAATACACACAAAATTGTGTTTGTATTGGAGCGTTGTACGTTCTATGCTTGCGCAAGAAACTTTACGTACAACGATTCTGCAAGCCGCAAGTTCAAAAAACAACAACAAAACACATACGCAAAAATCACGTGAGAGTTACTATTTGTATGGTTATTTTAACCGGAAATACAGTTAAAAAAAACCAAAACAAAATACATGTAACAATATTCTGCAGTAAATTTACTGTTGGGATTGGTTGATTCAACCCACCATATTTTTTTCTGTTCATCAACAGCCGAGTCGATATGACCATGTCCGTCTGTCCGCCCGTACTAACAATCGGATCTCGGAGATGGTAAGAGATACAGGTTAGACTTGTATGGGACTAATGCTTCTTATACCCGCAGGCAGATCAGGACTGTTTTCAATTTCAGCGACGCTCCCACCCGCCACCGTGACAACGGTTCTTTTCATTCATATCTAATGCACCACCCGATGAACTTCACTATAGTAACTCAGATTAATTAAAATCAACGGTTAAGCTCAGAAAACTATTGGAAAAACCCAGGTGCATTTGGGTATGTCTGGTAAGGAAGCACAATGCCAAGTCAGCCCCTTCTCGCTACTATGGCTCTGCACTGAATCATTTATTTCCCTCCGACAATTCGCTGCAAATAATTAGTATTGCCTACATTAAAAGCTAAAGCTTCAATCGCCCTGTCAACTGGTGCCTAATGGATATTTGAGCGCTCCCAATTGCCCTTAGGCGCAACAGCAGGCAATGTAAATTTCGCCCACGGACACGCAGTCCGCACTCTCAGTTCACATGGCTGTGCGTTGAGCTAATTAGGAAAGTGTCGCCTGCAGGATGGGAAATTTTTGCCAGGTTGACAAGTGCTCTACTGCAGAGCTGCAACTGCAATTGCAACTGGTTTTCTGTGTAATTATAAACGAAATTATAAGCTGCGGTCATGTGCAGCGGAGATTAAAGTGGAAATTGCCAAAAGGGAGAATGTCAGCTACGACTGCGATGAGAGATGAAATGGCAATGTGGTGATGCCGGATGCATTAAGTGCTAATTTACACATTTGGAGTGCGGTTGTGTTGAGTCACTACTTAGGAATCCCCTTTGTCCTTCGCCTTGGCAGTACCTGATAACATTATGCGGCATTTTTCTACAGCTTAATGCATAATTTGCGTCCTGGGAATAACGACAGCTCCAGCGGCCGACGCGGTGGTGGTGGAAGCTCGGAAAGTGCTTGGCAGTACTTACGCGACTCCGACTGCCATTAGATTATTTTATGTTTAGCTGCTTGGGTGGTATTTTTAGGATTTGACTTTGGCTTCGTTCTTTCTATTCTTGCAAGTGACTATCAAGATGTGGCTCTGCATAGACAATACTCCATTGCCGAGCTAGGTAGGCTAGTGTATTGAATTTCGATGGGGGGGAGTGGTAGGCCTATGTTACCTGCATTTAAGCCTCTGCACGGCAATCGAGTCTGGGCGATGACAGCATGAAGGGGGAACAAAAATAGAAAAATTACTGAAGATGGTAGATAGGTACTGTGTAGCTGTGTCAGGAGGCTTAGATGGGATCAGGTAAGAGAGATGAAAAAGTGAATAGAAAAGGACAGAAATTTAAGTCGAGTTCCTAAAAGAATAAAAATGTATGCAGAAAGTATAAAGCAGAGTTTTGGCGAAGTTAATGTACCAACTAAGTAATGCCAAATTTTGCAGTGAATTTTATACAAGTTACTCTTAGAAAAACCAGTCAGGGCGCTGTAGTCGAGTGTCCCTACTCAAAAATACCGTGTTACCTTGATATTTGCCATCACAGCTGACGATACTGTAACCCCTCTCCATAAAGCAAACTTTTTATACTCTGTACCGTAGGTACATAGAGTATATTAAGTTTGTGCAAAAGTATGTAACAGTAAAGTATATATACATATTCTTGATCAACATCAACAGCAGAGTCGATATAGCCATGCCCGTCCGTTCGTCTGTCAGTCTGTCCGTCTGTCTGTCCGTATGAACGCACAAATCTCAGAGATGGTAAGAGATAGAGGTTTGAGATGTATGGGGCATATGCTTCTTATGTCTGCAGGCAGATCAAGTTTATTTTCAATTTTGGCCACGCCCCCTCTCGCTCCCGCAATATGGAAAAGCCGTCATATCTCCCACAGTTTTAAAGATTGATGGTTTGTTCCTTCTAGACATATTGACTTATCGGAATTACTTATCGATCCGCCAAAGGAATGGTGAAGATCGGAATAACGGTTGTCGAGTTATTATCAAAAGACAGCTGCAACTGCTGCGTCAAAATTTATGCTGAGCGTATTATTTCGTTGGTACAGAGTATGTTATAGTTGGGTTTGACCGACTTTCTTTCTTGTTTCTTGTATAGCTTTGGAGTATTCCGCCCAAGCCTATTGAACTTTTCAGAATAGATATATATTTTGCCTTATCTAATATACCTATGTATTAAGTCACGTGGCTCTTACTTAAAATCGGTGGCTCTGGTAGTTGTTAGCGGTTAAAAGGGACGATGGTGGAAATTTTCCAAATCTGAAAATAAGATGATCTGGGTATGGTTAACCCTACCTACATGCTCTATATTTTATAGTCTCATTAATGGGCTACCCATTAAACTTATTCTAATCATTATACCCTTGCAAAGGGTATTATAATTTTGCCCAGAAGTTTGCAACGCATAGAAATATTCATTTCCGACCCCATAAACTATATCAATTCTTGATCAGGGTGACGAGCTGAGTCGATTGAGCTCTGTCCGTCCGTCTGTCTGAATGTCTGTTTCTCTCAGTTTTAAAGCTATCGAGCTGAAATTTTGCACAGAGTCTTATTTTTGCTGCACACTACTAATATGTCGGAACCGACCGGATTGGATGACTATATCTCATAGATTCAGAAAAAAACATTACCTAAAAATGCTCAAAATTACCTGAAATTTATGGACATTTTACCTTAAATGACAACCAACGAATATTTTCCTTAATTTTTGGCATCTATTACCTAAAAAAATGTTGGCAATAAAAAAGCTTTTTAGGTAATGTGTGACCTAAAAATTTAGGCAACATATGACCTTAAATCGTCTTTTTAGGTAATAAATAGGCTTAAAATTTAGTCAACAAATAAGATTTTCAGGTAATAAGTGGACTACAAATTTTGGCAATGTATGACCTTAAAGCAGAGATTGGCATGCACACATATCGTCGCACTTTTCACACGCATACAAGCACAATTTGCGTACGTAACTTTCAATGCTTATAGCGTACATGTGATTTTGTGCAGTCGGCCGCGGTAGAGGCCCTATGCACACGAGGCTAGGCGCTCGCATCGCGACGCGCCCATTTCTGCCTTCAAGCGATCTTTTTAGGTAATATAAAGGCTTGAAATTTAGTCAATAAACTTGATTTTTAGGTAATAAGTGGACTTATTATATTGGCAATGTATTTCCTATTGGCTTCACCTTGTTAATTCCACCTTGCTTAGGTATTTGGCAACACATTATATTAGTGCAGAGCGATCTCAGCAAAAAACGAGAAAGCTAAGCTAACTTCGTCTGTGCCAAAGTTTTTATACAATTGCAAATGCTTGCTTAAATATTTTCAAAAAATACTTTTTCCCATTTTCCGACCGATCGTTCGTATGGGAGCTATAGCTCATATATCATATATGATATAGTCATCCAATTTGGACAAAAACTTGTAGAATTATGTAAAAGCACGAGAAACAAACAAATACAAAATTGCAGGATGCTACCATTAAAAACAAAAAAGTTTTTCTAACTAAGACTGTTTTTCAGACCTAAATTTTGTAAGGCAGGTATACCATAAAGTTGTCTGATTTTAATAAAAATTGGTAGAATTATAAAAAAAACATATAAAACCTACAATTACAAAGTTTGGAGACGTTTCCATTGAAAAGAAAAAAGTTTTTCATACTAAAACTAGTTTTCCGATCGATTGTTCCTTTGGGAGCTATAAGATATAGTCATCCGATCCGGTCGGTTCCGACATATTAGAAGTGTGCCGGACGGACGGACGGACGGACGGACGGACGGACGGACAGACGGACGGACAGACGGACGGACGGACGGACAGACGGACGGACGGTCAGACGGACGGACAGACGGACGGACGGACATACGGACGGACGGACAGACGGACATGGCTATATTGACTCGGCTCTTGATGCTGATGAAGAATATATATACTTTATGATATCGGAGATGCTTCCTTCTGCCTGTTACATACTTTTGCACGACTTTAGTATACCCTTTTTACCCACAATTTTTAAGATATCGAGCTAAGATTTTGCAGTGTAGTCTATGTGGCTAATATCTACAGTCTCACAAATTTTCAAAAGGATCGGATAATAAATGGCTGAGTTAAAAAAATGTTGCATACTTATCCGAGCCGCATGAGGTTATTAAACTCTAATTGAACTGAGTAACGGGTATTTCGAAGTCGGGCAGGGCCGACTTTAAATTACGCTCTCGTTTTAAATTCAAATTTGAGTCATTAAATTAAATAATTATTAATTGTACTCTAGAATGCATGTGAATGAGATTTTTGGATAAATCGACCAGCGGCCGGATTTATTAATTCCCGAGTTTTGCAACTTGTGCTTGACTTACATAAAGATGTTTATACATAATTAATTAAATTAAACTTTGTAAAATTGCTAATATTCTAAAATACATATTCTGCCCACAAACTAAATGTATTACTTTAGAACAGAGAATGGCGCGTCGCGACGTTCCTATGCACGCGCTGCCTCGTGTGCATAGGGCCTCTGCCGCGGCCGACTGCACAAAATCGCACGTACGCTATAAGCATTGCTTGTATGCATGCTTGTATGCGTGTGAAAAGTGTGACGATATGTGTGCATGCCCATCTCTGCTTTAGAAGGTTAAAAACTACAATAGTTTCCTATATCTCATTCGGCATTATTTGGTTTGACATTTGGTGGTATTTTGCTATTGTAGGGGGTGGTATTTTAGCGTTGAACAGTCACACGGTACCCTTAGCTAAGCCCCAGCAGAATAAGTTGTCTTTTTAGCTAGGTCTAGATTTAGTTTGTCCGAATACTAAGCTTATAAATATAAATAAAAGTGAATAATAGTTTTTAAACGGCGTTTAAGCGGCTAAGAGAAAATATCGCCTTATGTTCATGCCAATCAAGAAAGAATCATAGCTTAGTCTCAAGTTTGTTCCGGTTCGAAAGCGGATTAAAACGGAGAAAAAGTGCTTCAGAGCCATATCTCAAAAGTTATTTAATCTAAGAACTTGAAATTTGGTGTCTGGTTAATAATATGAAGTTTGATGTTTTCCCAATTTAAAGGTGGTTTCGTCCAAGTTTGGTCGAGTTGAAATGTTAATATCGATTTCCAGCCAGTTCAAACTTGAATCAAAAATTTACAGGTATTTTTCAAATATGTAGTGTCTTTGCTTGAAAGTAACCGGGCGAAGCCGGATATACAGCTAGCAGACAATAAACAGAATGTAAATATTAAGTTATTCATTATTTATTTATATTTCAAGTCGAAATGCTAAAAGTTTAGGAAAATGTCATCATTTTCAAGCAATGGATTCCTACCCTTTATTTACCTAAAACACGATTTTTTAGGAAGAATGCCCTATATTTTAGGCATTTATTGCCTGAAAATAACAATATAGGTAATAAATTCCATTTTCCTAAAATTTAAGGATAATCTTTTTTCTGGGTGTAGGAACAATCGGTCGGAAATCTAGTTATAGTATGAAAAACTTTTTTCTTTTCAATGGAAACGTCTCCAAACTTTGTAATCGTAGGTTTCCTATGTTTTTTTATTATTCTACCAACGCCAAGATCGGAAGCTCAAGCTCTTGAAGTCTAAGTAACCTAAGCGTTAAACTAGACTCGCCAATATTTTTTTATTCAAAAAATAGAGGAAAGTTAACTTCGGCTCGGCCGAAGTTTGTATACCATTGCAGCACGCTTTTTAACTAATTTGAAGGACATGTTCACTGATAAAAAACAAGTTTTTCCCAATAAGACTACACTCAGAAAAAAAATAGAGAATTTCATACTTGGATAAAGAGTTTTCGATATTAATAGTTCGATAAGAGTGAAAATTCTCGATCCAATAGCAAAATTCTTGATACAAGTATGCATTTTTGATCCAGGTTTTCTTGATACAAGAGATTCAATACTTGATCTAAAAGCGAATCCTTCTCTTATCAAGCAGAAAAGTTCTTGAATCAAGTGCTAAACATACTCAAATTCAAGATTGCTCATTCTGGAATCAAGAACATGCAGCAATGTCAAAACCCGAGAACGTTCTTTCTAGTTTGAAGAGCTCATTAGATTCAAGAGTGAGATAGTTTACTCTTAAATAAAGAGCTTCACAGATTCCAATTTAAAATCGGTTGTTTTTTCCTTTGTGTTTAAGTGAATTTCATGGAAAATAAATTGTTAACCCATGTAGCAAGTTCAAGCTGGCTCG
Organism: Lordiphosa fenestrarum; assembly: GCA_035044985.1. Lineage (NCBI taxonomy): Eukaryota > Metazoa > Arthropoda > Insecta > Diptera > Drosophilidae > Lordiphosa > Lordiphosa fenestrarum. Next base: position 267,902 of record JAWNNO010000660.1, read on the forward strand.
AGGAATACACAACACCTCAAAGCAGCATCAGTCTTTGTCTGTCAACTGTCAGTCGAACAGATGTCTCTCCATGTCAACACGAGTGCAAAAATCGATGGCATTCTCCGCTCAATAGCTTCCCCACACGCCCCTCTCCCATAAAATAAAAAACTGTATGAGCAGTTTCAACGCTATTCTCTCAAATGTGCTTGCACCTCTATCAGTTTCTTTACCTCACTCCCCTCACCAAAAAGCACCAAGCTGAGAACGAATTTAGCTCGATTTCAAGAGCGAAATTCTTGGAAATTCAAGAACGAATACATTTTGTTTTAAGAGCGTCCGTTTTTAAGTTTTTCGTTCTTCTTTTTACTGGGAGTACTTTTCTGACTCTACTTTTCTATGACAGCTATACTATATAGATGTCCAATTCGACCAAATCTGGAAGAATTATGGAGAAGCATTAAAAACTAGTAAATACGGATTTTGGAGACGTTTACATTAAAAACAGAAAAGTTTTTCTCACTAGAACTAGTTTTTCGACTGATCGTTTCTATGGCTGCTATATGTTATAGTCATCCGATCCGGCCAGTTCCGACAAATGTGCAGCGTATTTGGACCAGAAGACTTCGTGCAAAGTTTGGTCGCGATAGCTTTAAAACTGACGGAGGAGATAGCATAGAAACAGACGGACAGACGGACATGGCTATATCGACTGAGCTCGGTCGGGAATGCTTCCTTCTATGCGTTACAAACATCTGGACAATTTCAATATACCCTCTGCAAGGTAAATTGTAGGTAAATTGTTTAATCGAAAAGTAATTTGTTATTATACCCTTGCAGAGGGAATGATCATTATATATTTAAAATTGTTAACAAAGAAAATTTCATGAATAACATTTGAGTTCAAATAATTATTTAGATATTTCGTTAATCAAATAATGCCAGCTCTAAATGGGTTAGGTTTTTGATCATACTTCGACAACCGTTCATCCGATCTTCACCATTCCTTTGGCGTATCGATAAGTAATCCTGATTACTAAATATGACTAGAACGTACGAACCATCTAACGGGGGGAGAAATGACGTTCCAAATTGCTGTGGCAGGATGGGGTGTGGGCAAAATTGAAAATAAACTTGATCTGCCTGCAGACATAAGAAACATGTCAAACCTCTATCTCTTACCATCTCTGGGATCTGTGCGTTCATACGGACAGATGGACGGACAGACGGTTAGACGGACATGGTTATATCGACTTGGCTGTTGATGAAGAATATTGATCAAGAATATTGGGTCGGAGATGCTTCCTTCTGGCTGTTACATACTTTTGCACAAACTTATAATACTCTATGTACCTACGGTACTGAGTATAAATATGTAAAAGCCAGGGCTGCAAACCTAAAAACTTTTTTGGAGCTCCGGCTCGCAGGTCAGTATCCAGCAACCTGTAATTAATAATTCATCTCAATTCTTTATATTCCCATACACGTCAATCCTCTATCTCTTACAAGAGCTGTATTGCTACATCGATGTTTTCGATGTTTTGAAAGTAAAAAAAATTTGCTAATGTACCTTTCCCAAATTACTTTTTGCTGCAGATTAAATATAAATAAACAATGAATGTACATTGTAAATATTTAGATAAAACAAGTAAGGGCGCTGCAGTCGAGTTTCCCGACCACAAAATACCCTGTTCATTTATTTTCATTTATTTGTTTTTGAATTTTTGAAGATGTCATCCTAAATGTAGGCAATACTTTTCTAGTCCTGATCAACAACTGGGGGGCTGCTTTTATCAGCTCAACTGTTTCGCTTATAACTCCGGTGTTTTTGGTCCGATCTGATTGTACTTTTCAGAATAGATAGATATTGAGCCTAGCTTGATGTATACTAAACCACGAGGCTCTAACTTGAAAATCTGGATCTGACGGCTTTTTAGGTCTTGGATTTATAGAGGAGGTCTAGGTTTTTTGGGGATAAAAGGGGGACGGGGTGGAATTTTTCAAATCTGAAACAAACTTGATCTGCGTACAGCATAAATCTACCTTCGTGCAAAAATTTGTGGCTCTATCTCTTATAGTCTCTGAGATCGACGCGTTTATACAGACAGACAGACAGACAGACGGACAGACGGACTGACGGACGGACGGACAGACGGACATGGCTATATCGACTCGGCTGTTCATGCTGATCAAGAATATATATACTTTATGGGGTCGGAAAATTTTCCTTCTCCGTGTTACATACATTCGCACAACTTCATGATCCCCCTTTTCCCATTTTCAATGGGAACAGGGTATAAAAATTAGTTTAATTAAAATATATTAAACAAATGATAAAACTAATGCGGGTAAAATTTGAAAACAGCGGGCAGCGAGAATTCTAGATTTTTTAGCAAATTTAAGCAGCTTTTTTTTAATTTTACTTTTACTCAATTTTGAGAGTTGTTTTAATTGAGTTTGATGGTTGAAATGTTAAAAATGTATTTCTATCGGCAAATTATCGATATTTACTTCTATCGAATAATTTCGTCCTATATTGGTGCGTCCTCCATCGCTAACATTGTGAAATTCTTTTGCGAAACAAACAAACCTAATTGACGATACCAATAGATGTATATAAACAAAAAGTCCGAGATGTCTTGCTGCAGAACACGGAGTTTAAGGAGTGGATAAGGAAGGATCCCACAGATTTAACACGGGTGTTTTGCAGCTATTGTAAATGCAGCATAACTACAAAATTGAGTGATTTGCTGGCACATGCTGCTACAAAAAAGCACTGCAGTTCAAAGGAGGGCTTTGTGCAAACAAATTAAATAAATTTTGTTCAATTGCCAACAAAATCAATTGAGCAGGAGGCAGCGCTTTGTAACAGGCAGAAGGAAGCACCTCCAACCCCATAAAGTATATATATTCTTGATCAGCATCAACAGCCGAGTCGATATAGCCATGTCCGTCTGTCTGTCTGTTCAAATATTTTCTATGACTCCTCCTAGATTCTGTTTCAGAATGCTCAGATATTGTTCCTTTCGCACTATTCCTCTGATCAATAACAAGGGTCCGACGCCAACTCACGAAATTGGACTGTAGGTGATTGGGATAGGGCTGATGGGCTGATTTATAATTTCACACATCACTTTTTAATTTCTTAGACACTTACTTTGCAAAAATATATCCATGCTGACGCACACACTCCAAAACCCCCGCAATTGATCAAAATCCCGTTTAAGTCACTAAATTATAAGAAATATTATACAAAAATGTTTAAGACATCTTATATCTTAATACCTTTCTGAAAGACCTTAAAGCCAAGTAAATTTAGTAAACAGTATTGTGACCGATGCATCGATAGTGGAAAAATACCATCGATGTTTTTAGCTTCGATTAAAACATCGATGCATCGATGTTATCATCGATATTTCTCCAGCTCTATCTCTTACCGTCTCTTAGATCTGTGCGTTCACACGGACAGACTGACGGATGTGGTTATATCGACTCGGCTGCTGATGCTGATCAAGAATATATAATATATATTTTATGGGCTCGGAGATGCTTCCTTCTGGCTGTTACATACTTTTGCACAAACTTAATATACTCTATGTACATACGGTACAGAGTATAAAAAGACCTTCTACTGCTTTCCGACTGCGCCTTTTTTGTTTCCGAGCCGAAGTTAAACTTTAAAAGTTTTTTAGAAACACATGCACAGAGGGAAAAAAACGAGAACATTCTACTCATTATGAGCACATTCGTTGTCAAAAACTAATCATGAACGGACTTTCTCTCTTCCAGAACTTTTTTTTGAGAACGCAAAATCTTGGTGTAAGTTGAAATATTTAGTTTTTAAGAACAAACTGGTCCAGGGTCCAGTCCAATCCAGGACCAGATCAAATGCCAATTTTGAGAACCTGTAAATTCCAAATGGTAATACCCATTAGAAATTGGTTGATTTTTTTTGAAAAGATCATCATTTCTCCGATTTCCATTAATTCGAGGCATACGTATTCATTATTAGTCTATTTATTAATGCACTGTAAAAGTTTGCAGCTGCCGAAACTTTCGCGGTTAGAAGTTACAGTGATATATGCGATTTAACATGCAGGTACATAATATTTGGGAAGAAGAAGAAGAAAAAAAACGTTGCAGGCAACATTATTTTGTGGCGGATCTTATTATAAAATGAGATAAGTAACACATAATACAGGTAGTTACAATTGGCCTTTTCTGATTTAGTGCTTTGCAACTAGCAAGTGAGTGGATTTTTTACCTACCTTCGAGTGACCCTTCCAGGTCCAGGTCAGGTATGAAGTTGTTTACTTTCTTTTTCCCTCTGTGTGCACTTAACTTTGCCCTTTAAAGTGTATCAATTGCCAATTTCATTAACTTGAAATTTGATTTTTCCAACAAGCTGTTGGACAACGAGCCACTTAGCCCCATGGGCTATTTGAGATCAGAGCTATTGATCTAGTTGCTTTTTAGAGCTGAGCTAATAGACCAAATCAGTGACAAGGGTTACTTTATTTCGACTAATTCTTATTATGTAATAAATATCTCTTTCAATCGCTTGGCTTGTATGCTTTTAATTTTAGCACAAGAGAAACTCAAAATACTCATTTGAATTGCTGCTCTGTTCTTCTCAACCCATTTCACCATTAAGTGTCATCCCCACAGTTCCATACCCATTTGCATTCCCATTTAAATGGCCGCCCCCACTCACTGCCGAATATATTTGCCATTGACGCCTCCCTCAAGAAAACTGTTTCACAATCCTCAAATGCCAATGTGTTCAATGCTGTTGCTCATATCATACCCAAGTAAAATGTCCAAATGGTCTTGCAGCCATTTGACAAGTTTTTTTGGCATTTCTGCACCATAAGGCCAAACCTTTTTCTAATAAGGCCTGCCAATTTATCGGCACTGCAAAAGAGCAACAAAAAGTAATAAGCAAATACTTGGCATAATTTGGTCCAGGAGCAGGAACGAATTCCAACTTCCAGCATGGGACACTGACCACTGACGTAATCAAATCGACAATCAGTAAAAGATATGTGTGCGCACCGCATCAAACGTGCCCGAAGGGGTGGCGAGCAGCAGGATGTGTGCCCCAGAATGGTCCTGCAAACATTTGAGGAGCCAAAAAAAGGCTTTGCCTTGCCTGCAGCATATTTCGGATTTGTCCCTAACTGTGCGTAAATTGCCATTTTCAAACACATTTCAATATATACATATATAGTACAACAGTTTCTTTTTCCCGGAGAGGCAGGAAAAGCAATGATACACTTACAAGACGGAGACTCTAGCCACACAAATATAATTCAATGCGTTTTTGATTCGCGAACGGGCTATTTTCTTATTTGCTTCCTGTTGTCAAATTTAGTTTTTGCTAAAACTTCTTTCAACAATAGAAACATTTTCAAAAGGGTGTGCAAGTATTTGCTCATGTTTGTAGTTCTGTGAACCGGGCTATAAATTGTTGTTGCCGATTGCCGAGTTTTTTCCAGTTGAGTCAGAGGCCATTTTTATTGCCTTTACAGGCTGTCTGTCTTGTGATGCTGTTTCTCACTTGATGACTGGAGTCTCCCAGCTGTCTCACATTGCTTATACGCCGCGTGTGCCCGTAATTCGAATGCCAAACAAAAACTTCAATTGTCAGCTGCCGACTGCTGTTCTCGCTTTTGTTCTGCTTGTTGCTGCTCTGTTATTGCGCTGTCATTTTATTGTCAGGCGAGACTGCCTTTGATCTCGGCACGCGCCTAGAAGCATGCAAAGCATCTGGATGCCTCTCATATCTCACACAGAACGCACGCACGTGCATAAAATGTCTGCGCTGCCTTTTCACACCCACCCACATACACACTCAAGGCATCTTACCCGGAGAACTAAATACCAAAGCTGGAGCAGCAGCAGGAGTTTAGATATGATAATAGAATTTGATCGGAATTTGATAGTTTCCGGCTTTAGCGCACAACTTCACGGTGAAAATTAAATGAATCTTACTTGAATCAAACGCAGAGAATCCCAACTGACCGACTTACATCAAAAAAATGTTCGAGAAAAAGCCGAAAATTTCTAATGTTCGTTATAAGCATTGCGCAGTGGTCTTAAATCGAAGACGTACAGACGTAGACGTACAGTCGAAATAAATACAATTCATAAAAAAAAAAATCTCTAGCAAATAAGTTTTGTGTTTGAAGTTCCACTGTACCACTCAGCGCAGCCGCACCAGTCTGCACTAGTCGCAACAACGCAACTAAAGGCATTCTTGCACATGACCCAAAAACTGTTTTAACCTTTTCAGTTATTTTGCCCACAACACACAGTGGAAGCGATTTATTAATAACTTCTGAAAAAATGCTGATACTTTTTGTACGGATAATTTTGTTTTATAGATAAATATGCCAGAAATCAAAATCATTATAGCATCATTTTTTTGTTGTATTTTTTTCGTATAAAACTGCTCTTTTTGATATCTGAATGGTTTCGACCGAACTGAAGGCATTTCTTTACAAATTTTCAAGGTATGTTTTTTATTTTATGTTTAAGTGAACAGAGTTGGCTTTACTCGAAAAATCTAAAAAATCTACTAAAAAATAATCTAGATAATTATTTGAAATCAAATGCTACTTATATAATTTTATTTGTAAATGATTCAAAAGAAATAACGATAGTTCGAATGATTGTCTAGATAAAATTATTCTTTATTTAAATAAAATAATTCGACAAATAAATCTTCGAATAAACTATTTGTCTTAGAGCCCTGCATGAGATGAATCAAAGTTTCCCTTGACTTTCTTACAGATTTGATCTATGCATAGCTGTTAAATAATGATTACTAATCGTAATAATTTTGACTCCTTTTTTTTATATATAAAACAATCATTAAATAACGATTATTTTAAGATTTTCTCGACTACTAATTGATTACGATTATTATTAATCAAAAAATTATCGGCACTATTTCTGATTATCAAAAAATAATCCAAAAAAATTCAAAAATAATCTTAAAAACTACTTTTGATTATTCTTGATTATTTTTGATTATTTTCAACATTTTCGAATGTAAAAACTCTAGGTTTTTATGCTCTCCTAAATATAATATTTGTCAGGCAGCTGTATGGAGTAGGGCCACTACACCTCTTTCCTACAAGCATGAGCTTTTTGAAAAACTTCATGAAGTTTGCTTCACAGTGTAAAACCCGTCTAAGTCGAGGAAGAGGGCGGGATATTGTCAAAAAACAGCGAAAATTTCAACATTACACCGATACCGATAAAACTTTGGAGAATGTACAAACACTTGCCGTCAAAGGTTCCTAAGTTTACTTAATGGGCGGGAAATGGTCCAAAAACCGCGAAATTTGCAACGTTATACAGATCATCCGATTGCGATGAAAATTTAGAAAATGGCTAGACGCACGCCCGCGAACATATCTAAGATCCGTTGGTAATTGGAAAATGCTGATAAACGGTTCAAAATGCTAATTTTGGTAATTTTTTATTTGAGCCTAGATTATTATGAAGATTTGATAGACGGAAAATGTGGACTGGTCTATAGAAGGTGTAAAAAGGTTTTCATATGAGTTTAGATTATAAAGCGATTTAAAAAGCTTTAAAGTGGTTCAGAGCCATATCTCAGAAATTATTTAAGTATGATAAAAATTTGGCAATTTGGCAAATTCTAATTTTGAAAAACCAACTGAGCATCATATAATGTATCCTTCCGCACCTCAACTTTAATAAGATGGCTTGCAGGAAATTCAAAAGAATCATTTTGACTTAAACGCACTGTAACCCCGGAACTGCTCAATCAGTTTTAGTAAGCTCTTATCTATATAAAACCTTAGGGACTTACTCATCAAAAAAAAAAATTCAAAATATTGAGCCGTTCAAAAGTTAACGAGTTTTGTCTGGGCAACACAATTCTGAACCACTGTGTGCGTTGTTGATGCAAATCAAGAATATATACTTCTTACGGTCGAAGACACTATTTACTGCTATATTTGCTATATTTGCACAAACATTATTTATTCCTTTGGATCAGAGTATAAACATATTGTCTAAATTACTGCTCACGAAAGTACCGAGGATAAGTTTTGATTAAAATTAACTCATAACAAGATAAAGTGACTAACTAAGTATATTGCTAAGTAAAACCATAACACAATTTTACGAAGAGCCTTATATAAGGTTGCCTCTGTTGATCAAAGATGGCCTCTTCTGCATGAGTGCTGCATTCAAGCGGTCCAGTTGCTGGCAATACAGGTCCGAATTGAGCGTTTGGCCATAGGGGAGCAGCTCATAGTGGATGATTCCCTGCCAATCCCACCAAACACACAGAAGAACCTTCCTGGCCGTCAATCCAGGCTTGGCCACCGTCTGGGCAGCTTCACCGCTTTTCGACCACGACCGTTTGCGCTTCACGTTGTCGTAAGTGACCCACTTTTCATCGCCAGTCACCATCCGCTTCAAAAACGGGTCGATTTTGTTGCGATTCAGAAGCGATTCGCATGCATCCATACGGGCCAAAATGTTTTTTTGCGTCAAGTCGTGTGGCACCCATACATCGAGCTTCTTTTTGAATCCAAGCTTCTTCAAATGGTTTATAACGGTTTGATGACTCATGCCCAGCTCTTGGCCGATGCTACGGCTGCTACTATGCCGGTCTCTTTCGATCAATTCAGCGATTTTATCGCAATTTTCGACGACATGCCTTCCGGACCGTGGCGCATCTTCGATCACCTCTGCACCAGAACGAAAACGTTGAAACCATCGTTGTGCGGTGGAAATGGAAACTGTATCGGGTCCATAAACTGCACAAATTTTATTGGCAGCATGAGATGCATTTTTGCCTTTATCGTAGTAGTACTGTAAAATATGCCGTATTTTCTCTTTATTTTGCTCCATGTTTGCGACGCTATAACTCACGAACGACTAAAAACAAACAACAATAAATCAAACACGTGTTAGTGCGTGAAAAGAGCTTTCCAAAAAGCTCTAGCGTGAACCGATGCGATGAATACAACTAGAACTACGCGCAAGACAAGCTTGCGGAAATACCGCAAGACTTTTTTGACAACCTTATATTTCCTATAGAAATACGAAGTACACATAAATGAAGCAAAATTGAAGTAAAAATGAAGCAAAGTGGAAATGCCTACTGCTCAGTTTCAGTACGTACATAATGCGTACTTTTCCTAGTGCTTCAGCGTGCGTATACTTATTTCACATTTTGCGTCAACGTAGTTGTTGGGGATATCCGTGCGTATGCGTACTTAAAAAAATACTTAATACGCACGTAGTACACATTAATGACTACGCATTGCAGTTCTCTGGAGTGGAGGTGAAAGACTCGGCGCTTGTGTTATGAAAAGTGGACTCGAGTCCCACTGGGGGAATGCTAAAATATTTTTTCAATAATTTGAAGTTGTTGAAAATAATCAAGAATAATCAAATGTAATCTTTAGGATTATTTTTTGATTATTTTTTGGAAATTCCATATAATGCCGATAACTTTTTTATTATTTTTAATCGTAATCAATTAGTAATCAGAAATTTTTTTTTGCAGGTGAATTTTATAATCATCATTACAATTCTTTTTAATAATAATCTAGTTGATTACTAATCGTAATCCAAATTTAACAGCTATGGATCTATCTATTAATTTCTAGTCATACACAGAAAAAAAAAACAACGAAAATCCTACTGTTTACACTTTGATTTAACTATTTTTACCTTTAAAAATGCACAACATTGTGTCATATTAAATATAAAGTGTTGTAGTGATATTCAAGCCAGGATGTTGTTTGCTTTAATTATACCCGTTACTCGTAGAGTAAAAAGGGTATACTAAAGTCGTGCAAATGTATGTAACAGGCAGAAGGAAGCATCTCCGATATCATAAAGTATATATATTCTTCATCAGCATCAACAGCCGAGTCGATATAGCCGTGTCCGTCTGTCCGTCCGTCCGTCCGTCCGTCCGTCCGTCCGTCCGTCTGTATGAACACCTAGATCTCATAGACTAGAAGAGCTAGAGCAACCAAACTTTATACGTAAGCTAGTATTGTCTGTAGGCAGATCAAGTTTGTTTCAAATTTTGGCCACGCCCCCTCCCGCCCCCGCAATAAAAAATATTGAATAACTCCCACAATTTTTAAGATATCGAGCTCAGATTTTGCAGTGTAGTCTATGTGGCCAATATCTACAATCTCACAAATTTTCAAAAGGATCGGATAATAAATGGCCGAGTTAAAAAAATGTTGCATACTTATCCGGGATGAGCTGAGTAACGGGTATTTCGAAGTCGGGCAGGGCCGACTTTAACTTACGCTCTCGTTTTTTTTTAGGTAAAAGCATATGCTAAAATAGGTTCAAAGTAGGTCAAAATAGGTCAAAATTGGCTAAAATAGGTCAAAATATGACAATATATGCCTTTCTCAAAGTTTCATTTTACATTCCGAGCTTATAATGGAAACGCAAACAATACTAAACACACGAAAGTAGTCTTCACAGGAGTGTACTGTAAATGCTTCGTAGCCAACTGTTCTTTGCACAATTATGGTAAGTCCTCCATTTCGTACAATACTTCCGTTCGAGTACGGTACGTTACGATACGGATCTTTACGTTCTGACCGCAAAGGGATGAACTGATTTTGAGAGTGGGTTCTGGTACGTTCTGAAAAGTTTTCTTTAAGAACGCAAAAAGAAAAATCATTTCAGTAACGAATTCGTATCAAAACAAATAAGAAATTTGGTCAAGCCCGACTATAAGCTACTTTGTACCTCCCAAAGTTTGTAAGTGCTGCCCATCTGTACGACTTGATGGACTTAATGTGTGGACTTGATGTCAGTCTGTTTGCATTAAACTTGTTTTTCTGATTTACTGATTTGTCAGTAACAGAAAATCGTTAAGAAACATTCAGTATGCTTCGGTCCATTTTCTTTACTATCGGTCATCCATGGTATTTTATCGTGGTTTAGTAAAATAACAACCATAGTTATACATGTAATTAAATAACAGTTATTTAACTTTAAAGTTACCATTTGGAACCTTCAGCTACGAATAGCTGCCCATACAATAGATCTGGAATAACTTAGCACTCAATCGACAGAAAGTTTGTCATATTCTTATTGACATTGTTATACCCGTTACTCGTAGAGTAAAAAGGGTATACTAAAGTCGTGCAAATGTATGTAACAGGCAGAAGGAAGCATCTCCGATATCATAAAGTATATATATTCTTCATCAGCATCAACAGCCGAGTCGATATAGCCATGTCCGTCTGTCCGTCCGTCCGTCCGTCCGTCTGTATGAACACCTAGATCTCAGAGACTAGAAGAGCTAGAGCAACCAAATTTTATACGTAAGCTAGTATTGTCTGTAGACCGATCAAGTTTGTTTCAAATTTTGGCCACGCCCCCTCCCGCCCCCGCAATAAAAAATATTGAGTAGCTCCCACAGTTTTTAAGCTATCGATCTCAAATGACATTTTTCCATTTCATTTTATTTTTCGTTTTTTGTCTTATGTACGAAAAATTAGAACAAAACCATGACCAACTGGCCATGATTTCTACTTCTCTATGTAGTTTTGCTGATTAATATTTTAATTTGGATACTAAAATTGTATCTTTAACCACTTCTTTTAGTAATAATAAAACATAATTGATGCTAAACTTTAAGTATATTTTTTTGCCATTATCATCATGACGGACTTTTTGGTAGTTTTTCTAGACACAATTTTAGAACGATTTTCTAAATTTGATCGCAGACTTTAACATTGTCTTGTTTTAAAAATTAGACGTTTGACATATATGGGACATAAACTTCTTATACTTGCAGGCAGATCAAGTTAATTTTCGATTTTTGCAACGCTCCCCCGCCACCGCAATTTGGAAAATCGTCATATTATCCTCAGTTTTATAGATAGAATGTTCGTACCTTCTATATACTTATATTTAGTAATCAGGATTATGTATCGATCCGCCAAAGGATTCTCAAAGATCGGATGAACGATAGTCGAGTTGTAAGAAAAACAAAATGTTTTGCCGGGCAGCACCGGTCACAACGGTAATGGGCAGCACTTTATTTATATGATGGACGTTGACGTACAATGCGCAGTTCGTTCAAGTGGCCCATGCGACACCAAGCCGAAGCTTGTTACGAGCAAACCCCAGGCAAAATAGCAGCCCACCTCCCGCCCAACCGACCGAGAGGCGCAGCCGCCAACGAGCGACACGAAAACCGGAAGAAAAATCAAAAAAATTTTAGCTACGGGCTAAATAAGTCAAAATAGAGGTTTTTAACACGGGAAGAGAATATTCCGAATTGATCATGCGGTAGAGTTTATTGTACTCAGCACAGAGGACACGAAACATAGTTAGAAGTACAACGTTTCAGAGATAAGGGGACAAAGTTACGGGACAATCTACAAGGTGCATTAAGACTAATTTGGCTAAGCAATTCCGATGAGTCGATTTCACCATTAATTAGTCTATGTATGAACATTACACCAAGCATAACTCTACGGTTAAATAAGGAAGGAAGATTAATTAAAAGTAGTCTACTAGTATAAGATGGGAAACGGACCTCAAGCTTCCAGTTCAAACCACGAAGAGCAAACAATAAGATTTGCTTTTGCACAGATTCATTTCTATCTTGATGGATCGAATATTGCGGAGACCACACACATGATCCATACTCAAGAGTAGGACGGACAAGAGAAGTAAAAAGAATTTTGGTAGGTTAGGGATCGTCAAACTCTTTCGACCACCGCTTTATAAGCCCTAGAACACTTCTGGCCTTATTAACGGTAGTGGTTACATAAGTGTTAAAATTGAGTTGATGGTCAAGAATTACCCCAAGATCATTTACTTCATTTAGTCGCTGCAATGCCACATTATCAAGCATATAAGTAACCAATTGTGGTAAGCTTCTATAAAATGTCATAACCTTACACTTTATGCTGTTAAGGTTTAGAAGATTATCTTGACACCATGAGTGAAATGCATCTAAGTCTGCTTGCAAATTATAGCGGGAAACCAGATCATTATATGTTAAACATATTTTCATATCATCAGCATACATAAGCACCCGAGAGTAAGCCAAGACTGAAGGAAGATCGTTGATGAAGAGAGTAAAAAGCAGTGGACCCAAGTGGCTACCTTGTGGAACTCCAGGAGTAACCTGGATACACTTAGAATAAGAAATACGAAATATAACTTTTTGGGTTCTAGTACTTAGGTAATCAGAAATCCAACTGAGAAGGTTAGTTGGAAAACCGATTAAACCCAGTTTGTGGACACACAAACTTAGGAAATCAAACGCACAGAGCACAAAGCGAGCACGCACTCCAACATAATTTTCTTGATACGGACCGTATCATCAGGTTCAGTACAGGCTGTGGAGCTATGCGACGCCACAAAAAAGTCGAGAGAGAGAAAACAAAATTTGAGCTGAGCAATATTTGTAGCAGCAAACAGTGCGCTTCCATACAAAAGTCGAACTGATGAACACATAAACATTTAAAAACAAGTCAAATGTCATATATCAAACAAGAAAGAAAGTCGGTCAAGCACGACTATAACATACTCTGTACCAAGAAAATTTGTCTTTTGATCATAGCTCGAAAACCGTTCATCCGATCTTCTTCGATTCTTTGGCAGATCGATAAGTCCTAATAACTAAATATGTCCAGAAGGAACGAACCATCTATCTTCAAAACTGTGGGAGATATGACGTTTTTTCTGAATTCCGGGGGCGGGAGGGGGCGTGGCCAAAATTGAAAATAAACTTGATTTGCCTGCAGACATAAGAAGCATATGTCCCAAACATGTCAAACCTCCATCTCTTACCATCTTTGAGATCTGTGCGTTCATACGGACAGACAGACGGACGGACGGACGGACGGACGGACGGACGGACGGACGAACGGACAGACGGACATGGCTATATCGACTCGACTGTTGATGCTGATCAAGAATATATATACTTTATGGGTTCGGAGATGCTTCCTTCTGCCTGTTACATACTTTTGCAAAAACTTACAATGCTCTGTGTACCTACGGTACAGAGTATAAAAAAAAAAACCAGAAAGCTAACCTAACTTCGTCTGTGCCAAAGTTTTTATACAATTGCAAATGCTTGCTTAAATATTTTCAAAAAATACTCTTTTTCCCATTTTCCGACCGATCGCTCGTATGGGAGCTATATGATATAGTCATCCGATTTGGACAAAAACTTGTAGAATTATGTAAAAGAATGTGAAACAAACAAATAAAAAATTTGCAGGATGCTTCCATTAAAAAAAAAAGTTGTTCTAACAAAGACTGTTTTTCCGACCTATCTTTTGTATGGGAGCTATACCATATAGTTGTCCGATTTTAATTAAACTTGGTAGAATTATAAAAAAACATAGAAAACCTAAGATTGCAAAGTTTGGAGACGTTTCCATTGAAAAGAATAAAGTTTTTCTCACTAAAACTAGTTTTACGACCGATTGTTCTTATGGGAACTGTGGGACTATGAGATTTAGTCATCCGATCCGGTCGGTTCCGACATATTAGTAGTGTGCAGCAAAAAGAAGACTTTGTGGAAAATTCAGCTCGATAGCTTTAAAACTGAGAGACTAGACGTACAAAGCTTAATCGACTCAAGGTATCATTTTAATACTTTCGAAAGTATCAATTTGATACTAGAAGTATTAGAAGAATTTGATACTAGGAGTATTAAAGAGAATTTGATACTCAATAGTTTCAAATTGATGACTAAATGGTGTACTTTGATGATTACTTTTTTTTGGGTGTACGATTGAAAAGTTTGGAGATGTTTCTATTGAAAAGAAATAAGTTTTTCTCACCAAAACAAGTTTTCCTACCGACTGTTCCTATGTTTCGTTTATTGTGTCGGAAACGAATATTTCTATGCGTTGCAAACTTCTGGGCAAAACAATAATACCTTTTGTAAGGGTATAAAAACAAACTATTTATTTTCTTCGCTTTCATCATCTTCGCCATCTTCAGGGAATGTGA
Source organism: Lordiphosa fenestrarum (assembly GCA_035044985.1). Taxonomy (NCBI): domain Eukaryota; kingdom Metazoa; phylum Arthropoda; class Insecta; order Diptera; family Drosophilidae; genus Lordiphosa; species Lordiphosa fenestrarum. Next base: position 282,902 of record JAWNNO010000660.1, read on the forward strand.
AAATGTCTGTTTTATTGTCATCATATTCGTTGTCCTGAATCGTTGCTTCTCACACTCTCGTCGTGTAGCCATGTCCGCCTGTCTGTCCGTATGAACGCACAGATCTCAGAGATGGTAAGAGATAGAGGTTTGACATGTATGGGACATATGTTTCTTATGTCTGCAGGCAGATCAAGTTTATTTTCAAATTTGGCCACGCCCCTTCCGCCCCCGCTGTTTAGAAAAAACCTCATATCCCCCACAGTTTTTAAGATAGATGGGTTCTCCCTTCTGGACATATTTTGTAATCAGGATAACTTATCGATCTGCCAAATGAATAGTGAAGATCGAATACGCGGTGCTCAAGTTATAATCAAAAGACTGTTTGCTGCTCCAGCGCATTAGAAGCGCTGCTTTCAGCCGCTACTGCAGCATCAAAATTAATGCTGAGCGTATAATTTCGTTGGTACAGAGTATGCTATAGTCGGGCTTAACCGACTTTCTTTCTCGTTTTTATGTATTTTAGATTGCAATTATATGTTATTCAAATATTGTGATATCTAATGAAAATATGTGACTTTTCGGACACATCGAAATTCAATTCCTAGGAATCATTTAAATAGCTTTGAAGTCCTAATTAACAAACGCAAAATGTCAAAGATAATCAGCAAATCGTATTTTATCCGAAATTCATTTAATCCTTTCTTAGGCAATCGATAAAATTTTTCAAATTTACAAGTGACATTGTCTGAAGGTTGGTTTTTTGTCCAGATGCTTGTAACGCACAGCAGGAAGCATCTCCGACTAAACTAAGTATATATATTCTAGATCAGCTTGATGAGCTGAGATTATATTGCCATGACCGTCTGTCCGCCCGAACTTCTGTGTCTATGATCTTTTCTCCGCCGATGTTAAAGCTATCTTGTCCAAGCTTTGAGGATACCGTGTTCAATTTTTGACTTTCATGTTTTATGTACTTTCACACTATGCTACAAAGTTTGTTAAACTCGGATGACCATAGAATTTAGCTGCCATAGGAACAATCGGTCAATAAACTAATTTAGCGAAAAAATAAACTTTTCTGATTTTTTGCGTCCTTAATCTTGACAGTTTTCAATAGTATCTGCCTAAGCTAGGTACGGAGAACGACAAACAGTTTGGGCGCACAAAAAAAAATGTATTACGAGAGTGGATCGTAAAAACGAAATAGTGTGCTGAGCTAGCCGAAAAATGCCAAAACCGCCACAAATTCAACATTTGGTATTGTGTGAAGGCTCCAAAAACTGGCCGACCACACCTGCTAGTTTCTGCGACTCTCTTGGCTACTCCACTCTGCCGTGTTTCCCCCTTTTTGCTGCCAAAAACAATGAATTAGATTCGGTTGGTTTGGTCATTAAGTACGCGATACTTGCATGAGAGCGATTTTCTCTTCCTCATGATAGCGCTTCAACCGTTTCTTACGAACACACTTCTTGTCAGACATTTTCTTTCTCCACCGACCGTCAAAATAAATAAATTTAATTAGTTTGGGCGCCCAAACAAAACTCGTACAGCTGTTCAATAAAATCCACACATTGAGAAAGAGTGGCAACGCCACGTCGTCCGTGTGGATTTTACTACCCTTTGTTTGTTTGTCTCCGTACACAATGTAAGACGGCTACTGTCAAACTTTTTTCGAACGATTTTACAGTGCCTGTTTTGTATGGAGATTTCCGTTTCCGAGCTTTTTTTTGCGTTCTCCGTACATAGCTTTAAGGCCTGTATCCGGCACTGCGGAAAATTCCTGCCAGGAATTTGCTATTTATTTTGAGTGTGTGGAACCCAATTGAAGCAAGCGGAGCGTTCTGTGTCTCTCTCTGTTCTCTATATTCAAGCGTTGTTACAGTCAGTCGCTAGCAAGCATTTATAACATTAATGAATTTAATAATTTTGAACATAATATTCTTTATTTATTTGTGCAGCAACACTTTCCCAAGCACTTTTCACAGAAATGTTGTCAAAATGCTTTTTCTCTGTGATTCGCCAAAGACATGGTCTTGCCTAAACTGCTTTTATTTGATTTTATTTATCTTTTCCTCACGTTAAAAATTTCAATTCTATTTTTAGTCTTGCGCACAGTTTTTGCCTCCATCTTTTGCCTAATCACTTCCAAAATAATTGTCAGCAATATATTCCTGGCCTGAATATCAGCTGTTTCTCGTCCCACACACGCTTCCGAAACGCCGCTATTGATACGCCGCTATCTATAGAGTGTGGATTTCGTTCGTGTTGCTGGATACACAACAAACGAAAAAGCAAACTAAAAATTCCTGGCACAGTTTTTTTTATATGAAGTTTGGCAGGAATTTTTCAGTTTCCGCTGTGCTGGATACCCGGCTTTAAGGCCTGTATCCAGCACTGCGGAAAATTACCTGCCAGGAATTTGCTATTTATTTTGAATGTGTGGAACCCAATTGAAGCAAGCGGAGCGTTCTGTGTCTCTCTCTGTTCTTTATATTCAAGCGTTGTTACAGTCAGTCGCTAGCAAGCATTTATAACATTAATGAATTTAATAATTTTGAACATAATATTCTTTATTTATTTGTGCAGCAACACTTTCCCAAGCACTTTTCACAGAAATGTTGTCAAAATGCTTTTTCTCTGTGATTCGCCAAAGACATGGTCTTGCCTAAACTGCTTTTATTTGATTTTATTTATCTTCTCCTCACGTTAAAAATTTCAATTCTATTTTTAGTCTTGCGCACAGTTTTTGCCTCCATCTTTTGCCTAATCACTTCCAAAATAATTGTCAGCAATATATTCCTGGCCTGAATATCAGCTGTTTCTCGTTCCACACACGCTTCCGAAACGCCGCTATTGATACGCCGCTATATATAAAGTGTGGATTTCGTTCGTGTTGCTGGATACACAACAAACGAAAAAGCAAACTAAAAATTCCTGGCACAGTTTTTTTTATATGAAGTTTGGCAGGAATTTTTAGTTTCCGCTGTGCTGGATACCCGGCTTTAGGTGAAAAAAATGTTGCTGTTGACATTTAAATTTATTATACCCTTGCAGAGGGTATATTGAAATTGTCCAGATGTTTGTAACGCATAGAAGGAAGCATTTCCGACCACATAAAGTATAAAAGTATAAATCGGACATCTATATAGAATAGCTGTCACACAAAAGTAGAGTCAGAAAAGTAGTCTTATTGGAAAGAACTTGTTTGTTATCAGTGGACATGTCCTTCAAATAAGTTAAAAAAAACGTGCTGCAAGGGTATACAAACTTCGGCCGAGCCCAAGTTAACTTTCCTTTTTTTTTTACGAAAATTTGTTGTCGTTAGTAAGGTTTTGAGGTCCTCTTAAGCATTTGCTTGATTTTGGGTAAGCGTATTTGGTTTTGCAATCTTTCTTGACCATCGCAGCTTCACAGCCGTGGCAAACGGCTTCACTACCGATACGATTACAGAAGGTGGCTCCAACACTTGTGTGACTCACGCCACTTCTCCTAGTGGCAGCATTATATTTTATAATCATTTTACAACCGGTGTGATATTTAGAATATGACCAAAGTTGCTACATCGGGGCTGTTGTTCTCAAACTTTGCCTTGGCCACAACACATCCCAGCTGCTGCCCAGCCTGTTGTTTTAGTTGCCAGAGGGGCAGCAGAATGTTGTCGGGCCGCCACATGGTTGATGCTTTTTTATAGTGGAGGCCATAAAGTACTTAAAAGTTTCATTTTACGCCTATTTTGCAGGGCTGGAGACCCATTACCAAGGACCACCAAGTGACCTGCAGGATCGACTCTCTGACTGTCTCTCCCTTTCCCTGCCCCTGCACCGTTTGCAGGCGTGGCAGCCAAAAATCCAATTTGCCAACACTTTAACAATCATTGCTGCCGGCTCTTCAGGAACTTATGTTGCGGCCAGCTACTTTTAATTGCTTGCCTAAACAAATAATATTTGAGAAGCATATTTCCATGATAACGAAGATGTTGCTCCAATTAATGGCCAAACTGGATTTAAGTCGGGGCAAAGGTCAACGAGCGTTTGGGGGAGGCGGGGTGAAGCAATTGGGAGGTAATTGCTCGTCAGCTCGTCGAGAAAGCGTCCTCGAGCTAAAAGTTGTGCCTATCAATATACCAACCCAGCCTGATGAATGCCATCAGCGCCTTACTTCCACGCTTCCCCGCCTAACCGAGCTGTGGCATGCTCTTTAGCAAAAATTTTAATAACAGTATTTCCGAAAGGACATTCAATGTCCTGGGCCAGCTTGTTTATATTTCCTTTTTAGCCGCGTGAAAGTTTTTTTCAACAATTTATTTTTATTTCATTTTTTTGCTGTTTGCTCCACTTAAATACAAAACGTCTGCTGCTGCCTGCTAATGGGTTTTCGGGGTCCGCTTGGTTGCTTTGGCGGTTTCCACTCTCCAAACTATGTTTAAGTGCTTGGGAGCTAGCAAAATGAAAACCGAAAACTGATAGCAAAATACTGAGGCTCTCTTGGGGCAGAAGCTGATCAATGGCCGCTGTCGACCACTTCAAGCAGTTAGGCGAAATTTGCTAGCGCCGCAGCAGAGAAACAGACGAAAGAAGCTTAAGAAAGTAATTGGCCATCTCAAGAAATAAGGCAAGTCTGACTGAGTCTGAGGCTATGGGGAGAACTTTGCGAAGCAAATTTTGCACAAATTAAAATATTAGTTAACTGCGGAAATTTTGAGAGGAAAACAAAGTCAAAATTCTCTTCAAAGGGTTTTGGCAACAATACTTGGTTCATGGTTTACTTCACTGTTTTCCATATGGAAACCCATAAAAAGAATTCTCCTATTCTGTGGCCTGATTGCCACATTTGTTGCTGCTTCGCGCAGGATGCCAGCGTGGTTGGTTTTTCTGCAACTTTTATGCTTGCTAATAAAAATGCAAAATGAGCGCCACGAAAGTAAACATAAATCGCATAAAATACAAATTAAATGCTTGCCCAATGGGGCGACATTTTCCCCACTGTGTGTGCCGGCCAACTGAAGTCGCCCCAAGGCTCGAGTCCCCTGTGTCCCCTTGCAGTCTTTGAGCAATGTGGCTGTCGCCCTTGTGGCCTGGCACACCATAGAGCTCCGAGAGCTCTCTCCTGCTGCTGGCCGGTTGCATGCAAAATGCTTTCATGCGAGTCTCGAGACTCAACGGGTCGCTCCATACCTTTTGTTTGCACAAATGTCCGTTGCGGTTGAAAGGTGAACATGACGCTGCCACATGGCAGCAGGCTTTGCCACGCCACCCGCCCTCCCTGCTAAATGAAAAATAAACAGTATGCACCATGTCCGGCCACCACTTGAGCCCTGCCAGTGTCTTCTCTCTTTTCAAGATGATTTACAATGCTTTGTGCTTCGGCCTGTCTGGAAACTCGCTCCTCCTTTGTCGCATAATCGTTCAGTTTTGAAGGCGATGCCACCGGCTTAACATGCATTGAGGAGCATTCATTTAGCAACTACTTCTTCCGTAGCTCCGCCTGCCCCACCCACCTGTCTGTGTCAGCCAGGTACAATACAGAAAAAAATAATAATAAAAGCACTTGAAACAAACGTTTTCAGTAAATTTAACATTAGCTCATTTTGTACGCCTATGAAAAATCCACCAGGCGGCTGGCACGCAATAGAGAGGGTAAGACACAGAGAAAAAACTTTTTAAGAAGTATTAATAAAAGTGTAATAAATAAATATAATATATAAATTTAATAATGTCTGAGGTTCAGCCGACTAGAAGTAGAAACATCTAATATTTTTGTTGATTTTTTTAAGTCCAATCCAAGACGAGATTTAAAATCTTTACTCGAGTGCTTCTAACACACGCACACAATAAAGGACTCACTGTTTAATGCCAATGCGAATAGAAATGATTAAAAGGTATTTAAATGACTCTAGCTGGTAAAACTTTCTTAAGGGAAAGCGTTTTTCACGTTTTTTTTATTACTGAGTAACCTACTAACTTAGGCACAGAGGATACCACAATACGGGATCCGTTTCCTATTACACTAAATAGCTTACAGCCGAAAAAACACACTTCAACAAGAGTCTTTTTAGTGTATGTTGGAATACTGGAATAAAACCAAATGTTAAAATAATTGTTAGTGGACACATAAAATACTCATCTACTGTACTGATTCATAGATTTGGTTTATAGATTTCTTATTTTCTTAGTAAAAGCGAGAATTATAAGTGAACAAGAAATATTTTATTTGAATGTTTTAACATTTTTCCCAAGAAAAGCCGGCTTAAGGTCAGTGATTTATTATAAATCAACAATCAACAGAAAGATTTTTGTACATTTGGAGCAGAGTTGGCATTATGCGAACAACAAACCATCCAGATAATTATTTGAAATCAAATTATGAAATCTTACCTGTAAATAATTTAATATAAAAAATATAAAAAATAACACTTCGAATATATTATTCGTCCACAAAATACAAATTTTTGTGAATAAAACGAATACATGTAGCTCAGATTAGAAGGCGTTCAAACCCCCAAAGGACGAGCCCCCAGGATGAGAAAAGAATTGGCTCTAGTCATACCCGTGTATCTGGTTAATCGCCTAATGCTTCTTAATTAAGAAATGGCAGAAAATTTACGTTTACCAACCCATTCCCGAACCCGCAAATTGGAAAAAAACGTCACACCTCACTCAGATAAACGATTCGTACCTTTTACACATATTCAGTAATGATGATTACTGATATGTTTTCAGCTGCTATTGCAGCACAATAATTCATACTGAGCATACTTTCTCGTTGGTAAAGAGTTTAATATAGTCGGGCTGGACCTACTTTTTGACTTGTTTTACATTGATTGTTTTTAATATCCTCAGTCCTGTGGGTAAATAAAACTTGACTGTGACTCAGAAGATTTAAAATCTTTCCTTAAAATAATTGATTTTTTGGCTAAGTTACGCATCAACAGCCGAGTCGATATAGCCCCGTCCGTCTGTCTGTCTGTATGAACAAACAGATCCCAGAGATGGTAAGAGGATTAATATATAATATAACCCCTCCCGCCACCAAAATTGGGGAAAATCCTCATATCTTCCATCTCTGCATTTGTCATATCAGGAGTATTTATCGATTGTTAAGCGAGAGTCAAATTATGAGGGAAGGAATGTTCGCTGCTGTAGTGCAGTAGCAGCGCTGCTTTTAGCTGCTGCTGCAGCATCAAAGCTAAATTTCATACAATTCTCTGGCTTAAAGAATATTATAGTCGTGGTTGACAGACTTTCTTTTTTGTTCTAATTATTACAAAGTTACATAAATTTAACATCGGTCTATCAAAGATTAGTCTTGGCAATAAAGTTCAGTTTATAGATGGGGGTGGTGATTTTAGAGGATTTTAATATGAAATGATCCATCACAGCTGGAGTTTTGTGAATTCGAGAAAAAAGTTGCTTGCATATTTAGACCATTTTGTGGAACCTATTGTTTTGCTCTTTGCAATGAGCGTAAAGTAAAATCTTCAAACTATTTTTAAGACGGAATACATTACTAACCTGGACTTTTAAAGCAATAAAGAGAAATTCAATCATTTTTGGGATTAGAATAAGTTATATACTGTGGGCAAAAAGTAAGGTGTTTGTTTGTAGAATGAAAAATCTTTATTTATTCTTCTAAATCAATTTCATCCCCTTTAAAGTAATCCCCTCCCGATAAAATACACTTATGCCAACGTTTTTTCCAATCCTCGAAACATGCCAAATAGTCCCTTTCCGGTATAGCCATCAGCGCTTTCTTCGATTTTGCTTTTATCTCCTCAATCGACTCGAAACGCGTTCCCCGAAGTGGTCTCTTGAGTTTTGGGAATAGCCAGAAGTCACACGGAGCCAAATCAGGCGAATACGGTGGTTGCGGAACGTTATGCGTCGAATTTTTGATGACTTTTTTGCAAGAAATTGAGAACTTTCGGTACCAAACGAGATTTGACTTTTCGTAGGCCCAAATGGTCTTTCAAAATGGTTTCCACAGATCCTTCTGATATTCCGATCATATCAGTAAGGTCTCTAACAGTCAACCGACGATTTTTGCGCACTAATTCCTCCACTTCATTGACGTGTTGGTCATCTGTTGACGTCGATGGTCGTCCGGAGCGCTCCAAGTCATCCACACGTTCTCGACCCTCTTTGAAGTCTTTGTACCACTTATAAACATTTTCTTGTGACATGGTAGAATCACCAAAGGCCTTCCGCAACATCCTCAACGTTTCCGCAGCCGAAATTTCATTCCGCAAACAAAATTTAATGGCACTTCTCTGCTCAGACATTGTAAAAATCGAAAAATGCACTCTTGGTCGTTTGGAAAACACAAGCGTAAATATATTACTAATAATGACATTCACATGAAATTTGGCACAGATGTCATCAACAGTCCTGCCAACTCAAGAAAAAAAAAACCTGCCCGAATTGTTAGGCCCGCGAAGTTTAAATTGACCCTTACACCTTACTTTTTGCTCACAGTATCAACAGCGGTCATAATAGTTAAGTTGCTAAGATAATATTACATTATTGAATTTAATTTAACACCTACATAATTTTTCCCTCAGTGTACCATAGCCGACTTTTGCCAGCTCTCCACATTAACGCAAGAAAGGCAAGGCTAAGGCTGCACAAAAAACTTTTCATGCTTTTGCTTGCTGCGCCTGCAAGTAGGCAACAATATTCTGTGTTGTTTGTTGTGATCACCAGCCGTGAAGTTATTATTATATGCGCAATTTACATGTGTGTGTGTGCGAGTGTATTTACTAACTCCATAACACACTTTCATTCTTTTCAGCTTGCGTGGCTGTTGTATGTTTAAGTTGGCAAGGGCTGGGCCCCTCCACCCTCGGCGCTCGACAGGCTTCGTCTCTATCGTCAGCCCTGCCGCACATTTCTGATTTATGTGGCGAGCCAACCATAGTATTGCACAGCGCATACTTTTGCCGGCTGGCTCCAAGAGTGGGCAAATTATTTCAATTTCTATTATCGCATTTTCTGATTGCCCGCCCAACTTGTCTTGGCTTGGCTGTTGCTTTTCCATTTAACAAAATTTCCAAGGAAATTTTCTAGCATTTCTTCGTCTACTTGCGAGAGTTCATGAAGCTTTGTGGTTTATTAACCCAGTTTTTTAATGCCAAGTTATGCAGAATTGCTACCTGGACGCCGAATGTAATGCAGTATTTCAGTCGATATTTGTGTAATATTTTAGCCGTGCCCAGAGTCTTCATCTCAAGGTGTAATTAATATTGTAAATTGAGCAAATGAAGTGCCTTTTTAGATGCTGTTAATACATGAAGAGATGCCAATAAATTACTTTATCAAAAGTGTTGCCTAAATTAAGGCAAACAAAAGATTGCAATTGAAAGGTGTAGAGACTTGCATTCTCTTGTAGTGCCATTTCAATGGTGGCTGCTTAAGTAATAAACAAAAACCACTTAACAGTGATAAGACGTAAATATGTAGTAAGTAAGCAGTAAGTAAATAGATTGCATTAAATTTGTAGGAAATAAAATAAGTTCTCAAACGCAAAGTATGCTTTTGACAAAATCTTTACAAAAGTATGTCGGAGATGGGATGAGTAATATTGCGAGGCTTTCTTAACTTGAGCTGGGTAGTGCAGTGGAACTAGCTAGTGCTGTGCAGTTTGACGGACTTGAATCATCCCTGCACGTCTATATTAGAGTTCCATGTGACCATAGGCATCGTGTGATAGGCCAATTTCACTGTCCCATATATGTACATGCAGTGCCAGCGGCCAAGAAGAGAAGAACTGAAAAGGGGCCCCATTCGAGGCCGCTATGGTAGGACCGATGAATTGGCCAAAATGACGGAGAGCCTGAAGTGCAGCAGTCGGGATCGGGAAAAGAGTGGAAAGAATGGAAGTAGCCAAGTTTCGTTTTGGTCCCAATAAATATAGAAAAAAATTTGGCCCCGATCGGACAACGTTTGATGGACGCGCGCTCGACCTAAAGATAGAAAAATTAAAATATGTGGGTAAAATATGGGATGAGTTTCGAATAAGCCATAGCCGAATAAGCCTGGGAAAAGTGCCCCAGGAGATTTCTGAATATTTTGAATCAGGGATTGTAGCTATTATCTTGGAGGGTATGGACATCAAATTTCAAGTCAATAGGTATATTGGTTGACGAGTTATATGCAGAAATACTGAAACATAAATAATGAAATATCTGGTCCTATATCCCGTTTTATCATGCAACGTTGACTGAAAATTAATAAGATTTAACGTACTTATCCATTACAAAATTCATGAGTTTGTACTCCCATTTCTTTGGTTTGAAAATCGTGGGCATAGTTTTAAAAATTTAAATTGACCACTTTCCAGACTTGATAATACCACGGAATTTTTACAGCTGATGTATCTTTCAACCATCTAAATAAATCCAAAAACTCAGATTTTTTAAAGTGGTCAATGTCAAATATTCAAAAAACATACGAATATATATATTTAGGTTGTTAATTTATTTTAGTCCTCATCGCTGTTTTCGTTTATAATGGTACATACTACTGTGGGCAAAAAGTAAGGTGAATTTGTTTGTAAAAAAAAAATGAAAAATCTTTATTTATTCTTCCATATCAATTTCATCCCCTTCAAAGTAATGCCCTCCCGATAAAATACACTTATGCCAACGTTTTTTCCAATCCTCGAAACATGCCAAATAGTCCCTTTCCGGTATAGCCATCAGCGCTTTCTTCGATTTTGCTTTTATCTCCTCAATCGACTCGAAACGCGTTCCCCGAAGTGGTCTCTTGAGTTTTGGGAATAGCCAGAAGTCACACGGAGCCAAATCAGGCGAATACGGTGGTTGCGGAACGTTATGCGTCGAATTTTTGATGACTTTTTTGCAAGAAATTGAGAACTTTCGGTACCAAACGAGATTTGACTTTTCGTAGGCCCAAATGGTCTTTCAAAATGGTTTCCACAGATCCTTCTGATATTCCGATCATATCAGTAAGGTCTCTAACAGTCAACCGACGATTTTTGCGCACTAATTCCTCCACTTCATTGACGTGTTGGTCATCTGTTGACGTCGATGGTCGTCCGGAGCGCTCCAAGTCATCCACACGTTCTCGACCCTCTTTGAAGTCTTTGTACCACTTATAAACATTTTTTTGTGACATGGTAGAATCAACAAAGGCCTTCCGCAACATCCTCAACGTTTCCGCAGCCGAAATTTCATTCCGCAAAACAAAATTTTATGGCACTTCTCTGCTCAGACATTGTAAAAATCGAAAAATGCACTCTTGGTCGTTTGGAAAACACAAGCGTAAATATATTTCTGATAATGACATTCACATGAAATTTGGCACAGATGTCATCAACAGTCTGCCCGAATTGTTAGGCCCGCGAAGTTTAAATTGACGGACGGACGGACGGACGGACGGACGGACGGACGGACGGACGGACGGACGGACGGACGGGATGAACGGACAGACGGACATGGCTATATCGACTCGGCTGTTGATGCTGATGAAGAATATATATACTTTATGATATCGGAGATGCTTCCTTCTGCCTGTTACATACATTTGCACGACTTTAGTATACCCTTTTTACTCTACGAGTAACGGGTATAAAAACTTGGAAGTCTTAATGAAGTATAAGCAATGTGACCCTCTATAGTAAGGGCCAAATCCATATTTATATTGAAGTAAAATATATATATTCGTATGTTTTTTGTTTATTTGACATTGTTGCACCACTTAAAAAAATTTAGTTTTTATACCCGTTACTCGTAGAGTAAAAAGGGTATACTAAAGTCGTGCAAATGTATGTAACAGGCAGAAGGAAGCATCTCCGATATCATAAAGTATATATATTCTTCATCAGCAACAACAGCCGAGTCGATATAGCCGTGTCCGTCTGTCCGTCCGTCCGTCCGTCCGTCCGTCCGTCCGTCCGTCCGTCTGTATGAACACCTAGATCTCAGAGACTAGAAGAGCTAGAGCAACCAAATTTTATACGTAAGCTAGTATTGTCTGTAGGCAGATCAAGTTTGTTTCAAATTTTGACCACGCCCCCTCCCGCCCCCGCAATAAAAAATATTGAATAACTCCCACAATTTTAAATATATCGAGCTCAGATTTTGCAGTGTAGTCTATGTGGCCAATATCTACAATCTCACAAATTTTCAAAAGGATCGGATAATAAATGGCCGAGTTAAAAAAATGTTGCATACTTATCCGGGATGAGCTGAGTAACGGGTATTTCGAAGTCGGGCAGGGCCGACTTTAACTTACGCTCTCGTTTGTATTATTTAGATGGTTGAAAGGTACATCAGCTGTAAAAATTCCGTGGTATTATCAAGTCTGGAAAGTGGTAATTTTAAATTTTAAAACTTTGCCCACGATTTTCGGACCAAAGAAATGGGAGTACAAATTCATGAATTTCGTAATGGATAAGTACGTTATATCTTATTAATTTTCAGTCAACGTTGCATGATAAAACGGGATATAGGACCAGATATTTCATTATTTATGTTTCAGTATTTCTGCATATAACTCGTCAACCAATATACCTATTGACTTGAAATTTGATGTCCATACCCTCCAAGATAATAGCTACAATCCCTGATTCAAAATATTCAGAAATCTCCTGAGGCACTTTTCCCAGGCTTATTCGGCTATGCCCTTTTAAATTTTGTAATTCAAGTGTTAATTGTTTTTAATTATGCTAGCGGAGTATCTCAGCAACTTTTTTGACATAAAAAATATATATTTTGAGCGAAAAATTGGATATAATCACACCAAAACACCTAATTTTAATTATTAGCTGAAAAAATTAAAATTAAACAAGAAAGAAAGTAGGTCAAGCCCGTCTATAACATAATCTGTACCAAGAAAATTATACGCTCGGAGCAAAATTTTTTCTTTATCTATTGGGACCAAATCGAAACTTTTCCAGCCCGGTATTTTGAAATCGGAAAAAAAAGTATAAGTAAGGGCCAGTCTAATATACAGGGTGCTTACATGCTACTATAATCGGCCATCCTGACCCTAAAAGATCTTCCGATCTTTTGTATTCTTACATCTTTATGATATCCTAGTTTACTCTTGTTTTGTTTATTTACATGAAGAATATCAGTGTTGTCTTTAAATGGATTTTTCTTTACATTATTATTGTTTTTCAATCTTATATTACTGTCTTTATCCAACCATGGTTTTATGTTTCCTAAGCACTCTTGACTGTTGGAAATTTTCCAGCTCTTCCAATTCATACCGATCATTGTTCAACACTTTCGTTATCTGATAAGGTCCTTTAAATTTTGGAACTAACTTTCTTGAAACACCTGCCGTTGAGTTAAAGTTTTTTATCATTACGTATTCTCCTATTTTGTACACCCGTGCGACTCTTCGCTTACTATCTGTATATTTTTATACCCGTTACTCGTAGAGTAAAAAGGGTATACTAAAGTCGTGCAAATGTATGTAACAGGCAGAAGGAAGCATCTCCGATATCATAAAGTATATATATTCTTCATCAGCATCAACAGCCGAGTCGATATAGCCATGTCCGTCTGTCCGTCCGTCCGTCCGTCCGTCCGTCCGTCCGTCCGTCCGTCCGTCTGTATGAACACCTAGATCTCAGAGACTAGAAGAGCTAGAGCAACCAAATTTTATACGTAAGTCAACGTCAACTGCCTCTGTAGGATACAATCGTTTTCGGTCTACTATAAGCCCGAAAGTAGTCTTTAAGACAGCCAATTATTTCCTTTGTATTAGTAGTTGTATGTTCTTCCATATCTTCTGATACACAAAACGCTATTGTCCTATCATTCTTCTCTCTGTAAACTACCCCGTTTCGCATTTCGTAGTATTTATGTTCTGATTTCTCTAGTAGTGCCTTTATTGATTTTAATTTTTCATCCTTTCCCTGGCAAATTATAAAATTTTCCTCGAACGTATTGCTGTCAATTGTGAACACCTGCACCTGCTGAGTGCATCGGCATGCTTCATGCGAATACCTGCTCGATGTTCTAATATATAGTCATAGTTTTGCAACTCCAATGCCCACCTTGCGAACATGGGATTCATATCCTTTTTGTTTAATCGGTGTTAAACAGTCCAGTCTTAAAAGTTCAATAAGCCAGGAAATTCTTGATTTAAGTACGAAATTCTTGATTCAAGCGCGTTTTTTTAAATCCCTTAATTCTTAATTTTAAGAACGTTTAGGATATGTTAAGCGCGATTAGCGATTTTTTCAAGAACTTGTAGGGCTCAAAATAAGCATGATCGAGATTAAATGAAGTGCTTAAGGTTCTTAGTTTAAGAACGAATTATGCTTGGATTAAGAACTTTGATATTAAAATAAGAACGAATCATACTTAATTTTGTCAGATTAAACCCGATTTATCCTTAAATCAATCCCGATTTACTCTCAAATATATCTCAATTTGTTCTTGAATTAAGAATTTCGTACTTAAGCCAAGAATTTTCTGGCTCATTTTGGTTTTGGAACGTACTTGATTCAAGAACGAAAATTTCTTGATTCAATCTCGATATGGTTTAATACCTAACCCAATTGTGATTAAAACGAGAAAGCTAAGCTAACTTCGTCTGTGCCGAAGTTTTTATACCGTTGCAACAGTTCGCTATAATATTTTCAAATAATACTCTTTTTCCCATTTTCCGACCGTTCGTTCTTATGGGAGCTATATGATATAGTCATCCGATTTGGCCAAAAATTTGTAAAATTATGTGAAAAAAAAGAAGACTCTGTGCAAAATTTCAGCTCGATAGCTTAAAAACTGAGAGACTAGTTCGCGTAGAAACAGACAGACAGACGGACGGACAAAGCTCAATCGACTCAGCTCGTCACCCTGGGGGCTGAAGACCCCCCAGAGCCCAATTGTGCAAGTTCACCAAATATATACAAAGCCGACATTCTAGACGTGGCAATAATGAGCGCGAATGGAAATGATCTCATACGAAAGCTATTAAAAATTTTTTTTTCGCATTTTTTAAATGAATGCCTAAAATGTTAAGAATGTTGTGTCAAAATTTCAAGCCGATTGGAGCAAAATTGACGAAGTTACGAGCATTTTTATACCTGTCGCATTTCAGGTACCGTACAAATTTTTATACTCTGTACCGTAGGTACACAGAGTATTATAAGTTTGTGCAAAAGTATGTAACAGGCAGAAGGAAGCATCTCCGACCCCATATAGTATATATATTCTTGATCAGCATCAACAGCCGAGTCGATATTGCCATGTCCGTCTGTCTGTCTGTCTGTCCGTATGAACGCACAGATCTCAGAGATAGTAAGAGATAGAGGTTTGACATGTATGGGACATATGCTTCTTATGTCTGCAGGCAGATCAAGTTTATTTTCAATTTTGGCCACGCCCCCTCCCGCCCGCGCAATTTAGAAACAAACGTCATATCTCCCACAGTTTTGAAGATAGATGGCTTATTCCTTCTGGACATATTTAGTTAGCAGGATAACTTATCGATCC
Organism: Lordiphosa fenestrarum; assembly: GCA_035044985.1. Lineage (NCBI taxonomy): Eukaryota > Metazoa > Arthropoda > Insecta > Diptera > Drosophilidae > Lordiphosa > Lordiphosa fenestrarum. The sequence continues at coordinate 298,353 of JAWNNO010000660.1, forward strand.
GCCAAAGAAATGAAGAATATCGGATGAACGGTTTTCGAGTTATGATCAAAAGACAAATTTTCTTGGTACAGAGTATGTTATAGTCGGGCTTGACCGACTTTCTTTCTTGTTTAGTGTTCAAAACTTTAAAGCGATTTTCCCACAACTCACGTTTTCAAAGTCGGTGCCCCTCATAACATAAAAACTACTGAACCGATCATTTTGAAATTTTGAACACTATTTCTGAACATAATTTACGAGGTAACGCTGTCGAGTTTTTTCAAATTTTGTTAATCATTTTCATTTTACAATGAAAAATTAGCCGAATTTTCAGGGGCTTAGGGCAATTTATTTTTTTGGGTGTGTAAAGTTTTTTTTTTTTTATTTATTTATAAAGAACTACCCTAGCAATAGTAAAATTACAGGCTAGCTTAATATTACGGGGCAATGGCATCTAGGGCCTTCAGCTCCAAGCTGTACATATTTGGGTGTATTGTGTTATTTTTGTTTTCGTTACTTTGTACATTTTTGTAATACTACTATTTTCTATTTACTATTACTATTTACTATTTACTATTTACATTTTTTTAAGGTTAGTTTTAAGTAAAGGTGGATTTTTGACTTTTCTGTTAGATTTGATGGTATATGTTTGTGGTTTTTAAGTAGTTTAGAATTGTGGTTATGTTTAAGGGTGAGGGATTAGACGGTGGACTGGGTTATTGTTTCCGAAAATTGCTTGTCTGTGTGTAGTTTGTGATGGACAGATGGTGAGTATTTTTTTGGGTGTGTAAAGTTTATTTTACTAGTATAGTGAAATAATAGATATTTATCTAACTAAAGCAATTATATATTTATTTGTCCTAAATTGGACTTCATAACAACTCGGCTTTCAAACAATTCATCAGAAGTCCTGCTCGATCTCGGGGTGTTTGCCAATGTTGCAAAAGAAAACATTCTTTCTACTGGTCCAGACGATGGCAAGGGAGTATTATATTTGATGAATATTTTCTTGATGATGGGATATTTTTCTAGCAAACTGATGCTCGTTTCCCTCTAGGATAAAAATTTATCCATTATAGAAACGGACATCCCGCTTTGCGAATTAAAGCAGTTCATATCATCCGGGTCCGAATCAAACTCGAAAAAGTAATTTTTGATGTGTTCTTCAGTCTCGACATATGATTCGTCGATTTCGAGGTTTTGAACTACTGCCTTTTTAAAGAGTCCTAAGCAGTGTTGCTGCTTTTCCGGATCGACACATCCTAACCAGGATTTCTTGAAGCGCGGATGAGTCAATGCGGCAACAACACTAATTTCTGCTTGAACGTTGCTTACATTAAAAAAATGTTTAAAGCGAGTGTGCAGACTTTTCAAATAATGCGAAACGAGGGGCTTGCAATATTTTAACTGGGTATTTGATAATTTTACCAACCTCTTCCTTAAAGCTAACAAGCTCGGAAGCGTTATGCCATAATATGTATCGTCACCTTGCAAAATATCAAGTGCGTTTGCTAGTGGTCCAGCACACATTAAATATTCATCTATATATTCAAAGTCCTTATCTTTTAATTGCTCTTTCAGCAGGTTAGCCTGACTTAATTCAGAAGATTTGGATTGGATTTTTGAAATTTGCCGTAGCGAGTCATATAAACTGTTCGGTAATTGTTTACTACAGCTACCCCACACCAAAAATTCTGAAAAAAATATCCTCGATGGACCGCGAATTTACAAGAATTATGACGTCTTCAGATCGCGGGGGACTCCCGCGGTTCAATGGTAAAAATTATTTGAAAGTTGCATTTTTTTGTTTAAAAAACAGATTGTTTTTTGCCTTAACTGTCATTATTTCTCAAAAATAATTTATATTTATTTGTATAAGTGTGCTATTTACCGACTTTTTCTTCGCTTCCTAGTATGAAAATGGTGCTATACATTGGATGAAACTGCTGTAAACTATTTTCCACACCACCAATTTGAGGTATAGTTCAAGGCGCGTTTTTTTTTTATGTGGTTTCCCCAGAAGGCCTAGTCCACATGTGCTCAACAATGTGAGATGGTCGCTGGAAAATAAATGTTAATGCCATTGACTACCAAATATAGTTTTAAGATACTCACCACAGATGCTATACCTCCTTACGATCCTTCCGCCGCTTCCTCCTCATCCAATCCTTCCACCCCTTCCTCCTCATCCAATCCTTCCTCATGTTCCAATCCTTCCACCCCTTCCTCCTGTTCCAATCCTTCGACCGCTTCTTCCTCTCCCTCTTCCTGCGCGGTTTTTGTTAAATTAGGCAGTGGTAATTTAATAGTTGTACATAGCTAAAGGCATGAATGCGCCGCAGGCAAATTTTTTTTAAAAAGAAGCACAGGCAATAATTAAAAAAAAAATCGCGCGATTGTACAACTATTAAATTACCACTGCCTAACACATTTACATTTACACATTTACATTTACCAACGCTCGCAGATTTCTATCGTTTGTAAGTCCGTTTACGAACATTCTAAGATAGTTTCGTTTTCCTATCGTTCTTTGGTCCACTGGGTCTGATTCTGTACAAGCGACACGCTCTGACAATCCCTCGGTCTATTTTTCGTTCTTATTTGTGCAAGCTCAGAACGATTCGTACTAAAAGTAAGAGCTTGTTTTTATTAAGAACGAAATGATCTTAGTTTAATCCAAGAGTTAATTTAATCAAGAATTTTTTTCTATTTTTGAATTTTTAACGGTCCATTTTGCATTTAAGAACGATTCGTACTTAAAGTAGGAATTTTAAAGAGCGATTCGCTCTTACCAAATTCTAGACCGAAACAGGATAAATTCAAGCGCGTTTTTTTTGAGAGCGAATCGTACTTTTTTTTTAAGTGCATAGCAGGCTCCATATTCACGCTTGGGTTTTTCACACTGCGCCGCCATGTGCCCAATTGAGTTACAATTGTAACAGCGCACAATTTCTCTTCCAGTGGCACCCAAAGTGTTGTTTCGATCATCTGGATCACGCCCTGTGCTCTGTGCTGGAGAACGTACACGCTGAACCCAGGGACGGCGTGCCGGCGAGCGCACAGTTTGGAGCGCTGGAGAGCGTGCTGCTTGGCGCGTTGGATGACGCGCGGAATGGCGCACTGGAGGGCGCGCCGAACGTCGCAACATGGAACGCTCAACACTGCGCACGTCGTCTGGTTTCAAGCGAATGTTAGAGAAGGCACCCAAAAGTTGTTCCTTCGATGTCCAGCCGTGGATGTTTACTTGAAGGCGGAGTTGAGGATCGGTGATGGCCTCAACAATACAATCCAGAATCTCTCCCTCGGCGATTTGGAATCCCTTAGCGAGCGATATTTTGTTACTCACATGGTCTGCGAAACTCTGATTAGTCTATTCACGCAGCTTTGTCTTCTTCTCCTTAGGGCTGAATTCCACTTGCAGCTGTTGGAGCAGCTCGTCCACAGATAATGTCAACCGCTCCGGGTTGGCATGAACCCACAGATGTGCTTTTCCTATTAGCTTACATAGCAGCAGAACTCGCATTAAATATTCCTCAAGGCCAAAAAGCTGTACCGTTGTGCCGCTTTTCGCCAGATTCAATTCACGTGCCCAATTTCGCAAGGCGCACACACTGTATAGTTTAATATCAATTTCGTCACTCATTTAAATTGTTTTTGGTGTTTTTATTTTGTTTAAATTTTAGACGCACGATTGGTCAGGAAAATGTATACTTCGTGGCTTGGGTGATGCCACTTCTTAATTGTGGTAACTCAAAAGAATACACAGGAACATCCGCACCAAACACCGATCGCTTTATTACTGACTGCCAAAGGGTTGATGCTCATTGCACTAACAGAGAGTCAGAGAGCCGAATGCGAGAGAGCGCATTCGCTCTCACGAATACACTTACATGCTAGAGCTAGAGCATGATGCAACAATACAAGGTGGGGCGTTATGAGTGTGATGCGTACTTTTGCCAAAAGCTTACGCTTCAAAAGTACGCACAGCACTGAACGTGAAGGTACTTTTGCAGAGAACTCACACTGATGCCACCTCTCCTCTCTTGTTGCATCATGGAGCTAGAGTTATATACAATTGCTTAAGGCTAGAGTAATATATACAGGGTGCTTACATGCTACTACATAATTTAGTTAATTGGCATTTTAATACAATTATTAATTGCTTTTCAGGTTGAACATCGAAGCATTAGATTGTTCTGGTTGTGGACGTTTATCTCCCTGGGTCGCCCAAGTATCCAGAATGACGCTGTTATTGGCATTTAAAAAATTGTGCAAAGTACATCTCGTCAAAATAATGAGTGACGTTTAATCGCATCTATCATCCATTCCCTTTCCGATCTCCGAAAGCGAGATTTCAATTGGCCGAAAGCATTTTCCACACCCCTCTTGTCTTGGAAAGAGTATAATTAAAGAGAGAGTATAATTAAGCCTCACTTCTCTTGTTGCATCATGCTTTAGCGCAACCAGCTTCACCTTGGTGCGAAAGAAAAAGCTCTTTTATGCAAATTTAAGCCTACGTGCGGCCGCACTCATCCTCTTTGCTGATCGGTCTCATTACCTAAGTACATCCTCTACGTCGGATAGCTCCCTTCGCTATACGTGAGAGGTTATAGTCGGGCGAAAAACTCATAAATTACATTTTAGAGCCGTAGAAGTACCAAAGAGTTGTGCCAAAAACTATTCAAACTAGTCAAATTTGAACTCGGGTCGGCTGTGCAACCCAACCAATAATATATTAAGAGACAGGTGGAAATAAGTCAACCCCGTCCACGAGTGGCCATAGCAGAACTTCAATCCAAAAATCCGATCAGCAAGAAATTGTTGTCGCACAAAAAGGTATGTGCTGCCACCCATATTGGGTCAATTTTCCCACACCACCACGCCCACACCAATCGTCAACGTTCCATCTGGTAGAAGATCATCCATTTTGTATTGGTGTGGGCTACGCCCTTGCATGTATAATATATATGTGTGTGGTACATTTATTCTTTCCTGTCCAACTTGGTGATCGCTTGCCATAATTGGTTCTTTAAAAAATGAATTTCATTTGCAAATTTAAATACGTGAATTAACTAACGTAAATTTCGGGACAAACATAACATATTGACTTAAAATACCCTTGCCATAAAAATATAAGCATGCCATAAATCCAAGTACAAAATCTCGCATGCAACAAATCAACCACATTTTTAGTTATCCGCTTATTGCTAGACGAACAGCTGTCGCGCTGGCCTCTAATAAACCCTTGATACAGTGACTGCCAAATGTTTACCTCCATTCATCTAACTTAAAATTTTGTAATAATTAAAATTAAATATTTATATTTTCAATTAAACTAAGAGAACATAGACAAACGCCCCACACTATCCAACATGAATTTTAAAATTTAATTTAACGAAAAACCTATAGAATTTCCCTTTTGTTTTAAACTTAGATAATATGCAGTTGGCATACATATATAAAATCTTTGAATCCACATCTTAATTAACAGACATACAGTTGAGCAAGCCAAATCCCATTTTAGGATAATTGAAACAACTGCTATTGCACTTTCAAAGATTAAGGGAGGTGTTTAGGAAAACATTTTCAAAATTTAGATTTTTTTGTGGCTTGTAGTGGTTGCTAGGGTGTGCTAGAAAAGAGGAGAGTATTTTGCATCGGCTCACTGCTATTTTCCGATCACCTACACACAGTTAGAGGGACACGGCGGGCGAGATCCTCTGGTTCCGTAGCTCATTTGGGAGTGGGGTGGGTTGTTGCCATTCCGTAACTGTATCCACACAAACTTTAAATATATGACCTCTACAGACTAGAAAGGGAGCTAAACTCCACGAAAATCTATCCAAAATCTCAAAGGAAGAAAAGTACTAAACTAAACCAAAACAAGGAGGCTAATATCAGAACAAGAGGAGTATTGAGTGGGGGCGAGGTCTAAGATGGTGACCGACGCTCGCGTTCTCTACCCTTCCCAACCATAATCTCCAGCGATGCACTTTAGCGGAGATACCCTGAAAGAACTCCTCCTACCCTTTTATGTTACATGTCGCTCAGGAACAGACAAGACTTTAGTGTTTCATTTCAAAACGTTATAATTCAGTTTAATTCAAAAATTCTTAAAGAAGGGCCAAGCATGATTCCGACTTGGGAATAGTTTCTAATAGTTAGTAATTTTTAATTAACCTAAAATTTAATTTGTCTCCACTGTATGTATGCTAATTTCTAATTGGCTGCAATGCTTTCATAGTTTTAGTCCAACTGCAACGTATTTAAGTTTATGACCAAAGAGAATTTTTAACCTAATTATTCTATAGATATTTTCTTTTTTAAGTTTTAAAATTCATGTGGGCTAATGTATATATAGTTTGTTTTGTCTTCAAAGGGGAATGGTAACATAATAATTTTATAATGATTTAGGTTTAAATTAAATTTTTAAAATTCATATTGTATAGTGTAAGGCGTGTATATATGTTCTCTTCGTTCAATTGAATGTAATTGAAAATAACAATATTTAATTTCAATTAATACAACATTTTAATTTAGATAAGTGGAGGTAAACATTTGGTAGTCACTGTAGCAAGGGTTTACTAGAGGCCAGCGCGACAGCTGTTCGTCTAGCAATAAGCGGTTAACTAAAATGTGTTTGTTGTTGTTGCATGCGATATTGTTGTACTTGGGCTTATGGCATGGATAAATTTTTATGGCAGGGGAATTTTAAATAAATATATAGGGTTTGTTTTTAAAGTTACGTTAGTTGGTTCATTTATTTATATTTGCCAATGATATCAATTTTTAAAGAAAAACAATTATGCCAAGCGATCACCAAGTTGGACAGGAAAGAATAAATGTAAAAAAAACATGTGTACATACATACAAACATGCCTAGTCCAATTTGGTTCGGTTTGCGAATAAAGGGGGTAAGAGAAAAGAACAACTTACATACATATCCAAAAGCTCCAACGTTGAAAGGCCTTCCAGCGGTGAAATCGGCGGAGTTGTTGTTATGGGTTTTTCTAAGGTTTTTCTCTAAGGGGCTTTAGATTTCATATATGGGGGCAATCTTTAATTTTCAGGTAGATTTTACTTTACAAAAACCATTGCCTAGGCCGTCAATAGGCCTACCATGCGTTAGAGCTTTTTTTTCCAGCAATAACAACAACACATACACTTTGACTGCTACCAGGTCAGAGTTTTTGGATGTTAAATGACTTTCTTGAATGTAATATTGGCACACACTTTCTTGTAGCAGTTCTTTCTGTCTTATGGCCTTAGTTAGCAGGCACTTTGAAAAAAATAAAACGCCAAGAGCCTGACTTGAGTGAAGTGGCGAGCAGACTGGGGCTGCAGACTAGACGAAATGCATGCTTAGGCAAATGCTTTTGGAGAGAGGAGTCCACATGGGCGTAGTCTGCTTGGGCAAGGGGGGGCTCATCTGCCGGGGCTCCAGCATCTAAGCGCGATCGACAAAAATCTCTTAAAATTTTCGCTGACCCACACCAATACTCAATGGATGATCTTCTCCAAGGTGGAACGTTGACGATTGGTGTGGTGTGGGCGGGTGGTGGGTGGCAAACGGGCTGTCAGCAACGTATGCAAGCGCGCACTATGAACAAAAATATAACCGAATTCAGCCAAAAGAAAACTAACATAATATGGGGCTTAGCACATACCTTTTATTGTGCGATAACCAGAAGAGTAATTATTCTCTTGCTGATCGGATTTTAGGGGCGGATGCCGGCAGATTAGATTTTCTGCTATGGCCACTCGTGGGCGTGGTTGCACCTTAACTCCAATTTCTGGCCAAATATAATTTGTGGGGTTGCACAGCCGACACGGGTATAATTTAAACTATATTTATATAGTTTCTTGCACAACACGTTGACACTTATACGGCTTGAAAATTGTACTTATGCGTTTTTCGCCCGATTATAACCTCTCACGTATAGCAAAAGGGAGCTATCCGACGTGGAGGATGTATTTGAGTTATGAGACCGATCAGCAATGAGGCTGCGTGTGGCCACATGTAGGCTTAAATAGGCTTAGAAAAGCTTTTTCTTTCGAACCAAGGTGAAGTTGGTTGCGATTAAGAATGCATTGAGAGAGACAGTTTGCTCTCTTCAAGCTATATGCTATATGATAAAAGATGAAGAAAACCCAAGTTGCTTGCTTAAACCAAATCAGGACCATTACAGGCTTAAATCATGCGGTTTAATGGGCGTTTTCAGCAGATAAATCCGATTTACGATTACTGATTTACGATTTGCGATTGCTGATGATTCTCTGCTGAATGGCACTGATTGCTAAGTTCTGGCATTAGTACTCCACTCATTTTACGCACAATCTTTAAGGGCGTTGAACGCTGTCAGTTTGTCAGTTTATTTTCAGTTTTGGGATAAACGGTTTGTCGAGCAATCAGGAAACGGTCTGACCAATTATAGATTGTGTATGATTCCATCTCAGCAAACATGTTTGTCATATTTAACAATCGCAATCGGCAATCACTGTATTCAGAAGGTAAAATCGGCAATCAAAAATCTGTTATCGTAAATCGAATTTATCTGCTAAAAACGCCCAATGTAAATAACGTCCCCTGAAATTTTCAAGCAAAAAAAAATATATGTATTTGAGATATTTTGAGTTTTGTACAGGTAAGTCGGGCGCAAAATCACAAAAAAAACGGTCTTCGAGTTATGATCAAAAGACTCTTCGCTGTACTGCAGCATCAAAATTTATGCTGAGCGTATAATTTTCTTGGTACAGAGTATGTTATAGTCGGTCTTGACCGACTTTCTTTCTTGTTGTTTTTATTTTAGAGAAAAATGATGTCGAAACTTTAAGTGCGACTATCTCGGAACCACTTTTTTCAACCTGGTGGCACGGATTGCGAGGCCATTTGTTGACCGATTTTCTTATACTTTTTATACTCTGTACCGTAGGTACATAGAGTATTATAAGTTTGTGCAAAAGTATGTAACAGGCAGAAGGAAGCATCTCCGACCCCATAAAGTATATATATTCTTGATCAGCATCAACAGCCGAGTCGATATAGCCATGTCCGTCTGTCCGTCTGTCCGTCTGTCCGTCTGTCCGTCTGTCTGTCTGTCCGTATGAACGCACAGATCTCAGAGATGGTAAGAGATAGAGGTTTGACATGTATGGGACATATGCTTCTTATGTCTGCAGGCAGATCAAGTTTATTTTCAATTTTGGCCACGCCCCCTCCCGCCCCCGCAATTTAGAAAAAACGTCATATCTCCCACAGTTTTGAAGATAGATAGCTTGTTCCTTCTGGACATATTTAGTTATTAGGATAACTTATCGATCCGCCAAAGAAATGAAGAAGATCGGATGAACGGTTTTCGAGTATTATAAGTTTGTGCAAAAGTATGTAACAGGCAGAAGGAAGCATCTCCGACCCCATAAAGTATATATATTCTTGATCAGCATCAACAGCCGAGTCGATATAGCCATGTCCGTCTGTCCGTCTGTCCATCCGTCCGTTAGTCCTTCCGTCCGACTGCCCGTCCGTCTGTCTGTATGAACGCGTCGATCTCAGAGACTATAAGAGATAGAGCCACAAATTTTTGCACGAAGGTAGATTTATGCTGTACGCAGATCAAGTTTGTTTCAGATTTGGAAAATTCCCACCCGTCCCCCTTTTATCCCCAAAAAACCAAGACCTCCTCTAGAAATTCTAGACCTTAAAAGCCGTCAGATCCACTAATCCTCGTGGTTTAGTATGCATCAAGCTAGGCCCAATATCTATCTATTCTGAAAAGAACAATCAGATCGGACAAAAAACACCAGAGTTATAAGCGAAACAGTTGAGCTGATAAGAGCATCCCCCCCAGTTGTTGGCCAGGACTACCAAAAGTGTTGCCTACATTTAGGATGACATTTTGTCACAAAGAAATAAATGAAAACAAATGAACAGGGTATTTTGTGGTCGGGAAACTCGACTACAGCGCCCTTACTTGTTTTTTAATGGCTCGTAATACCCGCCGCTATGGCCTGAACTAGGATATTTTTGATCGGTCTATAAATAGCGGAGTTAGGGCTATTTTAAGGAGTAAAAATAGGTAAATTTTCGAAATTTTGAATTTGAGAACCCCTTAATCCCCTATATATAGACCGATCCCAGATATCCTAGTTCAGGCCATAGCCACATTAATTACCAACAAAACCTCATTTAAAATTTTTGTTTCCAATGACGCTTTCTCTATCTCTTCTCTATCTATGTTTTTAAAAATGGCTCAACTTTGAAGCGGGCTACAACTATCTATCGAACAAAAAACACCGCTTGCCGATATGTCTTAAACTTTTTGAGCAATAAATTTTTTCGTAAACACTTACTTTTGGGCCGTTTTTCCTAAACACCTACCTTAAATGATGCTTGGCTCTTCTTTAAGAACTTTTTAATTAAAACTTAATTATAACGTTTTTAAATGAATCACTAAAGTCTAGTTTGTTCCTGATTGACATGTAACATAAAAGGGTAGGAGAAGTTCTTTGAGGGTATCTCCGCTCAAGTGCATCGCTGGAGATTATGGTTGGGAAGAATAGAGAACGCGAGCGTCGGTCAACATCTCAGACCTCGCCCAAAATCAAAACGCGTCCTTTTCTGATAATAGCCTCCTTGTTTTTGTTTTGTTGATTACGGTTTTCTGTAAGATTTTGATATTGTTTCGTGAAGTTTAGCTCCCTTTATAGTTTCCGCAGAGGTCCTATAATTAAAGTTTGTGTGGATGCAGTAATGGAACGGCAACAACCCACCCCACTCCAGAACGAGCTACGGAACCAGAGGATCTCGCCCGCCGTGTCCCTCTTACTGTGTGTAGGTGATAGAAAACTAGCAGGAAACCGATGAAATATACTCTCCTGTTTTCTAACACACTCTAGCAACCACTACAAGAGTTTCGTGGCTTTGACCTGGGCAGCCAACGCTACCATATAGATTTCTGCTTCTGTACAATGCATTATAATTATAACAAGAAAGAAAGTCGGTCAAGCCCCACTATAACATACTCCGACAACCTATTATCCGATCTTCGATAAGTAATCCAGAATTCTAAATATGTCTAGAAGGTACGAACGATCTTTAAAACTGTGGAAGATGACGAGATTTCCAAATTGCGGGGGCGGGATGGGGCGTGGCCAAAATTGAAAATAAACTTTATCTGCCTGCAAGTATATGAAATTATTGTCCCAAACACGTCAAACCTCTATCTCTTACCATCTCTGAGATCCGTGCATTAGCTATATCGACTCGACTATTGATGCTGGTCAACAATATATAATATATACTTTATGGGGTGGGAGACCCCATACATACTTATCTGAGCCGCATGAGGTTATTAAACACTATTTGCCCTGAGTAACGGGTACTGCGAAGCCGGGCAGGGCCGACTTTAACTTACGCTCTCGTTTTTTAATGTTTTCTTACCAATTGCTCCAAAGCATTGAGGGAAACCAACTGCTAGAATTTTGGGGCAAAATCCTTGTATACCTGCAAAAATCCCGAAGGATTTTACCGACCATCGTCAAAGACAATCCAAAAAGCCATCGTGCTGTGCGGTACTCCGCTGACGATCCAAACGAATAATGGCGATAGCTATGCGCTTGTCCAATGGAATGGCGGTCCACTAGTGTTTCAAAACTATCTCTCTCCACCGGAAAATTCGCCGACAGTTCCAGTACAGCTTGGGTAATTTCCAGTCTGAGCATTTGCATTGAGGACAGCAATTCGTTTATTTTATTTTATTTTGTAATTATCAGCCATGCTCCCATTTTAGCTTTCGCAAAAACTTTGCGAGTTGATCACCAAATCGTAAAAGTTGGTGCTCCGACATTCGGAATCGCACAGTTTTGCCGTTTTTAAGCCGGCGTGAGTCCGTGAAATGAAAAGTAAATGCAAAATATAGGTTGATGCACAAAAAGACAGCCCACGGAACTATTTTTATTCAGTTCTTTAATCTTTATAGATTTGTCAAACGGACTCATCCACTCAATTCGCATTGAGGCAATATTTTAAACAATTTATATAATAGAGATACACAAAATTGAGTGTGATGGAAAACTGCTCACAATAACAACAATTTGCGATTTGGCCATGGTATATATCGATATATGACTATCGATATCATGAGTAGTGGCGCTCATCAGCTGTTTTTGTTATGTGAAATGACACAAAACAAGTTGGGAATGGAACATTATCGATGACAAAAACTGGCGAATTTCGGAGCGCTCTAAACTAAACTGGTAAGAATTTGCTGAAATCGCAATTCGCAAAAATAAGTGAAAGCCGGAGCATGGCTGTATACGTTTTTGTGCACAAAATTAGAAAACTAAACAATCGATAGCTTGCTTTGCCAATCAATTATCGGTTGAGAATGTACATTTGCAGTAGAATCACCAAACATCATAATGTACATATACTATATGTGGGCCGGGAGTAGTGCAGCGGTTAGTGTGTTATCCTACTGTGCCAGATGTCGTGGGTTCGATCCCGCCTCGGGACATCTAATGAATATGTTTTTATAATCTGTACCGTAGGTACATAGAGTATTATAAGTTTGTGCAAAAGTATGTAACAGCCAGAAGGAAGCATCTCCGACCCCATAAAGAGTATATATTATCTTGATCAGCTTCAACAGCCGGAGTCATGTCCGTCTGTCTGTCCGTTTGGACGCACAGATCTCAGAGATGGTAGGAGATAGAGGTTTGACATGCATGGGACATATGCTTCTTATGTTTGCAGGCAGATCAAGATTATTTTGAATTTTGGCCACGCCACCTCCCGCCCCACCAATTGAGAAAAACGTCCTATCTCCCACACTTTTAAAGATAGATGGTTCGTTCCTTCTAGACATATATAGCAATTAGGATAACTTATCGGGTGAGTAGTGAAGATCGGATGAACGGTTGACGAGTTATGATCAAAAGACTGTTCGCTGCTGCAGCGCGATAGCAGCGCTGCTTTCAGCTGCGACCACAGCATCAAAATTTATGCTGAGCGAATAATTTCGTTGGTACAGAGTATGATATACTTTGTCCTGACCGACTTTCTTTCTTGTTTTCTTTAATAAATAGAAAGAGCTTATACATCCGGTAACCAATTTGTTGGCGCCAGCTGTGAAGTAACTAGCCATAAAAAGGCTTCTCCAAACTCAGCCAGTTATCCACTAGATTTCTATCTAGGGATTAAGCACGAATTGTGCTGTCGTCTAGCGCGACGCAAGGATTTTATTATCTCAGCATCCATGGTGCAAAATGGCATTCCAACTGTTTTGCGAGCTAAGTAGGATGTTCATGAAGTCAGTGACAGTGAGGGGTCTCCCAATATTTAGGCTTAGCTTATCGCGTTCGGCAGCGAATCTCAGGCAGATAAAGAAAACGTCAGGTAACTGTGTTAGATTGAAGTCGGCTTGTCCGTGCTGTCTACCCACCCTCGGCCTTACGTCCACAATAAGTCTTCTTGTCCAACTGCCTTTGGTGGTAGTACTCCACTTCGCCTGCCATTGCATCATCGTTTCCTCTTGTCAAATTTCATCTGCATCCCTGCTCGGCCTTACGTCCACAATAAGTCTTCTTGTCCAACTGCCTTTGGTGGTAGTACTCCACTTCGCCTGCCATTGCATCATCGTTTCCTCTTGTCAAATTTCATCTGCATCCCTGCTTTCCATAGCTAACAGGTCAAACGGTACCATTCCTGCTAGAAGCAGGGCCGCGACCTCTGACACGATCCGAAAGCTGCAGGTAACTCGGAGAGCTCACCTTCTGTACGCACTTTTGCATCCTCGACTGTATGATGGCACGGTCATTGCAGGGGCCCATATTGATGCTGCGTACATTATGATCGACTACGTTGTCGAGGTCCACCTATATTCGCCATTATTCCCGTTAAGGCATTCGCTTCTTTAACTGCCTTTTCCTCCACTTACGCCAGGTGACTTTTAAATTTTAGACAATGGTCCAGCATAACCCCCAGGTACTTTATAGCCTCCTTCGACAATATGTGCTGGTTCGGACTCTTATGTTAGCAGTTTCCACAAGCTTTCTGCTGCTTATAAGGACCACAGAGTGTGGTTGTCGATGTAACTTGTTACCAGATTCACAGGTGTACCAAGTCGTATGAGTCCTTGTAGGATATTTGAATGCATTGCTTACATCAGGTGCTGTATCGAGGCAATACTTCTTACCTTCGCCCCGCCATCTTCTTCTGGCTGTGGCTCTGTAGGCAGTGTTCACCACCATTGTGATGGCATTGCTTCCGAAATCCGAACTGCTGATTTGAGAGGCCGTGTCGTTCTTCCAGTTCCGCCTGTGGGCTGTTGCATAAGATGCGCTCGAACAGTTTGCCGACTACTTCTAGCATACACAGTGGTCTGTACGCAACGGGGTCCCCCATATTTTGTCCTCTTTTGGAAGCAACTCTAGTCTCTGGAGCTTCTATCTTGATGGCAAAACTCCCTTCCTGGTGCACTGGCTGTAGAGATAAGCGAAAACGTCCGGCTGTGCTGCCGCGATAATCTTTACCGCTTTTGTTGGGATCCCATCTGGTCCAGGCACTTGATAGTGCAGCTAATACTTCCGCTGCGTTTGATTAGTCCGATCGTATTCTCTGGTCTATTGTCTCCGGGTGGACAGGGAAGAGTGTATTGCCAACAAGGATGCAGCATCGAGAGTCATCCGAAGTGCGTAGGCTGGGTTTCCCGTTGCCTTTGCTGTTCGCCAAAGTTTCCCACTACGGCTTGGTGGTCGCTGTGAGTGTACAACTCGGACACTTTCCGTGTCATGCTCCTTCCGCGTCCAGCCATTAAGTAGGTTTGCTTTCCTCCATAGTTTAACAGCGTTACGTTGAGGGATGCAAAGGCAACAAGAAGGATTGTCCCTCGGGCGTTTGTTCTGGTGCTCCCTTAATCACTGTCGGCGCATGTCTTCGAGAATCCGTCAATTTGTCATCTAATATTCGTTTGAGTTCATCGACTGGTTCGCTAGCAGGAGGTACCAGTGTACTACTCCACATCTAATTTTGTCATATCCCAAAGCTGTTTTCCGCTCGCTTAGCTCCATATTGCCGCTCTATATCCCTCGATTCCTTGTCGCTGGTTTTGGATCCAGATTATGACCGGCATTGCTTGATATGGATCGCAGAAGAGTGCAACATCGATCGCTAGATCTCGAACAGTTTGCATAGCGAGGTCTTGGACCGCTCTACAGTGGTTGAGATTAAGCTGGAGTAACTTAATGTATACCGTTAGATCTCATGCCCACTTCTGCACCTTGCGGATATGTGACCGAAGTCCAAACACTTGAAACATCTTCCGCTATTTCCTTAGTGATGAACAGTACTAGTCTACATTTAAAATTTGGTTGCTCTAGCTCTTCTAGTTTCTTATATTTAGGTGATCTGACAGACAGACAGACAGACGGTCAGACAGACAGACAGACGGACAGACGGACAGACAGACAGACGGACAAGGCAATACCAACTCGGCTGTTGATGCTGATCAAGCTTATATACAGTTTATGGTGTCGGAGATGCTTCCTTCTGCCTTTAGTATACCTTTTTTACATTACAAGTAACGGGTATTCAAAAAGACCCTACGTATTCAAGTTCCTGTAAGTCGATTTAAACATGTAAAATCGACCAAACTTTATCGAACCGAGGTTTAAAGAGGGAAATTATTAAACTACAATTTTGCAACAACAGCAGCGGTGCTACTCTTTCGCTCATCCGATCTTTACCAAACCTTTGGCGGATCGAAAATTAATTTTGATTACTTAATATGTCCAGTAGGTATGAGCCTTCTATCCATGAAACTGTGGGAAATATAACGATTTTTCCAAAATACGGGGGTGGGAGGGGCGTGGCATAAATTCAAAATAAAGTTTATCTGCCTTCAGGTATAAAAATCATATGTCCATATATCAATTTGTACATATCAACCCTCTATCTCTTGCCAACTCTGAGATCTGTTTGTTCATACGGATGGCCGGACGGACAGACGAACTTGGCTATATCGACTCGGCTGTTGATGATGTTCAAGAATATATATATATATGCTGTAGGGTCGGAGTTCCTTCCTCCTGGCTGTTACATACTGTTGAACAAACTTATTATAATCTATATACCTTTGTTACAGAGTAATAAAAGCGATGCTTCTACGGGGGCTTAATCCACGACCTCACCCACCGCCTAAAGCCATTTTGGGATCAACCCATTATTAAAATCTCAATGGTTTGAGTTGATCACGAATGGCTTAAATTTTTGGTTCAATAGACGAATGAAATCGAAGTCCAGACAATGTGCAGCAAATGATTAACCTTTATTTTGTTGGCTTAACAAATTTTGAAGTCGATATTAATATATTTTGACGGGTAGCACTCAGTAAGGCGGAGTCAAATACCTCACTGTATGTCGCAGGGTATACAGCTAGTCCTCAGAAGTTGATTGATTTAAACGAAGGCGATTAAATACGATCTGTATACCAGACTACGCTACTGCATTGTGGTTCTTATGAGAGCTTTAAAAATGGCTGCACATCGATACCAGCACTTGATCTCGTTCACAACCAATTTTAAATAGGGAAAATATCAAACTACTACAATCTGGTTTGGAAACGGAAAAGTTTCCAACTTCATAGAAACACCTAACACACCAAGTTTTTAGTTCAATGTTTAAGTAACTTCTGAGATATGGTTTTAAACCCTTTTTGAATCGGTTCAAACCCTAAAGCTCTAAAGCAAAATTAAATCCAACTCCATGAAGCAAAGCTACAACTCAAATTTTATTATCTTAGCTTAAATAAGTTCCAGAATATGTCTTTGAACCGGCCCTGAAGCAAAATATCTAATTCCATATTAAGGTAAGCGGAATGAAATACAAATGCTATAAAATTAAATTTGCTCTGTAGCTTGGAATTTAAATATAGTATTATTTACACTTTAAGTTATTTTTACAAAAAAATTTCATGATTATAGCGATCAGATTCCCTTATATTTAATTTCGCTTGTATCGATTTTCGACAGCTCGCTTTTGGTTTTTCAGATCAAGCAATTTATGTTTTTTTGGTTTATATCCTTTGCTGAAGTCCTTTCTTTTCACTTGGACCAAAATTTTTTGATTGGCCTTAGTCGTGGGAAGGTTTTGGGACTTGGGTACATATTGCGTATTTAAAACATCAAGTGCCTCAAGTTTTCTTTTGGTACAGTGAGCAGATGCTAAATCGGGCCAAAAGACCGTGTTGTCATTCGCATGATGCTTTTCTATAAATTGCTCAAGCACTAGAAGGCAATGGTCTTTAGCAAACTTGGTTTTGGTGATATAAGTGACACTTACAGGTAATTGAGTATGGGGAAGCTTAAAGTAATACTTATGTGTTCACTCGTAGCCCTCCACTGTAAAAAAAGGTCTCGTCATCCATAATACAAATTTTTGATGAGTTGGTAGAGAACAAATTGGTCTCTCTTAGCTTTTCAGAAACAGTAGGCACGGTTTTTATACTCTGCACCGTAGGTACATATAGTACATTAAGTTTGTGCAAAAGTATGTAACAGCCAGAAGGCAGCATCTCCGACCCTATAAAGTATATATATTCTTGATCAGTATCAACAGCCGAGTCGATATAGCCATGTCCGTCTGTCAGTCTGTCCGTCTGTATGTCCGTATGAACGCACAGATCTCAGAGATGGTAAGAGATAGAGGTTTGACATGTATAGGACATATGCTTCTTATGTCTGCATTCAGATCAAGTTTATTTTCAATTTTGGTCACGGCCCCTCCCGCCACCGCAATTTAGAAAAAACTTCATATCTCCCTCAGTTTTAAAGATAGATCGTTTCTTATGGACATATTTATTTTATTTTAATTTTTTGCTATAAGCAAATTAATAATAAAAAACGCTGTATCTTTGTTACTGGTAAAGGTAAAATTAAAAAAAAAAACTATTAATACTCGTGAAAAGTTGCGTCTATTGCCCAATAAAAAAATTAAAATATTTGGCGAATAAAAAAAAATGTTGCTCACTTGAGAAATAATTACCCATAAATAAATTTCGACGCTCTGCTGCATTCAACCACGTGAACCTCTTTTCGAGCCGAATCAGCTGTCGTGGAGTCGATAGTAAAGCAGACTTCACATACCCGTTTACACATTAAGTTTCAGGTACATAACATTAACAGATTCCAAGATTTGGCTGCGAACTACTTTTGAACTGGCTTTGAAAAGGCCTTTAGCTTCCTAAATATCAACCTGCATATTATTTACGAACACACCAAGCAAGTATCAGGCTCATAGCTTTTACAAATTCTGAGACGAGAACCACATTTCAACCGCTTTTAAACTGGTACTGTACCAGTAAAACACCTAACTTCAAACTAAAACATACTCTGTAGCAACGAAACTATACGCTCAGCATAAATTTTGATGCTCTTGATTATAACTCCACATCCGTTCAGCCGATCTTTATCATTCCCTTGGCGGGGCGATAAACAATCCTGACTACTAAATGTATCTAGAAGGTACGAACGATATATTTTTAAAAGTGTTTGAGATAGGACGTTTTTTCCGAATTGCTGGTTCGGGAGGGGGCCAAAATTGAAAGTAAACTTGATCTGCCTGCAAGTATCAGAAGTGTTGGTCCCAAACATGTCAAACCTCTATCTTTTACCATCTCTGAGATCTGTGAGTTTATACGGTCAGACAGACAGACAGAAAGCCGGACATGCCTATTTATTTATATTTATATCTCAGAGATCGACGTCTTTATTCAGACAGACGGACTGACAAAGTGACGGTAGGACGGGTCGGAAATGTTTCCTTCTCCCTGTTACATACATTCGCACAACTTTATGATCACCCTTTTTCCATTTTAATTTTAAAGAGGGTATAGAAAAACATTCAACAGCCTACCTGTTGAGCTGTTGATTGAGCCATTAAGCCTTGCCTTGCTCCTCCACCAGCAGGACCCGCCATACACAGAGAAAAACAAGTAAGGGCGCTGCAGTCGAGTTTCCCGACCACAAAATACCCTGTTCATTTATTTTCATTTATTTGTTTTTGAATTTTTGAAGATGTCATCCTAAATGTAGGCAATACTTTTCTAGTCCTGATCAACAACTGCTCTTATCAGCTCAACTGTTTCGCTTATAACTCCGGTATTTTTGCTGATTGTACTTTTCAGAATAGATAGATATTGGGCCTAGCTTGATGTATACTAAACCACGAGGCTCTAACTTGAAAATTGTGGATCTGACGGTTGTTTAGGTCTAGAATTTCTAGAGGAGGTCTTGGTTTTTTGGGGATAAAAGGGGGACGGGTGGGAATTTTCCAAATCTGAAACAAACTTGATCTGCGTACAGCATAAATCTAGCTTCGTGCAAAAATTTGTGGCTCTATCTCTTATAGTCTCTGAGATCGACGCGTTCATACAGACAGACAGACGGACAGACGGACAGACGGACGGACGGACGGACGGACGGACGGACAGACGGACAGACGGACAGACGGACAGACGGACATGGCTATATCGACTCGGCTGTTCATGCTGATCAAGAATATATATACTTTATGGGGTCGGAAAATTTTCCTTCTCCCTGTTACATACATTCGCACAACTTCATGATCCCCCTTTTCCCATTTTCAATGGGAACAGGGTATAAAAATCCGTTCTAAATGTACCAAAATCATGACATTTTGGTCATGATAGTCAGCTAAGCTCGCTTTTTCGAAATTCATGAACAGTTGTTCACGATATGACATGATTATTTTGTTCTCCCTCATGATCGATTTGGGCTTGTTTTCAAGGACATTTTGTTTTCGCTTCATGAACCTTTCGGGCTTGTTTAAAATAACCAAAAAAAAAAATTGATGGTGGCGAGCGCGGGCGTCTATAGCACACCACCACACACACAGAACCAAACCAACCCCATAACACTCTCAATACTGGTACTGAGTGGTGTTGTGTGTGGGACTTGTTTTGAAATAACACAATTAACGATTTTTATTTATTTATTAACTTACCTCAACTGGGACTTGAACTCAGGCTCAGGACCTCGACGAAGGGTTGTAGCAGAAGACTCACTGACACCGACATCTCAGCCGACACCATTGAAAGCCATTGGCATTTTAACATGAAACGAGACAGAACGCCAGTAGCCAAGTGGATGTCTCACATTACTCTAAAACGCTGAGGTCGGAGGTTCGAATCCCCGTAGAGGCAACGTTGAATATTTTCTTTTTTATTTTTTATACTCTGTACCGTAGGTACACAGAGTATTATAAGTTTGTGCAAAAGTATGTAACAGGCAGAAGGAAGCATCTCCGACCCCATAAAGTATACATATTCTTGATCAGCATCAACAGCCGAGTCGATATAGCCATGTCCGTCTGTCCGTCTGTCTGTCCGTATGAACGCACAGATCTCAGAGATGGTAAGAGATAGAGGATTGACATGTATGGGACATATGCTTTTTATGTCTGCAGGCAGATCAAGTTTATTTTCAATTTTGGCCACGCCCCCTCCCGCCTCCGCAATTTAGAAAAAACGTCATATCTTCCACAGTTTTGAAGATAGATGGCTTGTTCCTTCTGGACATATTTAGTTATTAGGATAACTTATCGATCCGCCAAAGGAATGAAGAAGATCGGATGATTGGTTTTCGAGCTATGATCAAAAGACAAATTTTCTTGGTACAGAGTATGTTATAGTCGGGCTTGACCGACTTTCTTTCTTGTTTAAGATTGTCTTTATTTTAAAGGCCATTTTTGCGTTAAAAAATAAATATTGGGTCATAAAAACCAGTTTCCTATAATTCTAGGAATCACTTAAATAAAAAAAATGCATTGGAAATAATAAAATATTAAAATTTGAATATTTTCAAGAACAGTTTTTCTGTTTTCATGACCACCGTTCATTTTTTGTGAACGGAAAATACAGACATCATCATAACCATTTGGTGACGATTTTTGAACGCCATATTTTTCTGTGTACAAAATTTTGTTTTGGACATTTTGTTTTGACATGTCCTATTTATTCATTGTTTGATCTTTGGTGATAGTTACTGTCACATTTGGTTCATTTTACCGACTTTGTGGGGTGGCGCATTTTTAAACCACGATATCGGTTTAATTTACGCACAGATTTAATTGTGTGTATACTCGTATTCTTACTTACATTTACGTTTGTATTTCCGCTGATTAAGGGGCATTTCGAGATTGAGCATAGCTGACTTTAACTTAATATCTCATCTTACCCAAAGATTCCAGGAAAAGGCATTGACTTTTAAGCTCACTCGGCTTCTGGATCCGAAAACCACACTTTTTTTTAAGCGGAAGAGTAAATCTCCTGCTTCCCATCCAGTGCAAGACAAATTATCTTACAAATATATTGCCCATGTTGATGTAGATTTCTATACTCTGTACCGTAGGTACATAGAGTATTATAAGTTTGTGCAAAAGTATGTAACATCCAGAAGGAAGCATCTCCGACCCCATAAAGTATATATATTCTTGATCAGCATCAACAGCCGAGTCGATATAGCCATTTCCGTCTGTCCGTCCGTCCGTCTGTCTGTCTGTCTGTCCGTATGAGCGCACAGATCTCAGAGATGGTAAGAGATAGAGGTTTGACATGTATGGGACATATGCTTCTGATGTCTGCAGGCAGATCAAGTTTATTTTCAATTTTGGCCACGCCCCCTCCCGCCCCCGCAATTTAGAAAAAACCTCATATCTCCCACAGTTTTGAAGATAGATGTCTTGTTCCTTCTGGAAATATTTAGTTATTAGGATAACTTATCGATCCGCCAAAAAAATGAAGAAGATCGGATGAACGGTTTTCGAGTTATGATCAAAAGACAAATTTCTTGGTACAGAGTATGTTATAGTCGGGCTTGACCGACTTTCTTTCTTATTTAAATACAAGTATCTACATTTCAAAACTATTTCCGGTTTCTCAATTTCAAATCCATTGCTTTACGCGGTTGTTCTTTTTTCCAATGTATTTTTTTGTTGAGCTTTGCAAAAAGGTTTACAAAATTAGCGAGTTTTTTGTTTTTTGAAAAGGCAGAGAAGCGGCTACCTTCGACCCCAGTCCCATCAATCTGTTGCTGCATGTGCTTAACCATATGTCGACCTATTTAGAAGCGGCGATGCAAACATTTTTGCAAGAATATGCAAAATATAATTTATTGTATACTATATGATAGCGAGATAGCTAGGTGCCAGCTTGCACAAGACGGAAGCGAATGACGGGCATTAAAAGCAGTGGACGAGACCGTTAAGCGGTGGTGGAAAACTTATCGGGCCAGAGAAGAAGAATTTTATTGCTAGATACTATGACGTGTTACATCGAATCGAACCATCCTTAAGAGTCTATTTATTTATGTTAGCGAATTGCTTTTATTACGACAAATAAATTATATTTTTTTATTATTTAGACAGGGTGCTTACTGCAAACTTAACTTGCACCCATATACTAGTACTAGCAAACCGTCAAAACCTGGCCTTCATCTGGTTGTTTTGTAGTTTGCCATTCTCTTTGGCTTATTTTATGTTATTTTTATGCATTAGCATCAGTGAGGCAGCAACTGCAGCACCAATCGTCGCGTTGCCTTGACCATTGTTGGTGCTGGCAACCCATAACACGCATAATTACATGCCCAGCAACAGTTTAGATGCCAGCCATTAAAAATTAACTGCTAGCAAAATAAAAACTCGCCCACTCCCTGCATCCACTCCTGCATCCACACACACTGGCAGACGAACATAAATGAAAACTAATTTCGAGTTTTTCAATCTGGGTTAAAAGGGTCTCCCTCTCAGCTCTGTTCTGCACTTTTCTGCTGCTGCAGCTGCCGCTGGCAATTTTTAATCAGGAGGCCACCAACCCTTTGAGCGGAGCCAAAGGAGCTGCTATTCAGCGAGTTTTGTTTGCTGTTTTTACAAATCATTTGCAATTCATTTGCCAGGCACTTATGAAACGTTTAAATGCCAGTTTTTAATTACGCTTCTTGGTCGCCCACTTCTCGACTCGACTTATCTACTCTGCTACTGTGGCACAACATGCAGGCAAGTGTATTTATTTCGTATTAACTAAATCAACCGTATTCAAGCGCGGCAGTCCCGTTGCCATGGAAGCGGCTTACTCTTAGGGGTTTTATTTGCCATTCGACAGACCGAGCCCTGAGATCGAGTCGGGAGAGTAAAACTGCCTCCCAGTTGCATGTTGTCAATGACAACGATGATGATTTGCGTTGCCGTACCCTCCCCCCTGTTGCGTTGCAGTAAGATACTTTGTAATCTATGTAGGAACTGAAATGAGTTCTAGACCTCAGCCAGCCAGGGATGCAGTTGAGATAAAGATAAGCTGAGCAATAGAATGCGGTGGTTTTTGTGAATGTTTAGATGCACTTTTTAAGAGTGTAGCTAATGGGGCAGCGGACAGCGTCATATATCGTCTAATGTGAACTGAGATTTACGCATCATATTTTCTTAATCAGAGTGAAATACTGTTTTAAAGTAGCCATGAATGCCCGTTGGTTTCCTTAAAATTCCTTATGAAATTAATTTTGATTCGGTAAGGCAATATGTTGCGGCTGTGGCGTTGTGGAATACCCCGCAATTTGAAAAAAAATTGAGGAATTTTAATTTCGGCTCGACCGAAGTTTGTATACCCTTACAGCACATTTTTATACCCTTGCAAATGGTATTATAATTTTGCCCAGAAGTTTGCAACGCATAGAAATATTCATTTCCGACCCCATAAACTATAAATATTCTTGATCAGGATGACGAGCTGAGTCGATTGTGCTTTGTCCGTCCGTCTGTCCGTCTGTCTGTCTGTCTGTTTCTACGCGAACTAGTCTATCAGTTTTAAAGCTATCGAGCTGAAATTTTGCACAGAGTCTTCTTTTTGCTGCACACTACTAATATGTCGGAACCGACCGGATCGGATATCTAATAGCTCCCATAGGAACAGTCGGTCGGAAAACTAGTTTTAGTGAGAAAAGCTTTTTTTTTCAATGGAAACGTCTCCAAACTTTGTAATCGTAGGTTTTCTATGCTTTTTTATAGCTCTCCCAAGTTTTATTAAAATTGGACAACAACATGGTATAGCTGCCATTCAAAAGATAGGTTTGAAAAACTTTAGTTAGAAAAACTTTTTTGTTTTTAATGGTAGCATCCTGCAATTTGGCATTTGTTTGTTTTACGTGCTTTCAGATAATTTTACAAATTTTTGGCCAAATCGGATGACTATATCATATAGCTCCCATACGAACGATCGGTCTGAAAATGGGAAAAGAGTAATTTTTAAAAATATTTAAGCGAGCACTTGCAAGGGTATAAAAACTTCGGCACAGACGAAGTTAGCTTAGCTTTCTCGTTTTTAAACTAATTTGAACGACATTTCCACTGAAAACAAACAAGTTATTCTCACTAAGACTACTTTTCTGACTCTACTTTTGTATGACAGCTATACTTTATAGATGACCGATTTCGACCAATTACTGGAATTATGGAATAGCATAGCAAACTAAGAAATACAAAGTTTGAAGGCGTTTTCTTTGAAAACAAAAAAGTTTTTCTCACTAGAACTAGTTCTTCAACCGATCGTTCCCATGGCAGCTGTATGTTATACTCCTCCGATCCGGCCGGTTCGCGATAGCTTTGAAACTGACGGAGGAGATAGCATAGAAACAGACGGACATGGCTATATCGACTCAGCTCCTCATGCTGATCGATGGGCTGCACTTTAAATATCTTAACACTTTGTGTTATAAATTACATTTTGGGAAGTACAGAGTATTTTATAGAGGGCTTAATCGACCTTCTTGCTTGTTACTATTTCGTTTTTTATACCCGTTACTCTATAGAGTAAAAAGGGTATACTAAAGTCGTGCAAATGTATGTAACAGGCAGAAGGAAGCAACTCCGATATCATAAAGTAGATATATTCTTAATGAGCATCAACAGCCGAGTCGATATAGCCATGTCCGTCTGTCCGTCCGTCCGTCTGTCCGTATGAACGCACAGATCTCAGAGATGGTAAGAGATAGAGGTTTGACATATATGGGACATATGCTTCTTATGTCTGCAGGCAGATCAAGTTTATTTTCAATTTTGGCCACTCCCCCTCCCGCCCCAGCAATTTAGAAAAAGCGTCATATCTCCCAAAGTTTTGAAGATAGATTCCTTCTGGACATATTTAGTTATTAGGATAACTTATCGATCCGCCAAAGGAATGAAGAAGATCGGATGAACGGTTTTCGAGTTATGATCAAAAGACAAATTTTCTTGGTACAGACTATGTTATAGTCGGGCTTGACCGACTTTCTTTCTTCGAAATTCGATTTATTATACCCTGTTCCCACTGAAGTTGGGAAAAGAAGGATCATGAAGTTGGGCGAATGTATGTAACAGGGAGAAGGAAAAATTTCCGACCCCATAAAGTATATAAATTCTTGATCAGCATGAACTTGCCGAGTCGATATAGCCATGTCCGTCTGTCTGTATGAACGCGTCGATTTCAGAGACTATAAGAGAAAGAGCCACAAATTTTTACACCAAGGTAGACTTATGCTGTACGCAGATCAAGTTTGTTTCAGATTTGGAAAATTCCCCCCGCCCCCCTTTTATCCCCAAAAAACCTAGACCTCCTCTAGAAATTCTAGACCTAAAAAGCCGTCAGATCCTCAATTTTCAAGTTAGAGCCTCGTGGTTTAGTATACATTAGGCTGGCCCAATATCTATCTATTCTGAAAAGTACAATCAGATCGGAAAAAGAACACCGGAGTTAAAAGCGAAACGGTTGAGCTGATAAAAGCACCCCCCCCCCCAGTTGTTGGTCTAGAAAAAAGTGCTGCCTACATTTAGGATGAAAATTTAACGGTTACATTCATCTTCAAAAATTCAAAAACATATAAATGAAAACAAATGAACAGGGTATTTTGTAGTCGACTGCAACGCCCTTACTTGTTTTTTCTTAAATTTAGGGTAATTTTTCTAGATTTTCCTCAATACTTTCTTATATTAAGGGCGAATTCGCTCTTGAATTTAGAAAAAAATACATTGCCCTGTGTCTTAAAATAGGGCGAATCGCCCTAAAGAAAGCACATTTCTTAAATCTTCTTCTTTAAGAAAGCACATTTCTTAGATTTAGACAAGCCATTTAGAAATTCGCCCTAAAAAAAGTCTAGAAAATCGCCCTAAAAAATATTAAAATAGTAAAAAGACAGCCATTCTCAAGTACGAATTCCGTATAAAAGGGGCAACTAATATTCGGCATGCTGAGAAAATCGCCCTAAAATATAGAAAAATAATCTAGAAAACCGCCCTAAAATTTAGAAAAATAGAAAGTACAAATAATTCTCAAGTTCGAATTCCCTGCTTTCGGAATATAAAAGAGGCAGTTGTTTGCTTAGCATTTAACTGAGTTCTTTACTGTGACCCACGCGAGTGCTTGATAGTCGAGTGCGATAAGATGCCTTTCGTGTTGATGTTTCCCCGAGGTCCCGTGTTCAAGTCCCAGGCAAGGTAAAGTTAGAAACTAAAATTTTATACTAATTATTATTAATAATTAAAATACTAATTACAATGTGATTTTCATCCTATTAAAATAACATATAAGGGGTTATACGCTTCTTGGTGTAGTAGTCTTCTTCCTGTTCTGTCTCCAGTCCCCCTTTCCTGTCTATAATAGTTAAAAATGTTTTTATTTCTAAAATCTAGAAAGTTTTTTTTTAAATCTAGAATATGCTTTTCTACAATGCAGAAAATAATTTCTAGCTAATAGTAAATATTTTCTTAATTTCAGAAAGTCTTTGTCTTATTTTTAGAAATAATTTTTCTAAAATATATGTCGAACCGCCTTTGACCCCTTTTTAAAGGCGAATTTCTAAATTTTAGGGCGATTTTGGCTGTTTTTTTTTTGAGTGTACGATCCAAGAAGAGGTCGTGTTTCCACGGGTTGGCGTTCTCAGAATGCCCCACGAACGGAAGAGGAACGTGCTATTGAATGGAAAGGTGCTTGAAAGTCGTGAATTGAAAATCCATGTGTTGAGAACTTTCTTTTATTTCCTTTATCCTTATCTTTCACGTATCAATCAATTATCGAACAAACCCTAACAAACCACGATCCATTTTATTTACATATGCACACCCAACCGAAAATTGCTCGGGAACTTAAATTGGACACTGCCAACTGCTGTCAAAGTTATCTTCGTAGCCACTGCTAAATCCATTTCTCTAGTACATATTAGTCGGAAGCCGACCTTGCAAAAAAAGCAACATCAGCCTCCCAGTGAATCACGACTGCATCCGCTGTCGCCAGCGAGAGAGGGGAATTTAGGATTGAGAGTAATTTCAAAGTTTATCAGACACACGACAGCTATGTAGAAGTTGAGAAATCAGACCTAAGTCGTAAACAGCTGCTTGTGGATCAAACTAATTTGATTCTTTACAGATCTTGAGATCATATGATCATCCGGCTGAACGCAAAGGTCTCGTGCATCAATGGCTCCAACTTCCCTGGTCACTGCATTTTCTGCCCCTAATATGCTGTTGGAATCCGCTTTTGATCAGCTTTTGGCTGTAGCCCTGGCAGCATCTTGCGCTCAGATACCACTTTTGCAATCAGCGGCAATTGTAGATGGAACTGCCAGTCAAAGCACATAAAAAGGCTGAGCAAGGATGAGCCTAAGTACCCCGTTGCAATGCCCAAGTGTGGCATCGATGCCTTTTCCAACCCCGACCCCAGCTCCCCCTTCCAACTCCGGTTCGGATTCAGACTGGCGGCTGCCACTCAACGGCGGCCACTGCTGACTGCATGCATGATGCATCATGTGCTGTGGCAAATGGCGACGACAGCCAGCACAGGCACAGGACCAGGCGCAGGCCCGAGATTCCCTGGCATTCCGTTCAGTTCCGTTTTGTTTTGTTTGTTTGCCTGGCAGTTTGTTGTTTGTCTTGCTGGTTGCTGTTGGTGGGCGGATTGGACTGCAGTGGAGTGGCTGCCACTGCTGCTACTTTTGTTTGTTTGCTTTTTAAAGTTGCAATCATTCTACACATTACACCAACAAACATGACCCATTTTTTCGGGCCCTCCTCACGCTTAGGTGTTGACTAAAACTCATTTCGCTGGATTTTTCATTAATTGCAAGGCAGGCAAGCAGGCTGGAAATGTGAGCTGGGGCCCGCCTCTTTCAATATTTTATGTCGTTCTGTGTTCCTTTTCAATTTGCTCCAACAATGACAGCCAGCCACAATGAGAAACTAATCAGAGAGTTTGCCAAAATTTGAAATTTCCAACGAGCTCTAGTAGTGGATATCAACCAGTCGGTGCCCCAGCTGGCAAATTTCGGCGGCACTTCGCACGTGGTGTTTTCTGGCAGCCATTCTCTTGCACTTTGTCTGCATTTCCTTTTGCCGCAGTATTTCACTATTGTTGCTGCGTTCCCCGCTGCTGTCGGCAGCTGTGTCAAAATTTATACATATGCGAAATTCCTAGACGTCGCCATCGTCCTCAACAATGCATTTTATGACTGGCCTGGTGCGTGCATTTTTATGTAGATTTAAGTTAGTGTCGAGGACTTGAAATTGATTGGACAACTATTGGCTCAAAAATTAGAGCGCAACGTTCACATAAAACTGAAGTGAGGGCAAAGCACACATAAAAGTCAGAAACGGAAATGGGAAATGGCTGATGCAAAAAAAAGTGCTTTTGTGAGTAAGTTGTTACAATACTAACAAAATATTCGTGGTGATGCAGCTCCAGTGGAAACTCCAAAATGTGTTTAAATTGTTGCGGAAAGTTGAATGAAGCTGAAATAAATTTTTTGACCACTTATATCCTGTGCACTTTTAACATTTTCCTGCAAGACTAGTTGTGTTTACAGTTGACCAAAGTTCTTGGATTCAACTTTTGGTAAGCAGTCTTAAGTCATCAGATCATCAGAAAATACTAAAGTCAAGCATGGACGTAGTTCTTGGTTCTAAATTTAGACTGCTTGATATCAAGCATAAATGGTCTTGGATCAAAGGAAAGATCTTCTTGCAAGCACAAAAATTCTCAATTCCAAGAATAGATCTTCTTAGTTGCAACAATAAACAAGAAAGAAAGTCGGTCAAGCCCGACTATAACATACTCTGAACCAAGAAAATATTACGCTCAGCATAAATTTTGAGCTGAAAGCAGCGCTGCTACTGTGAACAAGCCAACTATCTTTAAAACTGTGAGAGATATGGCGTATTTTACAAATTTTGGGGGCGGGAGGTGGCTTGGCCCAAATTAAAAATGCACTTGATCTGCCTGCCTTCATATAAGAGGTATTGATTCACACATCATAAATGTTCTTAAATTTTGGTAGTACACTTCTCGTTTCATAAATTATTTACATTAAATTTATATTTTCAATTTTAATACCCTTGCAGAGGGTATATTGAAATTGTACAGATGTTTGTAACGCATAGAAGGAAGCATTTCCGACCACATAAAGTATATATATTCTTGATCAGCATGAGGAGCTGAGTCGATATAGCCATGTCCGTCTGTCCGTCTGTTTCTATGCTATCTCCTCCGTCAGTTTTAAAGCTATCGCCATCAAACTTTGCACGAAGTCTTCTGTTCCAAATACGCATAACATTTGTTGGAACCGGCCGGATCGGATGACTATTACATATAGCTGCCATTGGAACGATCGGTCGAAAAACTAGTTCTAGTGAGAAAAACTTTGTTGTTTTTTATGCAATCGTCTCCAAACTCCGTATTTACTAGTTTTTAAAGATTCTCTACAACTCTGCCAAATTTGGTCTAAATCGGATATTTATAAAGTATAGCTGTCATACAAAAGTAGAGTCAGAAAAGTAATCTATTTTTTAAACAAAAAATTGAAAAATAATCTCTATTTTCCGATTTTGTAATAAAAACTGTTAAATAATTCTTATTTTAAATTGGTATAATAAAATTGAATATACGAGTTATATTATAGTTTGTAAATAAAAATCGAAATTGAATTCTAATATCGTAATTTATTCTTAAAAAAATTAAAATTAAGACATAAAATTAGTTTTTATAATAAAAATTTTAAATAAAGGTTTATCTTGTTTACAGAATCCTGCATACTGAATGAGTAAATCTAAAATATTTAAATATTTAAAATATGTAACAGCCAGAAGTAAGCATCTCCGACCCCATAAAGTATATATATTCTTTATCAGCATCAACAGCCGAGTCGATATAGCCATGTCCGTCTCTCTGTTCTGTATGAAGGCACAGATCTCAGAGATGGTAATGAGATAGATGTTTGACATGTATGGGGCACAAGCTTCTTATGTCTGCAGGCAGATCAATTTAGAAAAAACCTCATATCTCCCACAGTTTTAAAGATAGATGGTTTGTTTTAGACAAATCAGGATTACTTATCGATCCGCCAAAGGAATGGTGAAGATAGTATAAACGGTGGTCGAGCTCTGATCAAAAGACTGTTCGCTGCTGCAGAGCAATAACAGCGCTGCTTTCAGCTGCTACTGCAGCATCAAAATTTATGCTGATCGTATATTTTTGTTGGTACAGAGTATGTTATAGTCGGGCTTGGTCGACTTTCTTTCTTGTTTTGCCTTATTATTTAGGCCTTAAAAGCCATTCCAAGCTTTTAGCCTTCCATTATCATTATTTAAGTCTAAATTCAACTATATTGGATAAAGATCCATTACACAATTTACAATTCAATCAAATTTGATTTTACCATGACCTTTTTGTATTAAAATCAAGGCTGCAAATCTCAAAATTCTCCAGGAGGTTCGGTCCGGGGTTCGGACATATTGTAAAATCCAAGGTTCGGTTCGAGGACCGGTTCTTGGAACCCCTCAACCCAAGGTTCTGCTTCGAACCTTGGTTCGCTTGCACATAAAAGAATAGTTGGTCTTTTGATTTATAAATACATTGAAAATGAAACATCTATGCCTTCTATCCACATGCGTAATCATAATAATCATTACTTAAGTTATTTCAATA
The DNA here is from genome assembly GCA_035044985.1 of Lordiphosa fenestrarum. Lineage (NCBI taxonomy): Eukaryota > Metazoa > Arthropoda > Insecta > Diptera > Drosophilidae > Lordiphosa > Lordiphosa fenestrarum. The sequence continues at coordinate 329,342 of JAWNNO010000660.1, forward strand.
ATCAAATCCATTAGATGGCATTAACAGCTCTTAGAAACTGCTTAGTTTAAATTAATTAGCATTATATCTCCCAAGAGGTGTTCATTTATACTAGCTCTTAAATCAGAAAGAACAAACTTAAGTGTTGAAAATGCTAGTTCAACTGCTACCTGATTTGCTGGTACAGCTACTAAGTAAGTATTCGTTACATAAGTATTATTATGTATTATTTTACCGTTTGTGTCTAACATGATAAGTTATGTCTCCCATGACTTTTAGCGTTATGATTACACTGCTCGACAGCATTTTTCCCCAATTCACCAAACTAACTTTTTCTAAAGTATTTTGGCCCGCTGAGCACGAAAATCGACATGAAAAAAAAATCTGTCGAATCGTTATCGAGATATTATCGATAAACTGTTTTTTCGATATTTTCAAAAGTTGCCTACTCTTAAACTCTCATAGCTTTTTTGTTTCTACACCTATTGAAAAGTTTTAAGGCAATTAAGAAAGAAGAAGCCTGACGGAAAGTTTCGTTTTCAGACAAAAATGTGACAGGATGACGGATTTCAGAGCTATAGGCCCAAATGTAGAAAAAAAAACCTTAATTTTTTCAAAATTTAAAAACTTATCCAAATTAAAGTGCTTAAAAATGCAAACTGATAAACAAAATTAATGTTTTTTTTTAATTCGAAAATAAAGTATTTTATTAACTTTAAGAAAAGCCTTCATACACAAAAATCGGAATTTTTTGGTGAATAGGGGCACACTCACAAGTTTCATCACTAACTCAGCATTTTCACAAACCAAGTGGAATTCATTTAGATCTTTAATTTAAATCTCACATAAAACTTATTACGGCTCTTTACACTTATGCGTGACTTAATTTGACGTTCACATGAAGATGTGTCTCAGAAATGTAACGCACCGCGACTCAGTGTAAAACCAGCTTGTGTGACGCAGAATTGTGACGCACATTGACTCAGTGTAAAACCAGTTTTCGATATCGATAAGTTATCGATGTTGAAGCTTAAGAAAGTTAAGTAGATAAAGTCCAGAGAAAAATGCCCAAATTTAATTTGGATAAGTTTATAAATTTTGAAAAAATTAAGGTTTTTTTTTCTACATTTGGGCCTATAGCTCTGAAATCCGTCATCCTATCACACATTTGTCTGAAAACGAAACTTTCCGTCAGGCAAAAAAGTTATGAGAGTTTAAGTGTAGGCAACTTTTGAAAAAATCGAAAAAACAGTTTATCGATAATATCTCGATAACGATTCGACAGATTTTTTTTTCATGTCGATTTTCGTGCTCAGCGGGCCAAAATACTTTAGAAAAAGTTGGTTTGGTGAATTGGGGGAAGATCGACTTTCATTTTGTCGAGCAGTGTTATATTTAAATAAAGACATATGTATATAAGCGTTTGTAAGAACCGAAGTAAGTTTTCATTTATATTTGTGTAAGTAAGTATTTATTGTAGTATGACACAAAAAATATGTAGTAATCAATCTTGCGTGAATACACTGACTTTATGAATTGATTAACAAGCTTAAAATATGTGGAATTAAAAAAAGGGCTGCGTTTTATAATGCAGTTCGGAAAAATGTATATGCATTAATATAATTTATATATATTATACAGTTTGCCTTTATATGTGAAGTTCTACAGATATGCTCGGTTACTAGATCAAATTTCTCCAGTTAAGAGTGTTAAAATCTTCTGTTCAAACTAGTTATCATTCTATATCTTGGCACTTTACATTAAACATCCTACACGCTTAGTTAAAAATGTAATCGTTTATACTAAAATCTACAGAGATTTCCAATATTTCCCTTGATATATCATTGTAAAAATTACTTAAATTGGTGAACCCAACCTCATTTTCCGAAAAAGTGGTCCGGTTCGGGTTCAGGTTCGCCGAGTCAGAAATGTAAGCCGCCTGGTTCATGGTCCGGTTCGCGAACCCCAAAAAACCCAATCCGAACCGGTTCTCAGGGGTTCGGTTACGGACAAGCTTGCAGCCTTGTTTAAAATTAATTAAGAAGCACTTTGATTTGATCAATAGCATAGTTCATTATAAAATTTCAGTTTCTTCCATTATATAATATTTCCAATGCATGGAATTCCAACTTGAGAATTATTTAATATGGCTAGCCTTAAGTTGTAAACTTAAGGGTAGCATGTCTGCTAGGGCCTTTAGCTAATTGGATATTGTTATGTACATTTAAGTAAATTTATATTTAGGTGTACACCTTATATTATACAGAGTTAGTCTGTAGGTAGAAGTGTGTTTAAATTGATTAGATTAAGAATAGGACTTGTATTTTTAAGTTAACTGTCGAATCTACGAGAATAATTGGTTGATATTTGAATCTATATGTATATATTTATAATTTGTAGTAGAGGTTGCTATGTTTGAGGAAATGTATCATAAGTTTAAGGTTGTCTGGTGTTGGGTTAAGTAGGATGTCGATTGGATTTCTACTTTGCAAAATTTGGTTTCGAGCTATTGATAAAGAGGGACATTGGGTTAGGATATGTTTGACGATTATGATGGTGTCATTTTGGCAGATGGGGCAGAATTCAGAGATGTTTTGATCAATGTAGTGCTGGTTTGTGATTTTTGTGTGTCCTAGTCGTAGTCTTCTTAGTTTTACTTTGTCCAGTTTAGATATTTTGTCTTCGTCTTTCGCTTTCAGGATGTATGTGATATTAATATTGTTATTGTTTATGATTTTATACCAGTTTGAGCATGATTGGTAGTGTTCCTGCATTGTTGTTATATGTTGGTTTTTGAAGTATCTGTAAAAGTCTGTTATGGTCGTATTGATTGTGGTAACAAGTGGAAAGTCACTTGCTGTTTTAGCATTTAATTCGGCGAAGTCATTGCCTCTTATGTTTATGTGGCTCGGAATCCGCATTAGTTTGATTTTGTTTTGGTGTCTTGTTAGAAGTGTTTGGATTGTCCTTGGGTAGAAACTGTGGTTTTCGATGTTTTGGATTGATTTGAGTGAAGATAGTGAGTCAGAAATAAATCATATTTTTTTGATTGTTTTATAATTTAAATAGCTTCAATGATGGTGACAATTTCTGCTGTGAAGATGGATGAGTAGGTAGGAAGGATACCTTCTTTAAGGACAGTATCTTCTGTGGCAATGGCGAATGAAGTGGAGTGAGTGGACTTAAAACCATCTGTGTAGATAATGTGGTATTGGGTGTGATTGTTTTGGAAGTGTAGAAATTGTTGTCGAAATTATGCTGGATTTGTCGAGTTCTTTGTGTATTGGTGTAAGCCTGAGTCTATTGTATTGGGGTAAATATGACAAGGGAGCCTGTTGGCCTTTAATAATTTTTGGGATTTAAAAGGTAGGTTGATTTTATTCTCTGTACCGAAGGTACATAGAGTATATTCAGTTTGTGCAAAAGTATGTAACAGCCAGAAGGAAGCATCTTCGACCCTATAAAGTATATATATTCTTGATCAGCATCAACAGCCGAGTCATGTCCGTCTGTCCGTCTGACCGTCTGTCTCTCCGTATAAACTCTCGGATCTCAGAGATGGTAAGAGATAGAGGTTTGACATGTATGGGACAAAAACTTTTTATATCTGCAGGCAGATACTAAAGCATCAAAATTTATGCTGAGCGTATAATTTCGTTGGTACAGAGTATGCAATAGTCGGGCTTGTCCGACTCTCTTTCTTGTTAAACAGGTTTAAACAATCTAGAGATTGTGGGGTCTACTTTTAGTACTGTCTTGGTTATGTTGGGTTTGTTAATAATGGTGTGAACTGGTGAGTGGCTGGAGAATATAAGGTTTTGGCTATTTTGCAGGTTAAAAAGTTTCGTCTGTGTATTATGTGTGTGCCGTGTGCTTCTGTCAGTAAGTTGTTTACAGGTGTGGTTCTAAATGCTAATAGTGTCATCCTTATTGTGCCATTAATTATTGTTTGTACTATTGTTATGTGTGAACTGGATGCGTTTCCATAAAAGATAAGGAATAATTTGGAAATAACAATTAACGATTTTATTATTTATTTACCTCAACTGGGACTTGAACTCAGGACCTCGACGAAGGTTGTAGCAGAACACTCACTGACACCGACGTCTCAGCCGAAGCCGCCACAGCGTTTCTAGCCAAAGCATTGATTAACTCGAAGTTTAAATTACAGCGAAAGCCATTGGCACTTAAACATGAAACGAGATAGAACGCCTGTAGCCAAGTGGATGTCTCCCATTACCCTAAAACGTCGAGGGCGGAGGTTCGAGTCCCCGTAGAGGTAACGTTGTATATTTGTGTATATTTTATATATTCGTCATACAAAATATTTGTAGTTCATTGGACTATTTTTAAGCATACAAATTCCTTAAACTTTTTTACCTAACATGGAAAGTTTTAGGCTATATGTACCATATCCAATGCCATTATAAATATTAGGTCATAAAACCCAGTTTCCTAAAATTTTAGGAATCACTTAAATATATAAATGCATTGAAAATAATAAAATATTTTTAAATATTTTCGTGAACCTTTTTTGTGAACGGAAAAATATTCGTCATACAAAATATTTGTAGTTCATTGGACTATTTTTAAGCATACAAATTCCTTAAACTTTTTTACCTAACATGGAAAGTTTTAGGCTATATGTACCATATCCAATGCCATTATAAATATTAGGTCATAAAACCCAGTTTCCTAAAATTTTAGGAATCACTTAAATATATAAATGCATTGAAAATAATAAAATATTTTTAAATATTTTCGGGAACCTTTTTTGTGAACGGAAAAAACAGACCGGAATCATAAGCATTTGGTGACGATTTTTGAACGTCATATTTTTCTCTGTTTACGCAGAGTAGGCACTCTTAAACTTACTAACTACACACACTAATTTGATAATATCGACCGAGCTTCACTTCGAGGTGCCGTAAGTTCTTCAACTAAGAATACAGTGAACTCTGGAAATATTCCATCCCCAAGTGCTTGTCTAACTCAACGAGCTGCCACGTCCTGAAGCCCTTTGATCTTAATAACTCTAGCAAATGGTTATCGTATTAAGAGCGTTTCGAGTTATTCCTGCTGGCCAATGATGTCAAGGAGGAGACGCGTAAGAAGGCGGCATTTCTTACCTTGGCAGGCGCTCCGACTTGCGACACTCTGACATCATTGGCATCTCATGTACAAGTTTATGATTTGAAATTGAGGGACATATTCAAAATATTAACCGACCATTTATCTCCACGTCCTTCCGAGACCGCCTTCTACCAATTCCATCAACGTAACCAACACTCGGACGAGCCTGTTGGAAACTACATGGCCGCATTACGTACGCTTGCAGTTGACCGCAATTTTGGAACCGCTCTTGATCGCATGCAGCGATATCGTTTCGTGTGCGGCATGACGGATAAAAGCCTTCAAAGGAACCTGTTGGCGGAGACCGATCTTACCGTCCGACGAGCTTTTTAACGCGTCGTGACTAGTGAAGCAGCTGCGATCAGCGCCTTGGACATGAAGCAACCAAGTGAGCCTCACAACGCTGGTCTACAATCCGCGGAATCGATTCATGACATTCGAGCTGGGCGAAACCGCTCTCACCATGAATCCTACAGGACCCGCCAGCCTTGCGATGACTGCGGTGGGCCACATTTACGAAAGCAGTGTTCACATTGCGATACTGCTTGCCACTCCTGCGGCCGGAAGGGCCACCTGCCACCTGAATTTATCTGGATCGTCGTCACCGATTTCCAACTCACATTCTGCACACCATGGCGCAACTCTACACAACCCATATCGTAATAACTCCAAGGTTCGTCAAATACTACCATTGGAGAATCAAAAGAAGACTGCGTCTGTGTCAATCACCGGGCGTACATGCATATTTGAGGTTGATTTGGCTTCCCCTGTGACCATCATCAATGAAGCCACTTTCCGCTACATCTGGCCTCAAGTGGCTCAAACTTATTGGGATGCAACTGGTTCGAAGCTATCTCCTCAGAGCTGGGTCGCTATACTGGGCCACCAGTATCATTGCAAATAGATACAGATGCGCAACCCGTGCGGTTACCTTCACGGCGCATCCCTTGTGGGCAAATCGGAAGACAAACTTGCAGGAAGATTAAAAGAAGTTCTATCACGTTTGGATAAGACTGGCCTACGCCTTCGCAAAGATAAATGCCAATTTGGGGTGTCATCGATTGAGTTTTTGGGATTTAAAATCGACGCTCTGGGAATATGTCCCTCCACCTGCAGATAAGAAACAACTACAGGCATTTTTGGGCCTTCTAAACTTCTACCATTCGTTTCTTCCTCGCAAAGCGACCGTTGCAGAGAGGCTACTTCGTCTTTTGGACAAGAACTCTACCTGGCATTTGAACCAGCAGCACCAAAACGCATTTGTGACACTTCAGAATTTAGTCGGGAAGCAGTCGCCCTCATCGCTGAGGTAAAAAAATTTTATTACTATGCTTATGGTCGCCAATTCGCATTGGTTACAGATCGTAACGTAAAGGAAATTTCGAATGAAATGCTTCGCCGAGCAGGGTTCCTGAATGCCTACGACTTTGAACCTGTACATCGAGCCTGCACCAAAATGGGTAACGCAGATTTCCTAAGCAAATGCCCAATAGCAGTAACACTTCGAAGGAGGACATCCTGATGACAGAGTGAGCGACTACGCCCGTGGTAAGACCAGCACAACTCGCACGACAAACAGCAAGAGACGCCCACACAATACAAGGTGGAGCGTTATGAGTGTGATGCGTACTTTTGCCAAAAGCTTACGCTTCAAAAGTACGCGCAGCACTGAACGTGAAGGTACTTTGCAGAGAACTCACATTGTTGCCACCTCACCTCTCTTGTTGCATCATGCGCCCACCTCTCCAAGGTTCTCAAGTGGGTGTTAAGGGGGTTGCCCAGCAACAAAATCGAACGTTCAGATAGTCTGTATCCGTTTTATATTCGCAGAAATTAACTATCTGCCAACCGAGGAGTGCTGATATGGGGCAACCGTGTGGTCGTACCCACTATTTCCAGTCAGGTAATACTACGCGCTCTGCATGCCCCCATCCAGGAATTGTGAAAATGAAAGCAGTGGCACACAGCTATGTATGGTGGCCGAAATGGACGTGAAGTGATGCCCATCATGACAACAAAACCGTTGCGAGCCACCACAAACTGAAACACACCATTGGGAATCCGCCAAACGACAGTGGTCCCGCCTACACATCGACTTCGCCGGTCCATTCCAAGGCAACACATTTTTATACCCTGTTCCCATTGAAAATGGGAAAAAGGGGGATCATAAAGTTGTGCGAATGTATGTAACATTTCCGACCCCATAAAGTATATATATTTCTGATCAGCATGAACAACCGAGTCGAAATAGCCATGTCCGTCTGTCCGTCCGTCCGTCTGTCCGACTGTCCGTCAGTCCGTCCGTTCGGCTGTCTGTCTGTATGAACGCGTTGATCTTAGAGACTATAAGATATAGAGCCACAGATTTTTGCATGAAGATAGACTTATGCCGTATGCAGATCAAGTTTGTTTCAGATTTGGAAAATTGCATTTTTGGTTTGGACACAGATGGCGACAACATCGTTTTCTAGGCGTATTGCTGCTCCGCCATAGTATTGTGAGGTACTTAGAGAATGGAGGGTGTAGTTGATTGGTATTGTGATATTTGATGTAAATTGCAAGTGGGTTTCTTGTAGTGCTACAATGTTGGGATAGTATTTTTATACTCTGTACCGTAGGTACATAGAGTATTATAAGTTTGTGCAAAAGTATGTAACAGGCAGAAGGAAGCATCTCCGACCCCATAAAGTATATATATTCTTGATCAACATCAACAGCCGAGTCGATATAGCCATGTCCGTCTGTCCACCTGTCCGTCTGTCCGTCTGTCTGTCCGTATGAACGCACAGATCTCAGAGATGGTAAGAGATAGAGGTTTGACTGTATGGGACATATGCTTCTTATGTCTGCAGGCAGATTAAGTTTATTTTCAATTTTGGCCACGCCCCCTCCCGCCCCCGCAATTTAGAAAAAGGTTCATATCTTCCACAGTTTTGAAGATAGATGGCTTGTTCCTTCAGAACATATTTAGTTATCAAGATGACTTAGATGGCCAAAGGAATGGAGAAGAGCGGATGAACGGCTTTCGAGTTATGATCAAAAGACTGTTTCTTGATACAGAGTATGTTATAGTCGGGCTTGACCGACTTTCTTTCTTGTTATTCTCTGTACCGTAGGTACATAGAGTATTATAAGTTTGTGCAAAAGTATGTAACAGCCAGAAGGAAGCATCTCCGACTAGGGTCGGTAAAGTATAAATATTCTTGATCAGCATCAACAGCCGAGTCATGTCCGTCTGTCTGTCCGTAAGAGCGCACAGATCTCAGACCCCCCTCCCTCCACCGCAATTAAGAAAAACGTCATATCTCCCACAGTTTTAAGGACAGATGGGTCGTTCCCTCTGGACAGTCTTAGTAATCATGATAACTTATTGATCCGCCAAAGGAATGGTGAAGATCGGATGAGCGGTTGTCAAGTTATGATCAAATGACTTTTCGCTGCTGCAGCGCAATAGCAGCGTTGCTTTTAGCTGATATTGCAGCATCAAAATTTATGCTGAGCGCACAGCGTTGTTATGGTTGGGCTTGACCGACTTTCTTTCTTGTTTTAACTCACTGTAATTATTAATGTATCCACGTTTATTCCATTCAATACACTTTATAGTCATTAATGTGTTTGAAGTTTAAGAAAGCCTCATTGGTAGTATGAGTGACTGATGTATGTTGACAGTGATGATTTCAATTGTTTTTCATAAACATAGCCCTGTACTAGTTGTAGAATAGTTTTTTGTTCTGTTATGTTTTGGTTACTATATTTAATCAAACTAAAGAAGAAGAGCGAGAGATTATATGCTTTTTGTTGGGAAAAGTGGTACAGGGTTTGGTAATTGGGTCTCATGCATTGTCATTGTGGTTGCAATGACTATGAATGTGTTGTTTTATGAGGTGGGTACGTCGAAAACAAAGTCTGCAGGTATACAGATATCCGAAGATTCTGCTTAGGACCTACCCATCTTTGCTCGCTTCTTCGTAGGGCATGTCTGAAAATCCGGGAGTACAGTGTTCTAAGAGATTAAGAAAGGTTTTTTTTATTTGGATTTTCAAATGTAAGGGCTTTTTTGAGTTTTTCATGTTTCTTAATTTTATTTTTATTTCTGGCTGAAGTTCTAATGGGTAGTATCTTAATTTCGCTTGTCTTGTTTAGAGGTTTTGTGGTTGCATTCGATGTAGTGGGGAGTTGTGTTTCGCTGGCCAGAGTGTCTTCGTACGTCAGGATTGAGCGAGTTAATGCGGGTGTTGGTTGTTTTACTGTAGTGGATGTATTTATTTCTGCTTCAGTTTGTGGGGTTGATGTAGATGAGGGGGCTGTTGTGGTTGTGTTGTTCTTAGTTATTGAGGCATATGTTGATGTTCGATGTTGGTTCCGGACTTTGTAGATTTCGTTGGCTGTTTTATTTATTTATTTGCTTATTTCAAGATAAGCAATTATCTGCTTGTTAAAAATAGTTATAAAGTAAATATAAAATGTACATTCAGGATGACAATTTAATAGCTGTCACAAAAACCGGTTGAATTCATCTTCAAAAATTCATAAACAAATAAAGGAAGACAAATGAACAGGGTATTTTGTAGTCGGGAAACTCGACTGTAGCGCACTTACTTATTTTTCCTTTAGCTTGGCCTTAAATATTGAGTACAAATATTCGATTTTGTAAAGCCCCCTTTGTAGTATGTTTGTAGCTTAGCCTTCTAACAAAATTCTAAAAAACAGATGAAAACTTATTATCTTTGTTACTATGCCGTCTCTTTGTTTATTGCACTGGAAGCTCATAAATTTTCCTGCAAGTTAATGCCATATTTTTGGGCCTGAGCAGACCGCATGCTAAGTGTAGCTTAATTAAAGCGAGCTTCAGGCATTATTAAGCCACACGCTCACATACGAAGGCAGGACGAATGTGAGATGTCAACGCTGGCGTTGATTTATTTAATGCTTGCGTTTTGCTTCTCGCGGTTTGAAGCCGCTCAGCGGACGCCTCCACGCCTGATAATCAAATGTCATTCCTGGCATGCCAGAGCCCCACCCATTATACACACGACAAGTGCTTAATTTATTTTGCATTAAAGCCTCATTTATCTTTTCTTATCGCCTGTGCAACAAAACATTGAAGATTTACTCCAACAGCCACTCCCTGGAAACAACGAAAAGAAAGGACACGCCCCTAATTTATGTGTGTGCCTTTAGTTGCAAGCTTGCTTGCCTTCTCGCTGTACACCTTTTTGTGCCCCGTTTTTGCTGCGGCCGTGTCAATGTCCTGCGTCCCACTCGTGTGTGGCCTTTATTAATTGCAACGCCTGAACAGCAATAGCTTGGCATTTTCATTTTGTGTTTTAGTTTTCCGCCGGTTGGGCTAACAGAAAAAAGTTTCCTTTTCGTTTTTATTTTGGCTGCCGCTGACCATTGCCTGCGGTTAGACTTTAAATTGCTGCTAGTTTTTTGTTGCTGTCTAGGCAGCCCTTTCCCTGTCCCTTTGCCGTTGTCACTTCGGTCCATTATTGAATTAGAACTTGTGGTCAAATGAGAATATAGAAAACTGATGAGTTCTCTAGAGTAATTCCAGCTGAATAAAACAGCTTTTGATTAGTAAGAGAATTGGACAGTCTTTTATTTGGCTGTGGCATAATTTTACTGCACGAAAGCAACGAATGCTTTTTAAAAACATCAATACTAGGGGACAGGTCCGGTACAGCAAGTAATGTCTGTGCCAGCCGGATTTGTGGTCGTGGGTTCGATCCCGTTTCGGGACATCTAATGAAAAAGTTTTTTCTTTAAAAACTTACACACCTTCATATGCTATTGGCGTCAGCCTTTATTGAAGTTATCTAGCCAACCATAAAAAAGGCTTCTCAACTATGCCGTTCAGATTCGGCGTTAAACTGTAGATCACACTCTCTTGTGATATAATAAGCTTGTCGCTCAGTTCGTTCCTAAAGGGCATAGCCGGGTTTTAAGGGGAATCGGCCCCCGCTCCTATATTTTTTTTAAGTATGCAGTTTTGAAGGTCATCCACCTACAGTAGTTTAGCGATTTTTTTTAAACTTCTGGTACCAACCCTGAATTTTTAACAGCGGTTTCTATCAGTTCCATCACAAGCCTTTTTTGAGCCAACTAGCCATTCAAAAAATTATAAAATTTTTATAGCCGAAAGCTGGCATTTCGACACTCCTCGACAACAATTTTCCGGATTTGTTGAGTGCAAGTCATTACCTACAAAAATCTTTTAGTCGAGGTTCCACTTTCGTTTTTTACATGTCCAACTGTCATGACTAGATACAGTTTGTGTAATTTTTCAGAATTTTTAAAGTTGTGGAACGTGGTTAAAATTAATAAAAACAACACTAAATGTATATTTTCAAGTTTTTTTAATCATCGTCACTATCTTCGTTAATTACAGGATTAGCATCCACGTTCTTATAAAGCTTGCTTAATATATCAGCTGGTCTGAGAATTTTGGATAGGTACCGACCGTGGCATAAATAATATATTATTGCAGCTAAGTGTGAGCAGCATCCCACAGTCCTGTTGCCATTCGCACATTCACAGCAATATCGTAGTATGCCCGAGTGCCCAATGGTCTGCGGAACATACTCAATGTAGCATTTGTATACTTTGCTGGATATGTGTCGCGATCTTAAATTTATTTGAATTATATTGTTTCTTGCTTTCAGGTAACTTATGTTTATATTTCCATGCTCATCAATTATTTCAGCCAAATAGGACACTGCCTGACTTAGATGGTAGGATCCGGTAAACAGACCTAAAAATAGTCCTTCTCGGTCATTTCTGGAAAATCCATAATATCCGATGAAGAAATAGCCTGAAACGGAGTCTTACGTCTTCCCCAGCCGAATTTTTCCACTTCCCTCCGCAAGTTGGTTTTGAGCGCTCCTATTTTTATCCATATGGCTTATAATTTCCTCGCAGATTTCCTTGTCAGAATCAAGCCGTTTGCCAAACTTATTGTTTAAAAAGCTTGCAATCCTGCAGATAGACTTTAGTTTGGGCAACAATTTGTTGTCCATCTGTTGATGAAAAATGTGGTATTTCTCCCCCAAAATGCCATGAATTGCTTCAACAACCCATCTGACCTTGGTGACGTACCGGGATTCATTAGATTCTTGTGTTGCCAGCTGCTTACGTTTCCCTTTTAGTGCACGCATAAGTACCTCATAACCTGCAATTAAAATTGAATTTGTTTATGTAGAAAGATGTGTTACTTTAAGCGACTTGCCCATATTTAACGTACCATATCCAATTAAATCTTCTTTAACATCACGAAAGCCACGGTCAACAATGCACACACCGCCAGGTTTAAGAAGAGTCCTAAGTCCACTAGGATCTTCGAGAACTTTTTTAAGTATGCTGGCATCATTTTGATTCGCCGAAAAAGGTCCCAAAGTGTTGAGAATATATCCATTTGTAGTTGCAATTGTAAACGGCTAACAAAGTGTTTTTTTTTTTTGGCCTGAATATGACCTTCGCTGGTACTCGTTGTTTGAACTTTTTTCATGATGGACATAAGTTCCATCAAAAATCAAAGCTAGCTTCCCAGATAGACCAAATAATTTGCTGGCCATTTCTCCAGTATGATGTTCAATCAATTCATTCCTTGTAATTGCATTGAATCCGAAATATTTAGGAAGAACATCCTTTTCAAACGAATTAATTACATTAGCGACTAGTTCCGATATTTTTTGCTCTCTGTCTAAACCAAGTATGGATGCAACAACTCTGTTTGAATTTCCTGTTCGGATCTTAAATAGAAAAGTAACAATCGCTTGGACTGGATTATGCGTCGAACATTTGGTAAGTGATTTTAACAAGTCTTGCAGCTCTAGAATATTTTCCCAATTCAATCCACTCCCCAATTTTATCAAAAGTCACCCTCTCGTTCTGAATTGACATACCGTTCAAAAATAGACCCAAGTCCTCGACCTCAATGTCACTCGATAAAGCATGCACTTTGAGGCGCTCCAACTCATCGTCAAAAAATCGTTTTCTGATAATGTGCTCCAAGCAGCAACGATTGCCTCTTGGTATAAAAATTCGTTTTTTGCAAAACGAATCTTGACGTGCTTCAAATGGTAAAGTTATTAATTTCTTTGTAGAACCACACAGAAAGCAATACTTATGCGTTGCCACCACGCGGGGAAACGATAGGGTAACTGTCTCTTTTATAGCTTTATCTTCTTTAAGATGTTAAACAAACAATGGATCTGTCATATTTACATCTTTATTCTCCACCTCCTGTTTATTTGAAAATATACATTCATTGTGGTTTTTATCAATTTTAACCACGTTCCACAACTTTAAAAATTCTGAAAAAAAGGAAAGTGGAACCTCGACTAAAAGTCTAAAATAAATGGTGTTCAAAATTTCGCGGATTTTTGTAGGTAATGACTTGCACTCAAAAAATCCGGAAAATTCTTGTCGAGGAGTGTCGACATGCCAGCTTTCGGCTATAAAAATTTTATAATTTTTTGAATGGCTAGTTGGCTCAAAAAAGGCTTGTGATGGAACTGATAGAAACCGCTGTTAAAAATTCAGGGTTGGTACCAGAAGTTTAAAAAAAATCGCTAAACTTCTGTAGGTGGATGACCTTCAAAACTGCATACTTGAAAAAAATATAGGAGCGGGGGCCGATTCTCCTTAAAACCCGGCTATGCCCTTTAAAAAACAAGAAAGAAAGTCGGTCAAGCCCGACTATAACATACAGGGTTGCCCATATTCGACGGACCCATGTTTTTTTTAAAAAAATCAAAGAAAACAAGTAAGGGCGCTGCAGTCGAGTTTCCCGACCACAAAATACCCTGTTCATTTATTTTCATTTATTTGTTTTTGAATTTTTGAAGATGTCATCCTAAATGTAGGCAATACTTTTCTAGTCCTGAGGGCTATTATCAGCCCAACTGTTTCGCTTATAACTCCGGTGTTTTTCGTCCGATCTGATTGTACTTTTCAGAATAGATAGATATTGAGCCTAGCTTGATGTATACTAAACCACGAGGCTCTAACTTGAAAATTGTGGATCTGACGGCGTTTTAGGTCTTGGATTTATAGAGGAGGTCTAGGTTTTTTGGGGATAAAAGGGGGACGGGGTGGAATTTTTCAAATCTGAAACAAACTTGATCTGCGTACAGCATAAATCTACCTTCGTGCAAAAATTTGTGGCTCTATCTCTTATAGTCTCTGAGATCGACGCGTTCATACAGACAGACAGACGGACAGACGGACAGACGGACGGACGGACGGACGGACGGACGGACAGACGGACAGACGGACAGACGGACAGACGGACATGGCTATATCGACTCGGCTGTTTATGCTGATCAAGAATATATATACTTTATGGGGTCGGAAAATTTTCCTTCTCCCTGTTACATACATTCGCACAACTTCATGATCCCCCTTTTCCCATTTTCAATGGGAACAGGGTATAAAAATAAAAATTTGGCGGTTGGCAATCTTAATCATTTAATTTGTTCCAAGTAGATTTGTTTACATCAATTTTTGAATATGATATCTCTCAAATGGCCGCCTCTGGCGTTGATGGCGTATTGTGCCCTTTTTGCAGCATTTTCCATCGTTAAGCGAGTTCACCTGTTATCTTATTGGTTTTAAGCGACTGAAACCTAAAATGGGCAGGAACGTTTAATAACAAAAACCTATAAAATCATTTAGATCTATGTACTCTGTACCAAGAAAATCTGTCTTTTGAGCATAACTCGAAAACCGTTCATCCGATCTTCTTCATTTTTTTGGCGGATCGATAAGTTATCCTAATAACTAAATATGTCCAGAAGGAACAAGCCATCTATCTTCAAAACTGTGGGAGATATGACGTTTTTTCCATATTGCGGGGGCGGGAGGGGGCGTGGCCAAAATTGAAAATAAACTTGATCTGCCTGCAGACATAAGAAGCATATGTCCCATACACGTCAAACCTCTATCTCTTACCATCTCTGAGATCTGTGCGTTCATACGGACAGACAGACGGACAGACGGACATGGCTATATCGACTCGGCTGTTGATGCTGCTCAAGAATATATATACTTTATGGGGTCGGAGATGTTTCCTTCTGGATGTTACATACTTTTGCACAAACTTATAATACTCTATGTACCTACGGTACAGAGTATAACGAGAGCGTAAGTTAAAGTCGGCCCTGCCCGACTTCGAAATACCCGTTACTCAGCTCAGCTCGGATTAGTATGCAACATTTTTTTAACTCGGCCATTTATTATGCGATCCTTTTGAAAATTTGTGAGATTGTAGATATTGGCCACATAGACGGGGGCGGGAGGGGGCGTGGCCAAAATTTGAAGCAAACTTGATCTGCCTACAGACAATACTAGCTTACGTATAAAATTTGGTTGCTCTAGCTCTTCTAGTCTCTGAGATCTAGGTGTTCATACAGACGGACGGACGGACGGACGGACGGACGGACAGACGGACATGGCTATATCGACTCGGCTGTTGATGCTGATGAAGAATATATATACTTTATGATATCGGAGATGCTTCCTTCTGCCTGTTACATACATTTGCACGACTTTAGTATACCCTTTTTACTCTACGAGTAACGGGTATAAAAATATAAATGTAGCAGTCAGCTTTTGTTCGGCTAAAAACCTGGCCTCAGGGTGGCAGCACCAACATTTCTCATCATTTTCTCCCCGCATTCTCCGAACTGTGCATATCGGAAAGCAACTAAAAAGAAAATAAGCATGAGCACGCTGACGCGCAGACTTCCTGGTGGAGATCAGATGAATTTATCCCTGCGAGAGAAGTCAAGCAGGGGGACCCGCTATCTCCCCCAATACTCAACCTGATCATCGATCGGTTGCTTAGGTCTCTCCCCAACGAGATTGGTGTCACTGTCGGAAATGCTAAAACAGATGATTTGGTTCTATATGCAACCACTCCGAAGGGCCTTCAGAAATTGTTGTATACCACGGTCGACTTTTTGCCTTCCGTAGGGCTTACCCTAAACGCCGACAAGTGTTTCACTGTCAGCATAAAGGGGCAACCGAAGCAGAAGAGTACTGTGGTCGAACCACAAAGCTTCCGTGTAGGTTCTCGCACATGTCCAGCACTGAAACGGATTTAGAATAAACTTAGAAAAAACGAGAGCGTAAGTTAAAGTCGGCCCTGCCCGACTTCGAAATACCCGTTACTCAGCTCAGCTCGGATAAGTATGCAACATTTTTTTAACTCGGCCATTTATAACCCGATCCTTTTGAAAATTTGTGAGATTGTAGATATTGGCCACAAAGACTACACTGCAAAATCTGAGCTCGATATCTTAAAAATTGTTATTCAATATTTTTTATTGCGGGGGCGGGAGGGGGCGTGGCCAAAATTTGAAACAAACTTGATCTGCCTACAGACAATACTAGCTTACGTATAAAATTTGGTTGCTCTAGCTATTCTAGTCTCTGAGATCTAGGTGTTCATACAGACGGACGGACGGACGGACGGACAGACGGACATGGCTATATCGACTCGGCTGTTGATGCTGATGAAGAATATATATACTTTATGATATCGGAGATGCTTCCTTCTGCCTGATACATACATTTGCACGACTTTAGTATACCCTTTTTACTCTACGAGTAACGGGTATAAAAATTAGAAAAATGCCCTTCCAATCAAACACATAAGTAATAACAAAGAAACAATCATTCTCGCTATGAGAGTTTATGAACATAGAATAATATGAAAGTTTATGAACATAATAAAATAATTTAAGACTTGATAAGCCCAAAAAGTTTGCTTAATTAATTTAGAAATCCTTATGAATAAACACATCCAGCACTAAATTTAATTTATAACCATAGCAAATATTTATAATGCATTCAATTTTTATACTAGAGACATCGATCATTAAGCCAAAATATTTTTTAATGTGCTGGATATTTCATACTTAAGCAAATGAATTAACGCTTTCAGCATTGCATAACTATTATTATATGAATTTATTCGCTTATTTAATAGAATAAAAGGTATTATCATAGTATATTAGTTATGTTCAATTTCATACTGAAGCAAATAAATGAACACTTCAAGCATCGCATGAAATATATCATATTAAAATATTTGCTACTATGTTTAATCATATAACGCGGATCGATTGAATAAGACTCCTCTTATACAGGTTAAGTGACACTCTTTCTCGAAATCGGCCTTTTAAGCACCAAATAAGCGTAGAATATGCCGTATGGGTTAGGTTAGGTTAAATAGGCTGCTCGGCTGAGGCCGAGTTCACCCAGAGGCCTTTTGGCTCATTGTGATGCCTAGTAGGGGGGTGGGGTTTGGATGGGGAGGGGGTAGTGGGGATTGAAGTGGTATGCAGTAGTCACTTCCCTTTGCCTCTGCACTTATTCCTACTTCCTGTAGTATACTGCTGTGGCCTGAAGTAGCTGTTTTAAGAAGTTTCAGTTCCCGGAGTCTTACTGCGCTTCTCGAAGCTTCATACTTCAGGAAAGTGTCTACTGGTTCCAGGTTCAGAATTACATCCAGGGCCGCCTGGTGGGTGGATCGTAGGGATCCTGTAATGCCCAGGCAAGCTGCTCTTTGTACCTTATGGAGGTTGTGGGAGGAGGTGGGATTAGGTGTTGGCCGCCTTCCACCATACCAGCGCTCCTTCCACCATACCAGGTAAGGACCGCTATGTATGACCAATGAATAATATACGGTTGCTGTCCCCACTTCCTACCAAAGGTCTTTTTGCAGGCATAGTACGCGCCTAATGCCTTCTTCAGTTTTTCCTTAGAGTTTCTCTTCCAAGAGAGTTTTGAGTCAAGAATGACGCCCAGATACTTCGCTTCGTTCCCCCAATGGATGGGAGTGTGAACTCAGGGATCTTGTATCTCCTTGTGAACAGCACCAGTTGGTTCTTCTGAGGGTTAACCCCTAGACCGTTCTGGTGTGCCCATCTTAGGGTTCTAGCAAGAGCAGATTCTAATAGCTCACTGATTGTGGGTAAGAATTTACCCGTTACCATTAGAACCAGGTCATCTGCATATGCTGTCACCCTACATCCGTTAAACTTCAAGGTAAGAAGAAGTTCGTTGAGAACCAGGTTCCAAAGAAGCGGGGATATAACTCCCCCCTGCAGAGTGCCTCTCGTTGTTCTTCTTCTTACGTTGCCTGCACAGAGAGTGGAGTTGATCACTCGGCTGCTAAGCATGTTGCTTAGCCAGTGAGTAATCATCGGGTGTGAGCCGATATTAGCAAGAGCTGCCGTAATCGATTCGGTCCTGACGTTGTTGAAAGCTCCCTCGATGTCGAGGAAGGCCGCCAACGCAAACTCCTTCTGATTCAGCGATTCCTCAATGCTCCCTACCACTTCATGTAGTGCGGTGTCAACAGATCTACTCTTAAGGTTGGTGTGCTGCGCACCGCTGAACATTCGTGATGTGCGCTTGCTTCTCAGGTGGAGGTCCAGGAGTCTTTCCATCGTTTTCAGAAGAAACGATGATAGACTGATGGGTCTATAGTCTTTCGGAGAGTTGTGGTTTATCTTCCCTGCCTTGAGGATAAAGACCACTCTCAACTCTCGCCAGCTTTCTGGGATGTACCACGTGAGGAGACAGCCCTTGGAAATCTTGGTTAGCCATGGCAGTAGATTCAAGATCGATACTTGCAACATACCTGGTCGGATGTCATCCGGTCCTGGGGATTTAAAGGGTTGGAATGACTTGATAGCCCAGATTATCTTTTCTTCAGTGATGATTTCGACAATCATCGTCGTGTCTCTTTCCCCAGGTGCCTCGCTGATTTTTAGCTCAGTTGACCCGACCTCTGGTTCAGCATCTAGGCAACCTGGAAAATGTGTGTTCACTAGCAGTTTCAGAGACTCCTGGCTGTTTTTTGCATACGTTCCGTCCGGGTTACATAGTAACTCCGGGTTGGATGGATCTTTAGCCAGCACACGTCGAAGTCTGGACGCTTCACTGGTGCAGGCAAAATTTTGCGCAAGAGTCTCTTCTTGCCTTCCGACACGCCCCTTTGAATTTAGAAAAACCCAGTCGGTAGGGGTGCCAGTCTTCTTGCTTGTTGGTCGATTTTGCTTTATTGAAGAGCTTCCTCGTTTCCTTCCTAGTCTGGCCGAGCTCCGTTGTCCACCACACTTTGTGGTTGGGCTTTGGGGGTCGACTAACCGGGCAGGATTTAAGAAACGCCCGCTTAGCACGTCTGTTATCGTCAGGGTGCATTCTTCAGGTGCGCCAGGCTGCAACAACTTTACGTCCGGAGCATCGGAGAGTGTTTGACTGACTGTTTTTACGAATTTTTCCCAGTTTGTTCTTTTAGGGTTCCTGTAGGGAGTAGGTTTCTCTCTGCACCAGTTGACATCGAACAGTATCCTTTAGTGGTCCGAAAAGGAGCACTTGGTGGAAACATGCCAGTTGTCAACGGTCAGACAGCCTCTGCTTCGCGCTACGCTTATGTCTATAACCTGAGCACGATCCTTATTCCGGAAAGTGTGTCACAAAATCTATACAAGGGAGTGGTATTGAGCATGACATGTCATTTGGGTAAAATTATTAAAGCCCAATTCTAAATGAATTTAATTAAGGTAGTGGACAATTTTAATAATACATGAATAAGTCCTGCCTCCATCTGACAGTCACTTTGATTTTTTCTCCTTTTGGTAGTCAAAGGGTATAGTTGTTCAACTTAATGTTCATAAAAATAGTTCAATTGTTTTGTCTAACGTATTTATTTGTCCTCGCCAATACCTACATATGTGTGTTTCCCATACAAAACAAGAAAAAAAGTCAGTCAAGCCCCCGTACCAACGAAATTTTACGCTCAGCATAAATTTTGATGCTGCAGTAGCAGCTGAAAGCAGCGCTGCTATTGCGTCTTTTGATCATAACTCGAGAACAGTTTATCCGATCTTCACCATTCCTTTGGCGGATCGATAAGCTATCCTGATTACTAAATATGTCCAGAATGTTCTAGAACGAACCATATATCAATAGAACTGTGGGAGATATGACGTTTTTCTAAATTGCGGGGGCGGGAGTGGGCGTGGCCAAAATTGAAAATAATCTATATTTGCCTGCAGACATAAGAAGCGTACAGAGTATAAAAAGCTGGTTGTTGGCTATTATCGCATAACTCACTCCTAGTGTAAATCAGCTTTTAGACAACTATACTATAAACATGTCCGATTTCGACCAAACTTAGTGGAATCATGGGAGTGCATAGCAATATAAGAAATAAGTTTGGAGGCGTTTTGATTGAAAACAAAAACGTTTTTCCTACTTAATTAGTTTTTCGAGTGATTATTTCTATGGCAGCTAGATGATACAGTCAGTCGATCCGGCCTGTTCCGATACTTGTGCAGTGTATTTGTACTACAAGACTTTGTGCAAAGTTTCGTGATGATAGCTTTCAAAATGACGGAGGTAATCGCATAGAAACAGACGGACGGATTGACAGATGCCTATATCAACTCAACTCGTCATGCTGATCGGAAATGCTTCTTTATATTTGTTACAAAAATCTGGACAATTTCAATATACCCTCTGCAAGGGTATAAAATTGGCGTTGCTGATCTGATATAAAATTTTGAAATTTTCACACCATTTTCATGAAGATCAGAAAAACTCATAGTTTATGTGTCATATCAGTGAACGAAATCAAAAGCGTTAAGCGGTTTCAAACGTGGATCGGAGCACATCTCAAAAGTAATTTGAGCTAAAAATTTAAATTTGGTATGTAAGTTGGTAATATGGAGTTAAAGTATTTACTCGTTCAGAACTGGTTCACTGAAGTGGTTCAGAGCCAAATCCAAGACGCTAGTTAAGCAAAAGTACTAGTTAAAAGTGCTTCTGCTCCACTAATTATACCCGTTACTCGTAGAGTAAAAAGGGTATACTAAAGTCGTGCAAATGTATGTAACAGGCAGAAGGAAGCATCTCCGATATCATAAAGTATATATATTCTTCATCAGCATCAACAGCCGAGTCGATATAGCCATGTCCGTCTGTCCGTCCGTCCGTCCGTCCGTCCGTCCGTCCGTCCGTCTGTATGAACACCTAGATCTCAGAGACTAGAAGAGCTAGAGCAACCAAATTTTATACATAAGCTAGTATTGTCTGTAGGCAGATCAAGTTTGTTTCAAATTTTGGCCACGCCCCCTCCCGCCCCCGCAATTAAAAATATTGAATAACTCGCACAGTTTTTAAGATATCGAGCTCAGATTTTGCAGTGTAGTCTATGTGGCCAATATCTACAATCTCACAAATTTTCAAAAGGATCGGATAATAAATGTCCGAGTTAAAAAAAATTTGGCATACTTATCCGAGCTGAGCTGAGTAACGGGTATTTCGAAGTCGGGCAGGGCCGACTTTAACTTACGCTCTCGTTTTAGCTGGGAACGTGGTCTGCAGTTTTATAATGTAGGAGTCAGACGTTTGAATGTTAATATCGATTCACTATTAGGGTGATATTTTCCAACTCCTTGGCCGATTTTAAAGTCCCATTCAAATAAATTTGGCCAATTGTTCAATCATTACATTCTGCTCATGAAAAATGTTCTGTAGTCGCTTCTTCTTTAGTTTTCTACTTAGATATTAATATAGGTGGCATAACTAAACGCCCGAGGACTTATAGCCCGAATTTGATTTGATCGATAAGTTCGATAAGATCGTTTTCATTTCGGACATAAAGCCCGAATGAGATGCAATGTCCATTCTTCTTCCGGCCATAAGTCCGTTAGACATTTAGATATACAGTGGCTTGCAGCTGTGATTACAATTGTCAACAAAATTTAAGGTTACGTATAAACATACCATACTTTCAGGAGCCATATTTTTAAGATTTACAAAGAATTAAAATACACAAAAACTATAAGTGATATGAACAAGCGTTTCTTTTATTCGATGGGTAATCGCTTTAATTCAATTGTGGAATCCCTTTTTTATTCCGGTTTTAAGTTGGAAAAAACTTTAAAACTCGGAGAATTGTGAAGTTATTATTATATTTTGAGGGCGGATTATTTAGTGTTACTGTAGTAGTATAAAGGGTATTAGTCATAAGTATGTGCAATATTGATATTTAAAACTATCGTTAAATAGACGACAACATTGTAAATATTAGCTTAAGAATACGTTTGTAAACACTGGTTGTATGAGCGCAGCCGCGCAAAAGATAAATAAAGTGACCTTGACCTTAGTCTTGGCTTGTGCTAATTAGAAGCCAGTTCACAAAAGTATATTTGAAAACGATGTGGTTATGGTGTGATCAAGGATATTTGTAAAATAAAGGAGTTAAGAAGTCTTGAAGTTAAAAATTCGAAAATACTAATTCATGTTTCGCTTTCATTCCAATTCCATTCTAAAATCTTAAATTACAGCCTATTTCCACTAAAGAAATGAAACATCATTTCTTGATTTGATAAGAAATGATGGAAATTATATCAGTTCTGTCATTCATTTCTCCATTTTCATTTCCTTTCATTTCGTGTCATTTCTTAAAAATGATGAAATTCGCACCTCGTGGATTTGGTATTTTTTCCGACATTCTCTCAGTGCCATTAATGTCGTCAGAAAAACTAAAATATCAGAGAGGTAAGTAATTTGATTGTTTACAGATAAGCCATCGGAAAACACCAGGACCTGGAAGAAGATCCAGTTGACTGCGATTTTTTCTATGAAGGCATTCCACGCTCGAGAATGAAAGCATTAAGCCAGCAGCCATCTGGGTCGCGCCCTTAACTATCCAGCTTGGGATGAGCGAGCAACTTTCGTTGGATGAGGAATCGACATCGTAGCAGCCAATAACTTAGCGCAGGAAAACTACCCAACAGCGTTCACCTTTCCTGCCAGTGGCAGCTTCAAAGAAGAGGACGGAGGGGCTTAAGCGCATTGGTGCCGAGCGGCTTGAAGTCTTGGACACACCGTAGATTTATTGTGGGGTTATTGTGGGGTTATTACAAAAATAAGTGAAAGCCTTATTTTAATTGTGTTATTGAGTCTTAAGGTACGATGTATGGCGCGACTTATTAATTCTGGAGGGTTATCAAAATCATTGGCGATATCGGTTTGTGGACCTCATTTTTCTGCTCTACGATTGTTCAATCCCTGGCTTGTTCTGCGAAGGCGGGTCTTTAATTATCTAAAAGCAGTTTCCACTACTCTCCTTGCCTTGGACAGGGCGTGGTTAAATGTTTTACAATCTTTATTGAATTAAAGGTTTGTCTAACTAGCTTGCTCAGTATTGCATTGCAGCATTTATTTTAATATAGCCAACAACAGATCCTTTAGCCAAATAATAATCAACAAAATCAAAGCATCGGCTGTTTTTGTTCACGTATCTTTGTGAATGTCAACAAAATTATGTTTTGTCAATGAAAACGACAAAATTTTCCAGAAATGAAGATGATGGAAATGAGGCCCAATGGAAAGGGGCTATCAAAGTCTGACTTTATATTAGCTTGAAATCTAAACATAACAACTAGGAATGCCGGAAATAATATCAATATATCGAACTTCGTTTTTTTTGTCAAAAAAATCTATATATCTTTATCTCCGTAGAAATTTATCTTCAAGTATTTGATAAGAAATATTTAAGCCTGTCGCCAAACATGACATGGCATACTTTTAGGGGCACATATGTTAAAGCACGCATTAAGATGTAAGCAGACATATAAACGAGAAAGCTAATCTAACTTCGTCGTGTCGAAGTTTGTATACCCTTGCAAGTGCCCACTTAAATATTTTTAAAAAATAATCTTTTTCCCACAACCGATCGTTCGTATGGGAGCTACATGATATAGTCATCCGATTTGGACAAAAAAAATTGTTGAATTGGGTGAAAGCACTTAAAACAAGCAAATACAAAATTGCAGGATGCAACCATTAAAAACAAAAATGTTTTTCTAACTTAGACTGCTTTTCAGACCTATCTTGTGTATGGCGGCAATTCCATATAGCTTTTCGATTTTTACCAAACTTAGCAGAATTATAAAACAGCATAAAAAACCTATAAGTACAAAGTTTGGAGACGTTTTCATGCAAAAGAAAAAAGTTTTTCATACTAAAACTATTGTATTCCGAACGATTTTTCCTATTGGAGCTATGAGATATAATCATCCGATCCGGACTCTGTGCAAAATTTCAGATCGATAGCTTTGAAACTGAGAGACTAGTTCACGTAGAAATAGACAGACAGAGAAGGCTCAATCGAGTTATCTTGTCACCCTGATCAAGAATATATATAGTTTATGGGGTAGGAAATGAATATATCTATGCGTTGCAATCTTCTGGGCAAAATTATAATACCCTTTGCAAGGGTATAAAAAGTATTATTAAATCTAATAAGTACCCAAAAACGATCAATTCCAAAACGATCTGTGTCGTTTTTAGGTCAAGCCCGATTTGTATAAACCATGGGAACATTCAAAATACCCAATGTGCCTTAACTGACTTTAAACTTCTTATGTTGGCTTTATTAGGCATACAGCAATACAATTAAATTAAAATAATCTTACAATAAAGTTATCAAATGTTTCATATGTAAGCTTCCCTAAAAAATTTCAATTGCCAGTTTTTTGAGAATTTTCACCTGGTCCTTACGCACTTTCACACAAATTTCACGGAAAAAATTATTTTTTGCAAAAATGATTTTTTTAACGTGTTCTGAACACCTACAATATATATTTCGCTTAACCAAACCTGTTCAGCCGTTCTTGAGAAAAAATTGCAATTTTTTTAAATCTGAAACAAACTTGATCTGCGTACGACACACATCTAGCTTCATGCAAAAATTTGTGGCTCAATCTCTGATAGTCTCTGAGATCGACGCGTTCCTACAGACAGACAGACGGCCGGACTAACAGACGGACATGGCTATATCAATGGCTGTTCATGCTGATCAAAAATATATATATACCCTGTTACATACATTCGCACAACTTCATGATCCCCCTTTTTCCCATTTTTAATGGGAACAGTGTATAAAAATATCCTATCGGACAGACGAGAAATTCTTAAGGCCGAAAATATAGAAAAAATGATTTTGGTTTATTGCTGCAATTTATAATTTTCTAAAATATTAAAATAATTAAAAATATTTTTAAATAATTGTGTGTACAATATATCAATCCATTTTTAGATTGTTTTATTTTCACCATTTTCTGCTATGTTTGGCTTCAATTGGTGGATATCTATGTAAAACGCAGGGCGAAACAATTAAAATGTATTACCTTAGATTCGTATCCAAACATCTTACCTCTACACCAAGACACCTGCTTAAGTAGAGAAAAATTACATTTATAAATCGATCAAAGAATATACTCATATTCTTCTTAGAATATTTTTGGAATATTACCCATATTCTTTTTAGCATAAATATTAGGACGGGTCATTTTGTTCGAGTCAAAAAAACGTTGTAAGCGTCCACCAGAATCGGAATCTACGAAGAATTCTAAAAGTTTTCAGCAAGAAACTATGTGTCTAAAATCAATTCCTAGTTCCCGCTGAGAGCCATAAAGATTTTAGGTTTAGGTAGTTGAACAACATTATAAAAGTAGGCGTGGCATGTGATTATTAACATTTTTAAGCGTGCTGTTATCCCTAAAACTGTAAACAAAATTTGAACAACAAAACTTATGGCTCTCAGCGGGAGCTAGGAATTGATTTTAGACACATAGTTTCATGGTGAAATTTTCTTAGAGTTCTTCGTAGATTCCGATTCTGGTGGACGCTTTTGGCGAAAACAAATTGACCCGCCCTAATATATATCCAGGCTTTAATTATTATCAACAAACACAAAACTGATTGCCATTAAATGATAAGACTTAATTAACTAGATGGTCGAATCCGATCACAAGAATAAACTAATTAGTTCGAATTCGTGACTGCCAGTAATCGTACAAATGAAAAGGTCTTGAGGTATTTTGATATCAAGTATAAGTTTGAACGAACGAAGACTTAAATTGTTTAAACTAAACCAATGAATAAACCGTGATACGGGATGTAAACATATCTCCTCACTTCCTGACGGCATTTCCAAGCGACCCTTTGGAGCTCTTTTCTGGGCCATCTGGTTAACAAATTTGAATTTCGCCTCTGTTGATAACCATTGTAAGATTTATGGTAAGCGCATAGAAAACAATCAAGGAAAAATAAGTTAATTACTTTTTGTGGCTGTTTCCGCAATTAAATTTCGTTTTATTGCCAAGAAGGATTCCTGCTCTGATTTGGCCTATAAATAAGTCATCATCTTCGTCCGCTTTGGGACGTTCGCTTCGTTTTAGTCTTTTCCGTTTTTCTGCACACACGCGTATTGCGAATCTTTTCTGCTTACTGGGTCAATGTAATAATTTGCACAACAGCAAAACAAACGATAACAACGCAAACGTGCAAACAGCAAAGTGAAAGTGCCGAGAAGGAGCAACAATATCAACAGCAACAACGCGCTTGTTTTTTTAGTGGTTCGTCGGTTGCTAAACGGAAATCGATTGAAATTCGTCGCTTGGACTTGCAGTTTGTGTGAGCTTATTGCAAAGTGTTTCTGAAATCGCTTGTCGAATCGCTCTTTCTCTCTCTGCGCCCTATGTAGCATACTTTTTTGGTCGTCGGAGTGGCAATGTTGAACATATAGGAAAGAGTGATTGCAACAAAAGCTGTCAAACAATATGGAACCAATTTATAAAGAATAAGTCGTTGACTTCAAATAAAATAAAACTTAATTGCAAACTATTCTTCTCCCGCTTAACTATTTGGAATATTGACTCCATTTAATTTGCACGGAGCAGCTGGATATTTGCATGCACAATTTCGCGGCTCTCTGGCCGTTTGCCTGCTACTTGTGGAATCAACAATTAACTTTTTATTTAAACATATTGGGGGGTTTCAACTAGCTTGTGGGTTGAGCAACGCTAAAATTGTTGTGCTAAGCTTTGCGTGTCGTATAGTGATTAGCTACAAAGAGTCGCCGGTTCAACAACTGCAACATGTATTCAACCACCAACCCTCAAGTGAGATCCTTATCCTCAGTTTTGGCTGGCCGGCGTTGCTTAAGCCATAAAACGTTGAACATAATTAGTCTGGGATTTTATGAGTGGGAGCCAAACATTTGGGGTAAAACGGAAGATAGGAGCTTCATCCATTGCATTGAGCTTCTATGAAAATTTAATAAACAAATTTCAAATTCACCATGCAACATTTAAACCTTCACGAACACGATTTATGCTTATGGGTTATAAATTAATTAAATTGCTCATTTCCGTCCCTTAATTAAATGCTAACACACAGAAATTTACAAAAAAAATTACAGGCCACGTAAATTTCCAATTCAATATTCAATTAAAATGACAAGCAACTCGCACTCATTACATGAAATGTCATAAAACAATCATCGCCAGGATATTTCATTTGTTCAGGCCTGCATAGAATTAAACAATTGCAAATTAAATTGGAAATCATAATTTATTTTTATTTCATTTCCCGCGTTGCTAATTAAAAAATAAACTCGTTAATAACACAAGCACTTTGTCAATTTTAGTTGCATTGGAAGCCGTTCCGTTTGTAAATTTCGCAGCGAAATACTTAATAATTTTTGTTGTGAGTGTTTAATTGGAATGTCGTGGCTGTAAGTGAGTGTGAGTAAGTCCCATGATTTTACAGGATATCCACAATTGCCCATAATCAGAAGCGTTTGAAATTGGTTTTGGAAAAAACATAAAAAAAGGATACAGAGTCCACCAAAAACTTAAGTGGGTTTTTTTATTTTGCAGAATTGTCTTCAATAATTGATTTTGGTATGGCAGTCCGAATTTTCTCAGCCAAACTGGTTGGCCAACATCCAGAATATTTCTCATGCAATCGATTTTTATCTCATTAATGGGATGCACAGTCACAAGACACTTGCACTTGTCTCATTTTGCCATTTAAGGAAGTGTTTCCACAGCTTTCGCAAATAGGCTTTTTCCATTTGAAACATCCAAAAACAAATCTTCGGTCATTGTCATCACATCCTTCTCCCAAAAACCACCCTTACGCTCATATTGAAGCAGTCTGACTAAACACATAGATAGAACTTACTTATCTCGGTTTCCTCAAACATTGGTTTCAACTCATTTCTGCCACTGCCAGATCTTCATACGAACGAACGGTCAACTAACTGAATACTATTGCGAATGTTTCCACATTCATTGCCAATGGCTTCAACGCAATTGGTTATTTTCTCAACAGGAATAACTATCTCTGCTATAGCTGCAGCGTTTGAGCAATTCTTTTTACTAGTAGAGTAGAACTGGTATACTAAAGTCGTGAAAATACGTGTAACTGGCAGAAGGAAACATCTCCAATAAAATAAATATATTCTTGATCAATATTCAAGATGAGTTTGAAATTAAGGAATTCTCCTTTAAAAAAGGGGTCAAAGGCGATATACCATATATTTAAGAAATATATTTTCTAAAATTAAGAAAGCATTTCCTAAAAGCAAGAATAAAAACATTTTCTAGACTTTAGAAATGTAAAATATTTTCTTAGTACTTGAGGAGATGGAGGAAAGGTAGTGAGGGAAAAGAGAAAACATCACCAAGTGGCGAAATAACCTCTTAAATGAAATGGTTCTTACATATTTCTATACAGGATATTTTCTTACTGTTGGTTCACCAATGTCTTTTTTCTGAAAAACACATTCAAATTGGTAATACATAGTTCTTTTTTTAACTTTACCTTGTCTGCGATTTGAACTCGGAACCTCGGGGAAACTTCAACACGTAAGCCATCTTAGCTCATTCGACTACCTCATGCAATCGCGCTGGACACAATTAAGAACGCTGTCAAGTGTTAAGCACTTAGAAAGCCGAATATCATCGATTTATTTAATTATCTTTCTATTAAATCAGCAAATGTTCTTTCCCAATATAACGGCGTCTTACTATTTCTTTTTATACAAATCGATTGATCGTTGAGGCGAAGCCGCCTCATCATGTGCCAAAATTTCTAAATGCCTCGATACAATAGAATCTGACTGATTGTGACCAATTTCTGTTGGAGCCAGCTGGCAAATTTGCTTTCGTTTGAACACGTTTCACCCACTGTGCAGCCGTCAACATATGTGTAGATATATCTGTCTCTCTACTCTTGCGCAGTGCAAGAGGCGGAAAGTGTCCAGCTGCCTAAGCGTGCTCTCCTGTTTTTTTTTGCGCATGGGAAAAAGGAATAGGCAAAGATCAGACGATTTTACCGTTGCATTCGATTGGAGACTTTTGATCTCTGCTCTGCGGCGCTTAGCAACGAGTTGCTACAAAGGCAATGAGACGCGTGGCTTACGTTCTATTCGTTTTGAGAGTCACCAGAGTGCAGACGCATATTTTGATTGTAATTATTTTAAATTATATTAAACTCGTTAAACGGTGATCCGCAAAGGGGTAATAAAGGGTGATTTTTTAGCTATTATCTTTTTGGCCAT